>CATOUR010000058.1:6656587-7261732 GCA_951848785.1 Callosobruchus maculatus
TTTTCAACATTATTGAACGCCTTCTGAAAGGACACGGAAGGCGCTGAAGGCGAAGATTTTTTTGAAAATAGTTGGTAGGTGTGCTAAAATGCTACCGCATTTTCATTCGGTTACTGAACGATTTTTTTCACGTTTTAACACCCCCTCTCTATCTCCGATCTCTCTCATTTTTTAACAAAAAAGTTTCCAAACTGCCTCTAGAACTCAAATACCAAGCGTCATTCGGTTTCTTGCTGCTCGTATGTTCTGTTTCACATCCATGACGATTAACAATAGCAGTATGAACAAGTGCTTTTTATTAATGCTTCGGAAAAAGTAAATGTTGAGTTGCTTAGGAGGAATTGCCAATACTCTAACAGCCCTAAAACATTACTTGGACCACTATCTTCTCTAAAACTGTTTTTGGAGCAAAGCCTTACCTGTAATTGAGAGCTTAGCGGTAATATAGGCATCAACCACCAGGCCCACATTGGTCCATCAGGTTTCTCCCACCATTGTGATTCTACTTTCGGCATTTGGCCAATGAGACGTTCAACTTCTGCCAAAACTCTAGGTTTTAAGGATCGAATCCACCTAGAAAAACAGAATGGCATCATTGCGTGTCTTAGGATAAGAAATAGAGACAGTGAGTATTTTCTTGATACTACATATTTTTTTAGGTTGTTGACTAGGTTGTATTTGATGTTTGTAAATAATGCAAGTAAATTTGTTCGAATATCCATTGTCGGTACAATACAGTCATATTTTAAGTATCACATTTTTACTGATTTACTTCTTAGCTTTCAGGCGAACACATATAAATACATGTTTTTTCAGGAAATCTGACATACTAAAATTAAAGCAATTTTAGTCAGTCAGTCAGTCTGTCTCTTGTCTGCCCAGTAATCATTGACCTCGAAAAGCACAATTGTGATTTGAAGATTATTGGTAGGCAACGACGAATAAAAGACTATAGGTTTTAAAAATTATCCAGTGTAGCTCGGAAAGTAGCGCATGGAAATTTTACCACAGTTTGATAAATTTTAGCACTAGCAGTAGTTCACACCTGGTGCAGATGATTATAAATATTTTGAAACTATCACTCAACAACTACGAAACTATTAACTTCATTGCCACGCTATTAGAATACTTGTTCACCAAGCAAGCATCTGTTTATCCATTAGTTAGAATTATGAATTTTCGTTAAACAGAAAAGAACAATTTTCGGACCGCTCTGACAATCAACAATCAATTCATTGTTATTATACTGTGTGTATATATAGAGGATTTTATAATATGTACCTGAATGCTTTAGCGTGAACCTTGGCGTGTAGGTTTTGGAGCTCTGGCAATTTTTCTGCCGAAGTTACAGCATCGGAAATGTACTGGACTGTCGCTGTGTCATATCCATCCTAAAAAGAAAAAAGATATTTTGAAGTCAACCATATGAGCTATTGTAACTTAGGATGCTAAAAAAAACAGAATATGGTACTAGGAAATTCGATGTAAACAAACTTTTTCAAAAGGGCGACCAACAAGCTTCAAAATATAATTTGTTTTTTGCTCAAAATTTAAAAAAGGATTGAAATATCCAATAATAAAGCGTTCTGTTAAAGTGAATTTTCTGGCTCCACGACTTTTAGCTTTGTACCCTACTCTAAAACTTGTATTCAAAATCGACCGTGTTCAAACTTTTCTAAAGCCTCGTTTATTGAAAGATAATCAATAGCAATAATAGCTATCCTGAAGCGGTATCTCCGACCTTCGTTTCATTAACCAAAGCTGTACATAATTCGTAAAGCTTCAGGTATTTCGTTCGGTCGTCCGACTTTTGACTAGATGCAGACTCCAATTAGCATTTTACTTTGTACTTATAGTTAACTTTGGAAATTCTTCATCTGTGCTCAAGTACGAGTCCATTTCAGGTAAGAAGATAACAGTGAGATCACACAATTGATGACGTACCGGCGCCAACAATATGGCGGATGACATATGCCAGCTGATTATGCGCACACAGCGCACCTATGTAGCCATGACGTCACTGTTATCTTCTTACGTAAAATAGTTTGTAAGTGAAAGGACGCATTTATTATGTTCTTGAATAACTGGGAGGTAATTTAAAAAATTACTATGAGGTAAGCCACTAGAACTGACCTGTTCGCTTCTTGCCAGCACCTTGAACCTTCGCATCCCCACGGTGGTTAGTATGAATCTTCCGTCCTGTAGAGATATTGCATCCTTGATCTCCAGAACTGTGCCTACTTGTGCAAACTTCTCTCCACTAGCGGTAGGGGCTCTTCCAGCCATTGCGAATCTCTTCGTACTAGATCGAAGACAGCGGCGTGCCAGCAGCCTATAACGGGGTTCGTACACGTACAAGGGGCATGCCACCCCCGGAAAAGCGTTGATGCATACAAATACTGGGAGCTGCAAGCAAAATTAACAATTATTTAGTTATCTGTCACAATGAAATATATCAAAGGAGAGTTAATGGATCATTACAGCGTTTTTAGTGAAGAGAATACGACTTCTGGCACGTTATCAGCTCTATTGTCTTTCCTGGCGATTAAATAGTATCCCATTTGCTTGAAGTAAAAGAATGTCTAATGTTTCAACTCCCTTTGAAACGTTTTTCGAAGTAGATAGTAGAAGTATATAAGACAAGAATTAAATATGGAATTTAAAATAAGAATGCATTCTGGTTTATAGCAGCTGCGTACCCAAAGAAGTGGAAGTTTGCTGATGTGGCCTTTAGACAGGCAAATAATCTCAGGACCTATAAAGACAACCTTGCAGGCTTTTTTAAGCACTGGACACCCTAGCAAAGGTGCGGTCTAACCGCTTGCTTCTCGATATACAGTGTATCCCAGCTAAAAAGGAATTCACTGACGAATCCAACAGTGTAATAGGATTGAAGATTGATTCACTATTATGGACGTTAATAAAAAATATGGTGATTATCAAAATGAATTATTATGTTTATTACCTGAAATATTATTGTAAAAAGGGTTACAAATGGGAGCTATTTTGCTCCATACAGACGTACAGACGATACTCAGAATATCCTCGCACTATTCTCAGCACTCACCTTGACGTAAATTATCACCGCTTTCAAGTTGGTGAGTGATTATGGGGTACACGATTATTTCGAGATGATCAAGATACTTTTGTTGTTGCGAAGACATTCTGAATATCGCTCGTATAGAACCAAATGCCTCCCATTTGCCACCTTTATTACCATAATATTCCAGGTAATGAAAATAATACTTCATTTTGATAACAACTATATTTTTCATTATCTTCCATAATCGGAATGAATCTTCAGTCCCATTACATTGTATCTGTCAATGAATTCCATTCAAAATGATTTTGAAGTAGGGCGGTTGGTTGCACAATCGCACAACGATGACGTATTCCATGTTCCCTCTCAAAATACAAATCGACGTATCACGGCGATTTCTATTTTCTTTTATCATTCCAGATTCCAGAGATAAGGGGATGACAAATTTTAGCTTGGACACACTGCAACAAGAATAGCCGCCTTGGCATAAGATGCAGTAGTCAGCGAGGTTTAAATTAACACACATTTTGTAGTGGAAATATATTTTTTATTATATTGAAACTCTTTGGTTGTAATTATTACTTCTTGTTTTGCGATACCGATCGCATAGGCTAATATATGTTTAAAAAAAATTAAAGCACTGATTTCTTCTTCGTCGTTTTTAACAAGGTAATTAATACCAGAAAGGTTGAAGATTACAACCAATGATTTATGCCTAGCATCATAATTAATGAGGTTAACGGCTTCATAAAATTTCCTTAACGGTATGCCATAAGGGGCATCTTGAAATTCATTTCATGTTCAGCTTTGGGGCAAAAACGTTCTTTGTAATCAAGCAATGTTATTGTTCGTAATGGAATTATTTAGCGCTTTTGTTATTATCGAGCCAATTATGAGAGTTAAAAATACGATACTGCGAACCATGGGACGATAACCTGATAACTTTCAACTTTACGATACGACGACCGCAGCCGCGACAAAAATATTTTTTTTATTGTTTTGAGAAAGTTAAAAATAATCTCGAGGTAATCGTCATGAAACGTATAGATATCGTATGTAAAGTTATTGACCTCTCTACACAGTACAAGTAAATAAAGTGTTTTCATGCAAAGTCAACTACTAATGAACTTACATTACAGTACAGTAACGTTCCAAAATATGCAAATTTTGTTTAATTTTAAGGTGATACTTCCAAATAAAAGAAAATATGTAAGATATCTAGCAAACAATAAAAACGTGTCTTTTTTTCTCATGAAATAAATAGGCCTTGTAAATGATTTGTATAAAATAGGCCTAAAAATATATCTTTGTCTGCTTTTTGACTTTGTTACACGTAATATGAAGTAAGATGAGTTACAAAAAGCTGCTTTTTTACTAGATAAATTTTATTTTTTTGTATTTTTAAGACCATATTTGCCTAAAAACTATAAATTTAGTTGAAAACTTCAAAAGTTAAAAGGTTGAATCTCTGGTAATAAAATACCTTCGATTTTCCATACACACAAATTTACAAGGATTAAAAAACTATTCTTATAAAATTTTGCACAAAGCGCTACCTGTCACTAAAAAAGCAATACTTAAGAAACCAAAACCGAAGATGTCAATTACCTTCAAAGCTAATAATGTTACCAATTCTATGCCGTTTATTTTGAAACTGTGGAAAGTGAAACATTTTGTTTTGATGTCATGAAAAACTCAAAGCTCAAAGACAATTAATTTCTGAAAATCTTATTCGAAAAATCCATAGAATATAATAGATATATGTATATAGTTATTTCTGATAGATGCGTTTTACGTACTAACAAAAAGTATTAATAAACTAAACAATTACACTATCCATCATGAATTTCGTTCTAATTATTATACATAGTTTTTCTGCTAAAGATCGCCTATTTATTTTCAAATCCTTCTTTGGATAGTTCAGATTTCTTATATATTTATTTATAAGAATATTATATGTATAACTTTATAATTAATTAACTTCTGTTTAAGTTATAAATTCATTTTCATCATTTGTTTTAGTAACTTTTGTATATTTTTCTGAGTTTACTATACATACACCGACTTTGTTCTAATCCTGTTTGTATTCACATAACATTACTTTTAATACTGTTTATTTAGAAATTGTGTTCGATTAGTATTACTTTCAAAACAGTTCACCATGCCGTCTATTTGTGCTTCTAGTTTTCCTTACAATGCTGCTCTGCAGATCTGATGCAAAATTCATCAGTGCAATCATTTACTCTATTTATAGCTTTTTCCTCATTAGCTCATAATTTTAGCTTCTCTTCAGCTGCCACTGGCTTCTGTTATTGTTATATGGAACTATAGAGGGTCTATTTATTGGTAATTCGGAGATTTCACTCTAATCCTAAACATTTTGAATTATGTATATACAGGCAGACATGCCACATAATGATAAAAATTGCCATTTTTTGGGATCAGTTATAGTCAACTGAATATTAAGTCCAGAATATACTCACATCAGAACTCCTTTCCAGCATAAGATTTTCCTTAATACTCAGTGAAACCCTTTCACTGAAGTCATCTGGTATCAGGAACTGAATGGCTTGTTGGAGGACTTCTGTCGTTCCTCTCGAGTAATCGGTCACATTCAGTGCGGCCATACATAGAGGACATGATAGTCCATGGTCCAAAACTCGAGTTAGGCAACCCCTACAAAATAAAAAAATGTAATTCAAATATGTCACGAATCAATATGGATTGGCTTCATCTGTATTCAAGAAATATACATATAAAGAATCGATATAATGAACTGAGAACAAAATTCTATCCGTATATCAGCAAATAAATAGTTTTTACATATTTCTTCATTATTATATGGATTCTACAGTTCCATTCTTCAACCCAAACATCACAGTTGAGAGAATTATGAGGGACTGATCATCTCAAGTGCACAACTTCATGTAAATTTTCGTTAAAATAATACAATTGGCATATGGGCACCCAAAAAAAAATTTTTTTAACAAGTTTCCTACCTGCAAAACGTATGCCCGCAGCCGGTGGTTACAGGATCCAAAAGGCATCTGCTGCACAAAATACACTCCAAGTCAGAGATTGATATGCAATCCCAAGAATGCTTCAAGGCCTCATCTGGAAAAAAGAATGACCAATCTATACTTTGCATTCAATTGGTGACGTGCTCATAACATACTTGATACAGACCGAGATAAGTAAATCTACTAGTGTACCGAGATGCTTAATACCATTACCTAATTGCGCCAATACATTGAGAATTAGGCTGCGTAACGCATACATGAGGAAATTATTGTGCAACAAATTGCGCAACGCTCCATTACTCAACTTGTTTAAAGATCCAAGCCACCTAGTGTTCCTAGCCCCATCTATTAACAGATATACCAAAATAAAGCAAAGAGCGGCCCAGAAGTTCCTCCAGCTTCCAGAACAGGTGTCATCGTATTTCCAAGCCGCCAATGCATCACTGGCTCTCTTTTTGGATCAATATTCTGTTTTGAACTCCTAATCACCGAATTATCTAGAAAACTACTCGCTGTTTTCAAAACTAAATCTGCTGCTTGGCCGCTAAGCGAACAAACCATAAATGTCACTTATTCAAAATTATCGCAAACACTTTATACTTTCAGAGAGGCAGTAGTAGCTAAAACGTTTAGCAAACCCTTTACTTGACCGGATGTTATTCTATTGACTAGGGATTAGGGTCTTGTGAAGAGCAAATTAATAATGTGTATGATGATGTGACATTTTGGGATGTACGCCAAGTTATGACATGATATCTGAAGATATGAACGATTCGTTTTCCAATCAAATATTGATATTCATATTTGATGCTGTTGCAAGAATAAATTCTTTACACTTTTGAATAATTTTGATTGTTTTAATATCAGTGATCTGCCACAATTGTAAAGAAATCGATATGCCGTTATGAAACACAGCGTACTGGCTGGCCAGTGAACCCTGTGAATAATATAGGAATAGAATGATCAATATTGCACGGTAATGAGTTCCGATATTAAAATGAGAATAGTAAGTTCCACAGAAATCCTTGAAGAAACGTTTTCATGAATACGACTTCCATTTAAATGCACTGCAGATCATAAGGAACACGTGGATCCAAACATTAGAGAAATTAAATTGACTTGTCTCTGCATAGCGAAATACAGCAAAACGTATTGGGTATTTTCAAATGAGTTTGAGATTTTTGTTAGTAACAAAAACCTATAACAAACGTGAACACTTAGGGAATACCGAGGGGAATACTCAATTCAAGGATAATAAAACATACTTGACAACTATGCGCGCGCTCATAGTAAATGCTTAATAAATGAAAGCTGACGCATCATCAATTATTAGCGAATTATTTATTGATTTCAGAGGCTATCTTGGCATTTAGCATCGCTAGATTAGACAACTCCCATTTTTACTCTGGATATATTATTTATTAAATAAGAGTTCCGCCCTGCGATCAGGATATGCCTGATTCATAGCTATTAACAGCAAAGTCAGGAAGTATATTATTGATTGAAATAAAGGTATGTAATTCGTTTAAACTCAAAAAATTAAATATAATGCACAGATTGTTTTGTTAACTTAGGGAGACTTTTTCTCAAAAAAAAAACTAAAAAAAAATCATTTTCATCCCTGCTTGTAAAAAATCGGAGGTAGGCCTCATCATGATACAGAACTATGTTTTAATGAAACTGCCTGAGGGAGGATTAAATCTCAAGTGCCGAAGGTTTATTATAAAAAAGTGCTCCTCGTACCTTTAATATCATCCACTTCTTTAAATATGTTCCTAAGGGTATCTTCAAACTGATCACAGTTACTTAAGCATTCTTCATCTAGCCATCTGTATCCATTGGAAATGGAATTAGAAAGATTGCTACTTTTCAGTATCCTTTTATCTTTGTACTTTGAAAACCTGTCGATTCCTACATCTAATAGGCCCATTATCTGAAAAAAAATTTCTTATGAAAACTCGATATTCTTTTATGGTTATGGTTAAAGTCTTGCCCTATTATTGATCAGTTTTTTGGAAGTTCAAAATATTGTATAAAGCACCCCACGAGTAGGGTACAGGGCTTTACAGGGCATGTATGTTGTTCTGAAATTTTGATATTTTTGGAAGGTTTGTAACATTTACTAGTTATTGTCGAAATTTGCCGAATTATTTGACACATAGTGTACCTATAATATTACTCAAATATCAGTAAGTTTTCCTAGTGTTAGGTATAAACATTGACTTGCTAAACATGATTAGCGACATAGATATATACCTAATACAAACTATAATAAAATTATGTTCTCATAAAACGTATGAAGTATTTTAATTAAAGTAACAACATAATGGTATGCGATGATTTCTGTATAAGAATTATCACCTAACTCTAGTGCAAAATGAATCCTTGAGTGGAAATATTTTTAATTCATTGAAACAAAATAAATTGAATTGAATTGAATTGAATTGAATTGAATTAGTAGGTTGTCAAAGTGACAGATTCCTATTGTGATGTACTGAATAACGATAGAAATTAATTTTAATAGCAAAATGTATGAAAAAATTAACAAAAAAAACAAATCGAACATACAACTAATATTTTCCCAAAGATCTGGCTGCTACACTTAAATTATTGTTAAAGACATATCAGAGTTGCCATCTTGATTGTTATGAACGATAATAATTAGTTTCTATCGAACTGCAAGGGTCAAAAATTGGAAAAATATGTACTGACTCTTCGATATAATGCACCACAAGTTATCTTGTTAAAAACAGAAATATAATACACTGAATTGTTTTCTATTTGCTTCACTTTATGCCTACTAAGTATGCATACAAGAATTGTAAATACCACTTCAAGTAAGAACATATTATAGAATGTACTTACCCTATCTTCAATGATTTTGTTTATTTGAAGACCGGCATATCCAGACCTCAAATGGTATCTAGGCTCCACTCCAAGAATATCTCCTGTTTCAAGAACTTTGGGACCTGGAACAAGATAACTTGATTAAGTAAAATGCATAAACGTATTTGTAAATACTTGCTCATTGAAACTCGACAGATATCTATGAAGACAAATAATATACTAAAGAAGAAGCTTTTTCTATCTTATGTTTACCAGTCATATCATGCACTTTATCTGGTGATATAAAACTAAATTCGTTATGCAAAGTGGCCTTCGATGTTATCCTGGTTTGACGAAGAGTTTTGATGCAAGTCACCAGTAAACCACATACATAGGATGTACGAAATACTATCATCTTTGAATGTATTGCTTTACTAATCTACCAACTGAAAAAAACCTTCTAAGAAATACGGATCAGCGGGGTCGAACTCGTATTCCTACAGATTGACAACTTTCACTTTCTTGGATGTGACAAGACTGTTAGCTTCCACTTCCTTGGAACCTATAAATATATTTTGTAAACATAAGCCTAACACCCGCGTTTTGTATGAACATTTCGTTATTTGCTCCAGGTTTTTTTATGTGATTCGACAGATACGCACCGATTTGGATTATATTTTACACGTTAGAACAACTAATTGAAGTTCTCGTATCCAATCCATTAATTTGATCATCAGTCATTTTTAGCTGCTATGGAGACAATAGGACCACCGAAACTTAAATTAGTTTTGAAATTACCCTAAAGGGTGGTAAGTACATAAGAGTGAAGGATAGGCATAACCTGTAATTTATATCCTGCCTTGATATCTCGGACTTATTTTTTATTAGTCTTTACGATTTTCAAAATAAACGTTTCATTTAAATTGTTCGCAAGCATAATGGGACCTGGCAACTGGTTTTAATACCCTGCCATGAAACACTCCACGATACTTGAGAACCTGCGGTACGACATACTTGAGACGCCACCCGACAGAATATCAAGAGTCATGGAAACATATCCCTGAGATCGGAATGGACTCTAGAAGACCTCGACATAGACATGTATCGAATGTTATCACCTGGTACACTGATGTCTTTAAGTTCAGGTACAGGAGGAGGCATATAGGGTGGTAGGCCTGGGCGGAACATAATCATCCGTCTAGGTAAACTGATCACCGTTTTCCTAGCAGAAATAGCCGCAATAATGCAATGCGGCAGAGTATGCATAGATAAAGGATATAGTAAAAAAACCATCTATGTAAACATAGACAGCCGGGCGGCTCAGATGGCCTTGGCAAGTAACCACTATACTTCAAAAATAGTATGTGTGCCATAATACCCTAAAGACACCGGTGAAGACCAACAAGTTAATATTCGCCTAGTGACGCCTAGTCACATAGGAGTAGGTGGGAATGAGAGGACTGATAGGTGTGCCAAGGAAGGTGCAGAACTCTCATCGGGCCAGAACCAGCATTTGGTATATCATACAACATGGTACGGACAGCTGTTACCAGTTGGGTGTCAAATGAGCACGAGAAGCGCTGGGACAGACAGATCAGGGGATGCTGAGGGGAACCTTGTTTTCTAATGCCGCAAATGGTCTCAGATGGAGCAGGAAGGAACTACGGAAAGTGGTTGGATTTATAACTGGCCATTGGACGTTCACTACACATCTGCAAAATTGGGGATCGAAAATCTTTTACGTTGGAAGTGCTCACTACTGAAAAAATTCAACGTTCACAAATGCATGCAAATCGAGTGTTGTATGACTGGGTTTATCTAGTGGGGGGGGGGCGAAATAATTGTAACGTACCTTTAAATTTTGAGAGCTTACCACGATCCATTTGATGATACGCGCACCGGTAGGCGCGCATAATAAACATACATTATAAAACAGAAACGATCATGTCTTTATTAAAAAGTTATTCTTTCGTTAAACGATGTAATTGTTCAATTAAAAAAAGCTAATTTACCTTTGGCTGACTACCGACTTTTCTTATCTTTACAATGTTCACCATAATAATGAACACGTTTATCTTGTACGTCATTCCGATAAAAAATAAAGGCTAACAGCAGCCGAGCAATTTTTCAACTACGTATTATCGACACGTATACGATGTGAAAAGGGAATAGCGTACAAATTAATATGTAAAAATTAGATAAAAAGGGGAATTATCTGATAAAATAACACACACGTGAAACAGTATTTTCCAAAGGTGTGTTATTATTTGTAGAAGGTCGTGATGCATAGAATATGAATTTTTTATTTAACTGATTGATTGTAATAATTGATTTCAACCCTAGCGCAATATGTTTCAAAATCTCGCAGTTTTTCAGAATAAGAATACGGTTGGTTCAATTTTAAAACTAAAAAGTATGTGCTGTACATGTACTGCAAAAGGAATGGACGACTACATTATCATTTTGGGTGTAATCATATGAAATATAGTACTGTAGGCTATAACTGTAAGTCCATTCTCTAAGGTGGCAGAAACTAGTTTAGTTATATAATTAAAGCAACGAAAATTCGAAAAAATTCAGCAGAGTTTATAACGGTTTCTTTTTTTTTTCAGCGTATTACCGGGATTTGTTTTTTTTTTTCGGGACATTTAAGTCATAAATAGAGAACAATAATTGACATTCTTTCAAAGAGGAAGAAAATAATCAGACACCAATAAAACATGTAAAAATGGCATTTGAATTGTTATACTTTTTTGTTTTTTCACTAGTGCGATTTTGAGAAACCATGCATTTTTGTATCTCTACTTCGCTAGCAACAACATTTCATTGCAATCAATATAGTATCAAGTCAAATATATATCCAAAAATTATAGGTCTACAGAAGGAATCTTCAGGTCTGAAAAGTATAGAATGACACCATGATAAATATTTACAATGCAATGGAAAGAGTTTTATAGATACAAAAAATGTCTCCATGCCTCTTCCCTTCCCACTATGCCAATTTCGCTCCTTCCCAAAAAGAAAAAGAAACATTGCTAAGAACCCCTAAATGACTAAAAGCCCTAGTCTGGGGGAATTCTGATATCTTTATTCTAATTGCTCGTTCATCAATACACCAATGTATAGGTGCAAGGCCTACTACGATCGTACAACATCTCGTACACTAAATTCTGTCAAAATAGATGCAGCGGTTACTGAGATTAAGAGGATAGGATAAAAATGGCTACAGATAGTCCGACAAATGGACAGGCCGCTGTCAACGAGCTAAATGGATTTGATGTGATAACACGTGCAAGATATGTATCTAGTTTGGAAATCAAAACAAAAAAATACATACCAAAAAAACAATGGAATATCAATGGAAAACGACATATAGAGAATTTGTGCGTTAGTGCATTTTTACGTTTGTACCCGAAAATAAAAATAATCGTTATTCAAAAATATATACATATTATTTTGTTCGCCTAAGAACTTCCGCTCCAGCCAGAAGACAGGAGCTTGTCCTTACATCCTTGCATCATGTTATGAAATGTGTCCAAATCCTGCGAGCATTTGCGTTACGTCAACATCGCGTAGTGTGTAGTGATATTCAGTTGATAAGAAGTATTCAGGCTATTCGGTTTCGTCAGTCTGACAACGCCGAGCTATCGACGACTTCAGACTCACGGACACATGTTTGATACACAATCGAGACACACACAACAACCGTAGGCTAGGTCATGATGCCAAGTTCGCCAAATCGCCGACCGACCAGACAAAAATAAAAGAGATGTTGATGTGAACAAAATCTGGTTCTGGTCCTGCCCTGCAGCCTTCGCGCCAATGACAGGTATAGATGAGACACAAGATCGTCTCTAGATTTGCTTCTCTAAGGGAAAGGTCACTTGGCCTTACTAACATACATTATAATAGTTTTGAGATTTAGTTGAAGAAATAAATTGATCGTAACATGTTTTGTTGAACAATGGATTAATTCCTAAATATGTACTGTTTTTATTCCATTGGCACTGCATGGAAAACGAATATTAGAAAAAAACTTATTATCACTCCAGAAGCATTTCGATTTACTTTCACAAAAACATGTATCAAGCTTAGGCCTATTATATCGATAATGACTTTTGCAGAAGCCCAAAAAAAAACAGCAGCATCGCAATATCTGTTTGGCCAAGCAGCACATGCTTCCCTATAATATAATGCACGTCTTAAAAACTCAATATCCTTTGACCTAATCCTACATTATCATGACCCGTCCTACACCAGCTTTGTCTTTAAAAGCTTTTCAACACGAAAGGCAAAATTACACTCAAATAAGAAAACAAACAATAAATATAATTAAAAAAAACTAAAAAACAAGCTTTTAAAGAAGATCGGACTAAAAAGCTAAAGATATTTTTTTAAAATAAGCTTAAAACAATAATGAACGAAAAATAGTAGTATTATTTTGAAAAAAGCATCTGGCGCTATATTTACAAATAATATGGCACAACGCGCCCACGCTTCTCTCCACAAAGATACTAGTATTTTTCGTTCATTATTGTTTTTTAAGCTTATTTGAAAAATTATTTGTAACTTTTTGATCCGATGTTCCTTAAAAGCGTGTTATTTTGTTTTTATTAACTTATTTTTTGTTAACTTTACCATTAAGGCCTGTATTTTTAGTTTATTTCATTTGTATTTATTAATACTCTGTGAAATGAAGATGAGCAATTGTTTTGGATCAATGTTCATAGCATAATCACTACCATTACTCCATAATGGATAATTAAAACTGTCGAAGGATTTCATGAATAAATTTCACAAAAATACAAAAACAGTTGGATGCACATCCTTTAAGCTCTCGTCGCTACGCCTCTGTATAATATAAACAAACTTTAAGGTGTTTGTGGCATCTCTTTCAGCGGATACAACCGCTGGTCCGACGGATTTTAAGCCTCAAAATCATTTTTGCGGAGCGTTTAGTGTGCGGTCCGACCTCTTAATCGAAAGGAGAGTTACAAACTCACAAACATATATGTGAAGCTAATAAAAGCGTGTTAAAAATATCGTTTAGCCGTTTATTATTTGCATTAACCATGCTTAATTAGCTTTGAATTGTCAGCTTCACCAATGTAAACAAGAAAACCAGGACAAATCTAGATAATATGAGAGAACATCTTTAATAATTTGTTCGGCAATTTAAGCTGTGTATAAAATTTTCTATAACGAATAATTCGAAACATTTTAAATCTTTTTCCTAACCTTGCATGTTTTGTTCCAATGAACTTTTAGTCGCGGTTGTTTTGGTAACAACAACGAAGCCACGTTTTTCAGCCATGTATCGCTCTAACTATAGCCGACTTGCCAAGATAATAAATGTAAACTGTGATCAACGCATGTTTTTGACATGAGCATCTATATAAAAATTGATCCACTCCATTAGACTTAGAATTGAAAAAACCTACATATAATGTCAACGAAACGATAGTAAAGTGGTAGAGTAACTGAAACCCAAATCATACACCACGCGCAGCATGTCTATCAACCACGTATGTAGACCTTCTTGGGTTTAATTTCTTCCTTAAACGAACAGTCTGTAAATGTTTCCATGTTTTCAAGCGATAAGTCTTAATTTGCCATTCAGAATATTGGAGAGAACAAAGTGACCAAAATTGAATGTATTGTTGGTTCGCTTGTCACAAATAACCAATATTTAAATATAAACTTAATACACTAATAAGTACTATGCTACAAATGAACATATGTAAGAGTTATATCTACTATAGGGGCATAAATGATAGCTTTATTAATGTTTTTGCGCTAATCCAAATTTTAGGTGATATGATTTCAAGGTGGCTTCTATCTCAGGGAAAGCCATTTCCATGGCTCAGTCTGTTAGGTTTCTGCATCCGGTAATCCTTCGCCCCTCTATATAGAGTCAATACCCCAGAATTCTCGGTTTTTCTCCAGGAGACAAAGTTGAGACAAGTTTATAAACTGTGTAGATTGGCCAAGTCCTCTTCAGATCAACTCCAGCCACATACCACACCTACGCCAATTGTTCATCAAAATCAGATCAATACTTTCCTGGTTAATAGTCAATAATAAATAAGGTTCGTGGACCTCTTAGTTTTCTCAATTTCAACTTTCTGAACTTAGCGTTCTTCTGTACACAGCAAAAAAGAAGAATTAGTGACGATGAAGCGAAAAAAATTGGTTCTTTACATCATCTATTTACGTATAACGATTGGCCTAAAAATGTACGAGTTGGAGTCTGTTAAACATTATAGATTTAGCAGAATACATTACATCCGACAACCGAAGCATATGTAGATCCGCCACTGATAATTCCGCGATTCGCGGTTCCAGCATAACAGCCAACGTTTTCGATGCAACCGAAGAAAACGAAGGAGAAGGAGACAAAGAAGATGGTCAGGTCAGTGCATTCAATGCCATCAGGTCGACGGACGACAGCATTCTCAGACACGTCTCACCAAACAGAGCGCCTCACTCAACAGAACGATATGCTTGCGGCTTCAATGCCATACGTAACTTGTTGCACAAATCTTGCAGAAATATAATTACCTACTCATAAATCTATTTTAAAAAAATCTATCACCGAAAATATAAAATATGCTTGTAAATTAAATGCACTTGAAATTACCATCCTTTGGTCCTTTGTGACTATATTAGTGTTCAGCTCTTTGAGTGTGGCCCGAATACTTTGGGTTTAAATCCATCTTGGAGGTGAAACTTGGAACAGCAAATCTTCTGCTTTCCAAAAAAAAAATCGGGTTACTGCAATCTCAATCTGTGTAATATGTTTTTTGTTTTTTTTTACTTCCCACACCGATAGGCGAGCGGAGTATTGTGATCGCGAAAATTTTCGATTTTGAGGTAATACGCATTTGGACGTTTTATGATACCTACATTCTGAAAATCCACGTCAGTTACTTCCGTCAGTCGTTCTATTGGTCTGTTGGTGGTTTTCTAGCCACGTAATCTCAGAAATCGATATATGAATTGTAATGAAATTTGGGTAGTGACATGCTGTGGCGTCGTGGTATAATTTTGAAAATCGGTGCATTGGCGGCGGAGTGTTTTTAGGGGTTCCTGGTCATTTTTTACTCTTTTTTGGGTGAGGTGAAATTGGGGTGATTGAGGGGAGGGGGGCGTTGGAAAATTGAAAAATTTGTTCATTGACCTGTGGAAGAAATACCTAGCGGCATAACCCACTTTTTTGCGGGCGGGCAATGATTTGGTTGCAAGAAGATCTCAGAATATAGCTTCATGATATGGGAAAATAAACTGCTATCACTGTAATGTGTGGAAGTACTCAGTCAATCAACTTGACTTAATTTTTTTATAGTTGTGACAATAGAATCTGCCTTACCCCATATGTATCCAATAAATCGTTATCAGAAAGACACACACACACCATCATTTTAGATGGTTTTTGATCAAAGGAAGTAGACCAAAATCGTACCATGCAAATCAGGGCAATAAGGAAGGAGCGAGGCCTGTCTGCTGCAAAAACTCCAAAGTTATGGTCGCTGGATGAACAGTAGCCATCAAAATCACAAATAGCTTGAGGCAAACAACTCCCCAGAGTACCAAGAGCACTGACAATCTTTGTTGTGTATAAAACTTTGGCTATGATACCTTTGGCTATGATACCCTGATTTTTAACCTATTATTATGAGAACTCTGTTGAGGACCAACAAGATTTTTAAACTCCATTTACTTGGAATGTAGAAGTATTGGAGCTAAATTTACAAACCTATCGACCTGAATTGTACCTTTCAAATAATCCACTACGCCACCCTAGGTTTTCATAAAAAAACTACTAAACTACTAAAAAACTAAATGAAGGGCTTATGAACAAATGTGACGGATTTTTTTGAATTGTTTGCTTGCCTGCAGCATCTATGTATTTATCTTGGATTCATCTTAACAACGGGTTTTCGAAATGCGATGTTAAAAGTCCTAGGACTGTCGTGGTGAAGGATCTGGCTTAAGCATTTTTTTCATATCTCTGCATTGACGCGTACTCTCATTTTAAACTTTGCGCCATTGCCCATCACAAATTATGTAAAAATGTACATACACAACCTAAATAAGAGGATCTAAATGTAATAAACGCAAAAAACACAAGTAGAACAGCTAAATTTATTTATTTCATATGAAAAACATAATTAATAGAAATTGCGCGTGCAATCTCAACACATAATTAATATGAAGTGAACCGATCTGAAAAACAAAGTGTTATATAACTCGGCGATGATAAATAGCTATTATCAACTTGAACATATTTTTCTTGGGATTCAAATACCGACGATAGTTTGTTGGCACGTGTAAATTAATTAATAATAACGGTTTGCTATGTAGACGGAAGAGGTTATTGCCAGCAGTTGTGGAGGACGGTTGTCAACTCTACGAAATGACGCTTATTAAAAGTGATTCTTTTGGCATTGCTAGGTTGTTTTTGTTTTAAACTCAATTGGATCCGAACCATTAAGAGAAAAAAGTGGCGACAGAAATAGAACGGTAGAGATAAAGAGTTATATAAGAACGGTCAGACATGTGTGTATATTATGCAGTTTACGGTGTACAACGTATGACCTTTGGAAACTATTGTTCTAAATTAGATTAAACAATGTATTCAACTTCGTAAGTTATAATACTACAGGAAAATGTACTGCAGATATTCTAAGAAAACGTGAATAAAAAATCTTTACATAACTATTTACGATCAAATTAAGTGACAAGCTATACAAATGACTGAAAAAACTGTACTTTCAAAATAAATGCTGAATTTTTTGTGTCTCAAAAGAAATGTCTAAGTCGTTGAAACATAAATTGATTGCGACCTGTAATTTTCTGACACCTAATGTAAAAATGTACTTAGAATAACTCCCAAATCTGAATGATGACATCATTCGCACAAAAAATATATATAGCGATTTTTCAACTAGTAACTCACACTATACCCTATAATACTCACCATACCAAATATCAATATAGATCTTCCGATTAAAAAGCTCACGACACCCAAAAGTTAAATTTTAAAACAGAATACTTGATAGTTTCGTAGCTTAACTCGGTATATGGCATAAGGAATGAAGCAGTTAGGTATGTCGAATACTAGTAATCTATATAAAAAAATTAAGACCATTTCCATCTAACATGAGTCCATTTTTTTCCTTGAATATGGCTAGTTTGAAGATAATAGGATTTCGCATAAAGGATAATCGTGTATAAACACAAAATTTAGGAGCCCATCAACCCCGCTGGCCTATCGTTACCCCTAATTTAGTCGATTGTCAAAAATATTGGTAGTACATGTTGCAATCCCACAGCATATCGCATACGAAACTTAATCGATCTAGGTGCAGCGGTTACTGAGTTTACGCGAGTATAAAGATGGCGAGAGAGACAAATAGACAGACAGAAATGAGTTATAGATTTTCGTTATACAGATGTCAAGATCGATTACTACACTTCGATTACCTACGGTGTATAAGAAGCTGTTCCGTTTTCATCATTTTTAAATGTTGCTGCTTATTATTCCAAGACTCTGAGTTGATCAATTAGGAGAAGGTTGAAGGATTCACTTCTTTGTGTGCTAATAACGAATACTACTGTGTTATCAAAAATGTTCGTTATTGATCGTAATTGGTGCATAGCTGTCTGCCATAGTTTGGTTTCAAAAAAGCGTTTTTAATACGGATAAAATGTTCACATAGGACAATAGCTTTGATGGAAAATTTTATGATTTCAAAGGGCAAATGAAGGTGTAGTAATTATAAAGTTAGTACGTATAACGATACAATTTATAGATGCTGAAATCTATGTCTATAGTGCAAGGAAAGGCTAACCATTATTATCTGACGTGTTGAGAACTATACGTTTCGTTTGAAATGTCGATAATACTAGCACGAGCCAAACTGTTGTTTATTTTCATATATGATGTTTTGGGAAGTCCACGACTGAGACAGAGTATATATGTATAGTTGTTTTCCAATTTGGTTTGGCAATTTAGATTTGCGCGCAAAATGGAGATATTTTTACATTATTACTAAACTACATTCCAGGAACGTAATCAAAAATAGTGATAGATAAACACCGGTTGTTGTGTTTGTCGGAGTTACGTATTTATTAGCATACGTCACATTATACATATAACAGGAGACTTTAGATTTCTTTTAGGCTAAGGCGCTTTTCAGATATATGGCAGAGTCCAGAACCATCTTAAGTGCTTTCCCAGTTAGCAATATTAATTCTTCCAGCCCCAGCTTGTTTTAAAGTGGTCTTTCTACGTCCATTGCACACACTATATGCAGTTGTGCTAATGTACCGTAAATGACTCAAACATATTTAGCTATATTATGCAGCCCACAGACAGACGCTCCGGAAATCTTCAGATGAAAAACTGACAGTCCTGGCCTCAAGGATTATCGAAGAGTATGTGAAGGTTTGCCGGACTGTACAGGCCGGCGGATGTGGAACTGAAAAACCAATCGATCGTCTGCGCAGGCCATCTTTTGATGCCATGCTTCCTAGAACTGAACTGAACTGAAAGGTTTCCTGAGCGCCTGAGAAGGAGGGTATATTCAGGCCAAAGTGCAAGGGCCTTTAGGCCAGGACTGTGCAGTTTTCCCTCGGAGGATTTCCGGAGCGTCTGAGGGCCGCTTTAGAGAATATCGCTTTCTACTCTTCAGGAACATGGGAAGTGTTTTCATGTTGACCGGTTTCTTTCTTCTAATCCCACCTTATTTATTTATTCGTATGACGGCAGTACATAATAATACGTAAATAAATAAGAACGGTGCTTCTACGTACCTGTACTCAATGTCGACTACTTGCTATGGGAATGATGGCAATTATCTAGTGTATATATTAGATTTTAGATTCTATTAATGTAGTGGTACCTGTTTAGATTTCAACTTTAAGACAGCATATGGATCAATTTATGTATGTCGCCTTAAGCCCCTACCTAGGAGACTAAGGAAGAAATTCAAAAGATCATAGTCACCACCCAAAAAAAGAAAATTTCGACTGTTTCGCCTTCAACATTTGAATAGCTTATACAGGGTGTTCATTACTTCCCACCCCGGATTTCTCGAAAACCGCCGACTAAGAGAAAAAACGTCGGGTATCGAGTAATACCTTGTTTTAAAGGTATGTCGAAGCACGTTATTTTGAAGTTTGATTTTCTAAAATCGGTCAATTCTTTTTCAAGAAAATTATAATTTTTATGTATCTTGACTTGTTCAAATAGAATACAAAAACACATGAAAATATCACTTTTTATTGCAATAAGTGTTCGAATGTTGGCCGTTATTGGCCAAACAATGATCTAGGCGATTTTCAAATTCCAATTTCAGAAAACAATTTTCAGTGTTTGTAGAATTCAAAAATCTTCATCTAGACCTCGCATACGTACTCGTCCAATAACGGATTGTGTAAGGCTAAGTCGCCGAACAGGTAAAAGCCTCTGAAGATACCATCTACTCGTGGTGACGAAACCTCTAGCAATAAACAAAGCAATGGCGACGCCAAGGCCGCGGAGCGTGTCGACGCCGACTGAAGAGTCTAAGAACTAGTAGGTATCACTCTTCGAATAACGTTTAATCAGTAAGTAAAGTTAGCATCAGCAGGTATGGGGGTGAAACTAGGGTGGTGGTAGGGTGGGAAATTTGGTAACTCTAAAATTTGTTTTATTTGAGAGAGTGTGAGAAGTACTAAGTCAAGCCACTTGACTAATTTACCGAATTTAGTTACGTGCGATTAATACTCGGGTTTTAATGCTATTTTTGCTAATTGTAACACGATTAGTTTATTATACTTGTTGCGGTTTATATATGCTTAATTAATTGTCCATTTTTAATGAAAACATACATCATACACCTCATTGTTACCAAATTATCAAGTCTCAAGATTAATTTAGTTAGTTACAAAAAATTCTGTATAGTTAGCCTATGTAACACCTTGACACAAGCCATATTTCCTTCAAAATAACCCTCTGAAAGAACAAATGTCGCTGACAACAATAAAAGTGGAAAACACAATGAAAAATGTGAATATAAACTGTTTGTGGAACGTTTAAAAGAAATTATTCTTGTGGCCGCTTTCCAACCCAATGATTTACCGTAGTCTTGACCTCATTACGTTTCGCACGGTTATGCAGCAGATGTACTTTTTTTAAATTTAGACTGCTCGCTTGAAAAAACGGCTAAATAGGCTGGATGAGACAGTCAGTTGAAAACATTTTAAGGTTTTTCGTTATAGTATTTCCACTTTTGAGAAATAGGGAATTTTAAGTACCGATAATAAATACTTGAGCAATCTTAGGAGGAGTAAATAAGCACAGTAGGTCTGGGTTTCTCAGCCTTACAGTCAAAATAGCGGCCATTAGAATGTTCAGTACGTATTCCAATTCATTCAAATTTTGATATATACATGAAAATGATAAAAACGCATGAACTAGGCTCAATCAGGGTCAGTTACGACAAAATAGTTTAAAATCTGCTTACGTACTATATTTCTATATTTTTTCATGTTTTCGAAAAGAAATCGCGACAGTTTTTTGGAATCCTTATATTCACCGTTATGTTCAGTTAACTTTAAACTAATATCAATAGTTTGTTGGTACGCCTAATTCCATCTAAATACAGGCAAGCGACGTCATAGTTACGTAGGTGCGCAGTGTTCGCTTAATAAGCTGGTCGGCTGCCTGCCACATTCTCGTCAGTAGCGTCGGTTAGATTTTTTTCTTATGATGAAAGGTTGAAAGCCTATGGCGCTGTAGAAGCGCTGCGAGAGGATAAGTGTTTGTCCACGTTATATTTGAAACGCTGCAGAATGTAACCGTTGGGAAACAAATTCCCCGGCAGCTCATTCCACATCGTTGAAGTTCACCAAAAGAAGGAATGCTGGAGAAAACTGGTTCGGCATATGCTCTGTTGGACATTCTGCACTGTGTGTATCACTTGACTCCACCAAAGATGGGCACCTTATAATACAAGTAATGTTTTTATAAGTACTTGATTATTATTAGAATTAGCATCTAATAATAGTCAAATGTTATATATACGCTATTTTAGCGATGTTACCGCCACGCGAGCTAAATTGGCACCACTTTGAATCAATAAGTGGTCTGTAATAATATGTTTAGTCATACGCAAATAATAGTAATTAGTCCTGAATCTTAAGCGTGTTTCTTATTCTATCGCTACCACGCATGTATGTAGCACCCTCCCCTCAGTTACGATAGTTTCCAGCGATCTTTTATGTTAAGAACTAGGCTTAAAGTGCAAAATAATTTTGCAAAACTAGATATCTAATTAGAAACCCACGAACGCCTTTTTCCCTACATTATAGCATTACTAGAAACGCTTAATTCATAGAAATCGCATCACACCACTCTTTGATATTCGGTGGATGTTTGGAGTTTGTTTTTTTGTCTCTTGTGATTTTTATCCAACCAGATATCCGAATAAGAAACTCTGCTACTACGAGTATACAAGCAAAAGGTTTAAAGATAGCATGATTTGCAATTGAGTTTGTCTCTTCAGACTTCCTGCATGGAGAATTTGCCATAAATATGTCAAAAATCCTACCAAGGATGGAGATGATTCCAATCATTTGGTTCACAGAAAAATCGGAAAAATGAAGGGTACCGGCTGGATTCAAAGCAGCGTCTCCGGCACTCTAGGCCAGCGCGTTTACCAACTGCGCCACGGTACTCCGCACCACAGCCGATACACAGCGCCTACGACCTGTTATCGACTGAGCAGTCGTAGTTTTCAATAACACAGAGAGCTGTCGTGCAAAACAGCGGTGAGAGATTCACACTCACACAACTGCCGACTAGATGTCTCTGGATGACTGAAATACATGGTTCACAGGAGGATACGGGGGAGTGGTGGGTGTCGGTGGAGTCGACAACAGGTCGTAGGCGCTGTGTATCGGCTGTGGTGCAGAGTACCGAGGCGCAGTTGGTAAACGCGCTGGCCTAGATTGCCGGAGACGCTGGTTCGAATCCAGCCGGTACCCTTCATTTTTCCGAATTTTCTGTGAACCATTTAAATGATTGGATGTGCATACATGTTTACAGGGACAGTCGGGAGGAACGCACCAAACGTTAGAAGTTAGTGTTATAAGCATGAAAATAATGTACGAAAACCTCACATAATGTTCTTACCAGATTGTCATTTATTTTCAAGCTACAGCGCAATTAAAAATCATTATCTATCTTTCCACTTGTACCTGAATGTTGTCATAATCAAAGTATGCCATGTTCGAGGCTCAAAGGCATTAGATAACTGTGATGGTTTGATGAAGTGTCGGTGTACAGTGACAGTAATTGAATGTTTATGTAATTAGTAGTGTTGTAAAATGCCACATACGCGGTATGCACCAATTCTACGAATTAAGAATACTGCAGACCAGAATAAAGAAGAACGAAATTAATCAATTGGGAAAGCAACAAGCGCTCATCGTAGATGAAGCAGAAAATGTTTAGAAGTCAGTGGTGGTATTTTTGAACATTCATTAAAAGAACGCTATGGTAAAACCGGCCCTTCATGTGTAAAATTTGTTTATTTGTTATTATGCTATAACTTGAAAATAAGAATCGAATAAGAACACATGGGTTTTTTACATTATTTTCACGTATATAATACACTACTAGAGTTTGATGCGTTCCTCCCAACTCACCCTGTATGTACATGTACATATGCTGAAGAGTAAAAATCGCGAAATTGAACAGTAGATTTAGCAGATATTTCAAAAAAGTAACTGATAGAAGAGGAGATGATACAGATGGAGCTATCTTCTATTACAGGTGTTTAGTCATCTAAAATCAATTACAATATCTCCCGCTAACAAATGTATCGCTGCAATTACGCAAGTGATCGTCTGTCCGAATAGATTTCACAGAGAGCGTACTATGCAATTCTACACAAAATGTGTGTCAATAAAAGCTTTTTGAAACTCGGCTTAACTATTTACGCTGTCTAACTTATTTGTTAATCCGTTGCATAATGGTCTTTGGTAGACATTACTGCTGCATGCTCCAATAACAGAAAGTTTGAGTGAATGGTAGGACTAAATTGTTTCAGTTCTTTAACGGTTTAAAACTTGTTCCCTGATTGGAGTTAATTTTTATTTTATCATAAATTCTGAATTAATAAATTTCTCCATGATGTTCAAAATTTATAGACATGTAGGAATATTGGTTGTTCAGGATGTGATAAATAGAAATTAAATTGGCGTTCAAAAGCTAGAAACTTGATGTTAATTTATAAATATCCTTTTAACGCGTGATTATAGAAACAAATATACTCGACTACTAGTGAGGAGTCACAAAAACTTATTCCGAGTGATTCGTAGTAGGTTTGCTAGAACAATTATTTGAAGTAAACTATTAGAAAAAATCAATTAATTTTAGGATACTTCTGCAAATATATAAATAGAAGCCAGTGGCTTAAAATCCAACCGAATTAGTGGTATATGAAAAGCAACCAAGGAAGTCAACAATAGGTAACATAACCTTGGGTATGGATGTGGATAAACTAGAAAAATATGTGTAGAAAGACAAATCGCGCAGGGGTAGGGTCGAATGAGCATAAGAACAATATTTGGGGAGGAATCAAATGACAAGCTATACTGATATTCATGATTCTATCCGGAAGGCTTTCATAGGACAGAAATAGTTTCTCATAATATAGGGCGGAAGCGAATCTAACCGTATTTAATATAAAGATTATAACAAGTCAAGGGTAGTTCTTAATAACTGCAATAGGAGTATATCAACATGCTTCTTTGTCATCAGAACGAATTTTACTTTTGATTATATCACTCTGCTCTACTAGAATAGTGTTGAATTTTATTCAATCTTCATCTGAACCGAACCTTAACCTTAAATATGAAGGTCAGTTATTTATAAAAGAAAATCAAGTTAATCTAAATGCATTTTTACTATGCCCTAAGTTTATCAGAGATATCAAAATAAAAAAATACAGTAGGCTTGTAATTATAATTCCCTTAGATCGTTTAGCATATTCTTATGCCTTTTTTATGTAAATGTTTGCATTTCAGCTGTTTTGTGGAAAAATAAATAGACATATTTATGTACTCATATGTAGCATGCAAAGCCACATGAGCTTCAAATAGTGTAATGTTGATGAATACATGGACCACATTCATCCCCAGAATTAATTATTAAATACAAATAACGATATTAGGAAAGGAAGATACATCAGAGGAAATACATTCCATTTATGACGTCCCCCATTTTTATAATCGTGTACCCTACTGCCTCTATTCAAAACGTGAGATTTTATTTTGTATGACTACAAAACGGTTACTTCATCTAACAGCATGATCCTCCGCCTGCGGTATTAGCGATAACTTATAAGTATGTTACTATCGCATCAAGGTCCACGACAAGTACGTAACGCAATTTTTCCGATCACACTAGAGAGACAGAGATTAAAAATGCAGCGAAACTAGATCACGGATTGCAAAAACCTTGCAGTGCAGCTCGAAACACACATATAAATCAAGAAAAAAGATATCGAAATGCAAATGCTCCGCGAACAATATTATGAAATTGGGTACAAGGACTTATTTGAAAGTGTGTACGGATTGAAGTTTTCATAATTTGCCCTATTATTTAATACATCCAGTGGCGTAGCCACAATTTTCTATACTGAAAATTGAATTACAGATACTGTTGTATTGCTTGGTGTATTTATTTTCAATCCCATTAGTGCCATGGCTACTGATTTTTGTATAGGACGGGATGCAAAAAAATATGAAATACTTTGAACATGTCCATGTATAAGTCCTACATAAATTTATGTTCGTTCACAATGTGTTGTTCCCAATTACCAATTATTTCTGTGGCAAAATATGCCATAAGCTTCTGTCGTTCACCAAGGCTCCAACCAAGGTTATCTGTTATTGCTACCTTACTTCGTTGAATTGCGAAAAGTTATTATTTGCAGACTTAAAAATGTATACAACTATTTCTAAGACTGACAGAACAATGTTTCTTTATATAAATGACGTTTCTTGTTTATTCCATATTAATCACACTCAGGTTCAAAAGGAGAGCGGTATTATGAACCAACAGAACTTCAGAAAACTGATCAAGATCTGTTGCTGTGTGATTTGAAATAAGTTGAACATTGTTTATGGCAGAACAAACTGAAACGTCGTCCAAATAAAGGAAAAACTATTTTGTTTAAAAAGCAAATAATGACCTTGATCGTAAAATCGTTGATATTCATTGAACTTTTTTTGTGTCATAGTCATAATAGTTTGAAGTTCTCTACCTTGCCTTAACTTGTAAGGTTTTAATAAAGATGCTGCATTAAATGAAATAAATAAATAAAAATCAAGATATTTATATAAGTTAAGGGAATACGATCACTAACAATACTCCTTTATTAGACGATATGTATAAGAGTTTTTTAATGTATGTAGGTATTGTTAAAAGTCAGAATTGTTTTAGTTCATTTATTGTTGGTCATTTTGGTGTAAGTTCCATCATAAAAAAAACTTTTGACCGTTTTTCCTGGCGGTAGTAACTAAGATACACTGAGAATATGTTTGAAGTTTCAAATGTAATTTTTTTTCAAGAGGGAAAATTTATATAAAGTTATTTATCTTTATCGCATCTGTATACTGTAAGATATCATTAAAGATCAAAAACTAAAAATTGGGTATAGGCCCATTGCTCCTTTACCGTCGGCATATCTGGAAAACGTATCAATTTTTTTTCGCCTACAACTTGTGTTCCTTTTATCTACGCTCATGACTATAATTAAAGTTTATGCAATACGCTGCCCATTAATGAAGTTTGCTTTGCCCGGCTTTCTGGTAAACAATAGGCTGGACGATATGAGCTGATGTGAAATCTAGTTTGAACCAAAAGATTACACAGTCGATGCCTGATTCAGATGATTAATGGAATCAGAACAAGATATCTTAATGGAACCAGGTCGTGTGGATTTTTGGTCCAGCAAACAAAGGATTACATAATTTTGATTAGACGCTGGCGGTCAAACAGCATGAAACAATATTGGCCCGAATATCAAACAAAATCGGATATGAGGGTTCATTGCTTTCTGGCTGGAAAGATATGGAATGAATTAATGTGAAGCCAAGTGCGCTGACCTGGTAATCATACACAATCTGACGGGTTAAGTTTTGAAGTTGTTTAGGACAAACATTGATTAACCACGAATGGGTAAACGTACATATAACCTGGCTGTTTTCATGACGGGCAAAAGGCATAAATCACGAAGCGGTAGGCAGAACAGTGGAATGGGTCCAATTGTTAAGCAGATGCTTGCGACCTCCGTGAGGTGTGGTTGTAGCGCGTTCTCTAACGCCAAGTGATCACCAGAAACGCCTACAACGCCCATCGTTGCTTGTTTTTTGGTATTCACTACACGTGACCTCGTCAACTGCTTGTTATTGTTATCTGAGCGGCCATCATGAACTATCACAATTGATCGATTCTGGGCCTCGGTGAAATATACATGAACTAATAATATACGTGACTTGATACTGCGTTCTATCAATATATTGCAGCCCTATATAACATATGAGTACTTCAATTTTTATTATATAGAAACTGGGCTTTTAACGTATATAGTGACCAATATTTATGGAGCACTTCAGCATTTTTTATATATAAAGTTTATCATGATGCATAATGCTTATTTACTAAAATATTAATAATATTAATATTTTGTTTAAACAAATGAAATGTTCTATCATATTCTATTAAATTAGAAATATATACCTTTTCCATGGACATCTAAAAGGTAATCCGTGATAATCATGTTGATAACAAATAACATCTATAAAGTAAACATATTTTATAATTTATCATAAAATAAGATTCACTAAAAGCTATTTATAGTGATGGATAGAGGCTACGTTAATATTTTATTAATTCCTGTAGGTGCACGGATAATTTGCGTTAAAAATGTGAATGTCTAAATGTGAGTTATGATTGGTAATAATAAGTTTTGAAGGCACTACATTGTTCGAAGCAATTTGGTTGTCCCGCCAAGTTACTAAGCCACATGTAATAAATTAGTCTGCCTTAGATATATCTGATGCTTAGGATTTCTCACAGTCCAATATCTATATATCACATTGCAAAGTGCATTCAATACATTGATGTAATAAAAAGTAGAACAAAACAGCCACGTGTTTCAAGTGGTTAATGACAACCAGTGATAATAAGTAAATGTTGAGAAAATTTAGAATTATTGGAGTAATCAGTATGATGATACTTAGATCAAATAATGCCACAATATCTAAGCAAATCATGACACCTCGATATTCCTTTATAATCCATTCCCGCTCAATCAGTAGGTTGTTGTATAAAATAATATAAATGTCTCCCTATATAAATTGATGATATAAGGTCTTATAATTTAGAAGCATTACCACAGCTCAACAAATATTCAGCTGTCTTACTCACGGTCGGTTCCTTTGTGTTGTTGTGTTGCAAATATCTGACGTCAGCGACGCCATTTTGGGATAGTTTCATTCGCCCTGACAGGGGCGGAGTAGAAAAAAAGTGTACAACAGGGCAGAATTAAGAAATAATACTCAACCTATGCGGTGTAAAGGGAAGGTGAACATTAAAGATAACATAAAGTTCTATGTTGTCCTTAATGTTTACCTCCCATAAAGTACTAGACTTGCGCTGTGATCTATACTATTTATCTCTATACTCATATTCTATCTAGTTAGCCATGACCCTTCCGTGCCGCCGCTGTTGAAACCTATCTCTCTCTAACCCAAAATGTCGATGCGCAAAGGGATCGGCGCAAAGCATCCCCAGACCTTGAGCAAGACAGCTGATTTTTTGTTGAACCGTGGCGACGGCACGGCAGGATCATGGCTATCCACATAGAATATGAGTTTAGAGATAGGTAATACAGATCACAGCGCAAATCTAGTACTTTATAGGAGGTAAAAATTAAGGACAACAGCAGCGTCATGGCTATGTTCATAGTATATGAGTATAGAGATAAATAATATAGATCACAGCGCAATTCTAGTACTTTATGGGAGGTAAACATTAAGGGCAACTTAAACTTTGTATTATCTTTAATGTTTACCTTCCCTTTGCACCGCATAGTATTATTTCTTAATTCTGCCCTATTGTACACTTTTTTTCTACTCCGCCCCTCTCGGGGCGAACGAAACTATCCCAAAATTGGTAGCTGACGTCAGATATTTGCGACACGTCATCACAAAGGAACCGACCGTGAGTAAGACAGCTGATTGTTTGCTGAGCCGTGGCATTACATTATTACTAACATTCATTTACTATACCGAGTAACTGAATCATACAGCTGAAAATATAATTTATAATCAATCAAATTTTCAAAGTCCAACATTCAACAATACTACAAGTATTTTAATGATTAGTTTGATGATAAGCTAGATCGAAAATATATTGCATGTAAGTTCTTCTACTCATACATGTTGGATGAAACGTTGATATCATTCGGCATAAGAGTGAGTCGTATAAATTATGCTAATTTATTGTTGGAGAAATCAGTATGATACTGCGCCCTCAATATTCAAAAAACGGTAATCGCAATACGTAACAATCATAAATACATACGAAAATCATGAGCGGTCTATTTGCCTTTATAATTTAATGCAGATCAATCAAACAATACGTTGTCGCATAATCGATCCTTAAAAAATCCAGCGACAACACTGCGTTATATAACTATGAGAATACATAAATGTAAATGTCAATTACATGAACCATTTCGAATTATCATTTCGTATGATAAATATAAAATAAATCTCCGCATGTAACAGGACACGTAACCTAACAATCACTATTGCAGCTAAGTGGATAAATCTAGTCATGGGCGGAGGAACCAACAGAACCTCTTTATCAGCTCATTAATTTAAGTACATGATTGCAGTGGCGGATTTAGAGGGGGGCGAGGGAGGCGTACGCCCCCCCTAGAGCTTTACGGAGGCATATTATATTTATTATATTTGTATAAATACCAATAAATACCAAAAGTCAAGCTTTTTTGGTCATCAGACCTAAGTAGTGGTCCGCCTACCCCCTAGACCTGTAATGGAAAATGTAATGGAAACACGGAATATTTCTATAAGGAAAACCAGCTTTGAGAGCTTTTTTTTGGTTTTTCAGAAAATTATAGCGCGGCCATGTGGGTTTTTAATTCGCGCCCGTCCCCCCCCCCCCTAGAATTCCTCAATACGCCCCTACATGGTTGATACAACGTGCTGTACTGGCAAAGAGAAAGACAAACTTTATTTTTTCGAACACCTCCTTGACAGAAAATCAATTTTGAATAAATTAGATTAGCAGCTGTACCAGGAAAGAACTTTCGTTTATTGCGAAACAACTCTTAACTAAGTAGGTCCTTGTGGAGTAGAGAGACTTAATCCCATTTTATATTGAGTAGTAATTTTGGTATTTCCTCTTTAGTTTTGTAATTTGATTCTGTACATCATTCAATCATAATATCCACATCAAATGTTCGAAAAAAAATGTCATCTGGCACAGCTCTCAAAGAATAGCGCAGTTCGGAAAGAAAAGAAAATATCAGGAGGTAGGAGGAACCCCTAATTTATCCCCAAAGTTATTTTTAGTACTGACAAAATGTTTTCGAAGAATTCAAAGCAAACCCAAAGTTCATATCTTCTTGGATTAGGTGTAGTTAAGTATTTTGTCTACTCCATTACTAAATTAATTTGGAAAAACCTATGAACAAGCATCGTGAATAATTTTTCCGAGTATTTTTCGTAACTCATGCTCTAGCCGTGAGTTCTGAGCAATACCTACCAGATGCCTAAGTTGTCAATGGTTTGTAATTATTATGTATTTAAATCGTACTATTTATTGCTACGGTCATATATAACACATAGTATTCAACTCAGTTGTTGATTTACAAATATAATTTGCGTCGGTTATCACCATCATTACCACTCGTTGATTAATACACTATTATTCGGCACTGTGATGTTCGTACATCAGTTTTACATCGACAACGAATCCATGGCTTGATTCATGAATTCAGTTTGTGGTCAAATTTGACAAGGGTGAAACAGAAATTTAACGTCAAATAAACCTATGGATTTCTTCACGGATTTAGAACCTGCTCCAATTTGTGGTCAAGTTTGACGTGAAATTCAGCAGTACCAGCCATAAAATCATATGATCAGCGGCGTAGCGTGGCGTCATTACAAGGGGATGTAACAAGTAAATTTTTTTCTGTTTTTTTTTATTAAGGTCTTTGATTTTAAAGTTACAAAAATAAAATATTCCAACAATATAGCAGGTTAAAAAAAATTACCAAAGCAATTTAAAAAAAGAACTAAGTCTCTAGGTTAAAAAAACAAAGTTGTGAAAACGCGACGCGCAGCAATATTTTACTTCACACCGCGAATCAGATGTGTTTAAGAAACCGCATCACCCACCAACATATAACAGCGGACTGGACACAGTGAAAATGTCATCATGGACCTACTCGGATCGCGTTATGCGGCGTTCAAGATGTGACCAGGACAGTTTGTGTAGGACAGTCGCATCACTCGCATTATCGCGCTGTCGAGATATTTTTATTTTTACGTTTAGCATAGCCCTTAGCGTTATCTATAAAGCTCGACCAATACATACATTCAATAATTGAAATTGAATTTCATCATTTGAATAATATTTTTGAGAATTTTAATTTATTGTAGGAGATCATAGTAACTTTTCTAAATGAAGACGTATTACAATATTTGGAAGGGATGCGACGCATCACCCGCATCAATGGAAGCTACGCTGCTGCATGTCATGCATGTTGGATTCCCGTCTCTGTATATCATCGAAGAGTTTTTGTAAATAAAAATTCGCAATCAAGTTTTACTGTCAAGACCACACAAAAAGATGAAAATTAAATACATAGATGTTACGTTACCCACCAAACCATATAACAGCATCAGTGTTGGCAGAATGCATGCTATCACATCACCAAAAATGGTTTTAGCCAGATGTAAAACATAATCACTTTGCCTTGTAGAAGACCATGGATTAATCCATGAATAAATTCGTCAAGAAATCATCGATGTAAAACGGGTATTATAGTTTTGTAATTCATGGTCACTTATGAGCATGGGGAGGCCTTTATTTTGGGTTTGTAACTTTGAATTGGCGCTATTTTTCCCAGAGTGATAAAATGGTAATTACAAGTGCGAGGATATATTTTGTGTGCAGAAAGGAAACAGGCTAAATAGGAAAATGGAAACCATTGGTTTTAAGATTGCTTATTCTATTGTAAGATCTGTTCAATAACTTTGATACTTACAATAAATGAATACTTAACGTTTTAGGAGCCAACGGAGCTAAAATGATGAACATTCTGAATTCCCGTTTTAATAACACTATTTCTTAACATGCTTACGCAAGATGGAAACGATTTACAGAAAAAAGGCACTACAAACAGTTTTCGGAAACTTCAGGAATCTGCTTTGCTCTGAATGCTTATCATAAGTACACCGACGCATCACACGCCAATGATAGTTTGTCGTAAGCCGCATTGCAGCCGCAGCGGTGTGAGTTACATAAGAAGGCAGTGGTGGAGTCTGCAGCCAGCGGCCAAACACGCCGCACACGGTCAGGGGCGTATGCGCCCGATTGAACAGACCCGGCAAAAAGCTGGAATTTGGAGTTTTGAATTGAAAAAAAATAATAGCAGTTTATTAAGCGTTTTTTTTCCCTGATAAATGGACAGATCATATACTTATAAGTTTTATAGCAAAACTATTTTTTTTTCTTTTTTTTTCGCAATAATCCAAGAGTTATATCAAAATGAAAATTGGAAAAAATGGATTTTTGATTCCAGTACCTAGCGAAGACACGCCGACAGCTCCCGAACGCGTGGGATGTCATTTTGTTGTGGAATGTTGTCTTTTCAGCGTCCTACTCTAATACCTATTACCATTATGTTTTCCTCACTTCTCATCTAATCGTGAAAATAGTGTAACTAGTATATACTATATGTTGCACCACAGACGACGAATGAAGGTTGCACCTCGCTTTTGAATGTTTGAAATTAGATTACGTTTTAACGATGCGCCACCACTGCGCTGCCGAAAGAGTTGCTTCAACAAAGCATATTTGATTAGGTGCTTTATTACTGAAATTTGTAATCTAATTTATAAACCTAGTTATCATAATCATAATTGAACATTTTTGTTAATGTCACAACCAACGCAACATTTAAGTATCGGCTATAGTGGACAGAGGGGAACGGCGGGGTACAAGCGCGTAGTCGGGTACAGGTAGAGAGGGGCAACCGCCCCCCCCCTAGCAGGCTCTAAGTCACCACTTGCTTCGAGATCCAAAGTGAAGTATCGAAATGGTTTTGTGAAGAACCTCGAATATTACTGCTAAAGTAATAAAATAACTGTTTTTTCATAACAAACGTTTTTTTAGCGTGCATCTGCCCCTTCCTAAACGAAATCCTGGGTACGTTCTTGGCAAGGTGAGCAAAAATGGCCGCCGTGTAGATCTAGACAACAACGTCAGAGAATCTGACCAACAGTAAATTTGAATGACGTTAACGTAAACTGTCGCAAATGGCAGTAGTATCACAGCATAGTAAACAACCAGCATAATATCTCTGAGGATTTCCCATATAAAATTGGTTCCCACAGAATTTGACCTTGGGATGATTTCACGGATGTGAAGTTTCGGTAGAGATGCGAAAATGAAAATATCGATACCGGTACCAACTCGATCTTTTTTAGCTAAATATGCGCGTTTGGTTCGTACAGAGCATTTTGTGCAACTGATTACACCCCTCAATAATTGTATAATTATTTTCGATATCGATACAAAAGTATCGATACCAGCTTAGAATGCCTCAAAGAGTATCGATGAAAAAAATACTCGATATTAGTGCAGAAGTATCGAAGTATCGTTAGCATCCCTACAAAAAATCATCCAAAAGGGGGGATGCGCGTGTAATTACCGCCATCCTGAGTTATTGTGCTGGTTGTTTAGTAGTAATATACCGTCTAGTGGCGTTGTAAAGTACATAGAGCCCCGAACAGTTTCGTTTAACATATAACTTCTTCAGGGACAAGGATCTATAGACATTGCTCATTTCTCAAGCATTATGTTTATGTAATATGTTATTTCAATTTTTACTCCAGGCCCTATCTTCAATAGATCTAATGATACTGAAAACAATGGACATGCATTTCGTAAGTTTGGCTCTCCTACATTGCATTTGGGCAAAAGTGCTTCAATGTTCTGACCTAAGATTTTTGTAAGTAGTTGTGTCTACCTAGGTTTATAGTCGGTTGTACTAACGCAACGCTGGAAACTAGTACGGTACTGCTAGTACCGCAGCGCCGGACATGCCGGAACACTTTCAAGTTCAATATCAATGCTATAAAGAGAAAGGAAGGCGACAACTCAACGGTAAGCCGAGGGAAGCGAGCGATGTAATGCCGGAAGTCATAGCGCGGTGGTCAACGTCCAACCTTCAACTATAATATTTAGGACCACTTGGGTAAAAATCACCTTCCAATGGTATGCAAAAACAATTTTCTATAGCCGTCTATGGAACTCTTTCCAAATTTTCATCAACTTTTGATCGATTACTTATCTAACCTTAAGGCGCATGGATACAAAAAATTGTTGTAATAAATACATGAATCCTACGTGTTCTATTTTTTGTGCCAATTATCCTTATCAAGAAGACTAAAGAACTGAAACAACTATAAAATATATACTAACAGAGCTTTGATAATAGAAAATACTAGTTGATTCGAGAACTTAATCATACGAACAAATTTAAGAAACAAGTCCAAAAGTTGTTTTTCCTTTTAGCGTAGCAACTTTGGAGAGGACGAAATAATTAATTGATCCCGAACAATTTCGTGTACTGCAAATCAAACTGCAATAAATATTAGATATCTGTTATTACTTTGTGTTTGTCAATCTTGGATATAGTACCTAAGTTTGCCGAATAGTTACTAGTTTGACGAATTTGTGGTTCTTGGGTTTTTAGGCCGGCGTCGTTTAGCGTTAAAGCTTAACGTTTCGCCACCACGAGTGGATGGCATCTTCAGAAGCTATTTCACTTCGGCGACTTCCAAAATACTGCCATCCACTCGTGGTGACGAAACGTCAAGCTTTAACGCTAAACGACGCCGACCTAAAAACCCAAGAACCACTAATTCATTGGACGATGGCCGCGAAAGCCTTACACAGTATAGTTACTAGTTTGTTAACTGCATCTTCAACCTCTTCAACCAAAACTCATATTGTCCTGACAAGCTGTGACAAAAACGAAATTGTCTGATTTACACTGTAATTTAAATTATTCATATTATAGGTATACTAATATATAACGTAATATAAATTAAAAAAATACATAATTATTTTCCAGCAATTCTAAAGTTCGGAATTAGTAAATAACTAAGTTTAGATACAATCCAGTAAACACAGCCAGAAAAACGTTTGTAAAAATTTTTGCAACAATGAAATTAGTTGATGTATAAAAGTATATACATGCTTTGTATTACGTATGCTAACTGCTAACACAGTTTTCTTTGGCGGGATATTCAGATTATTACCCAACAGCTATGTTGTAAAATCCTGTGGCCTTTTGTTTGCGAATTTTGTAAAGCTCTGCATATACTACGTAATTAGCAAAATAAGAATGGAGTCAAGCGTATTGAATACACGCATTGAAGTTTTTTACACTTAACAGCGATACGCTTTTAGATCGAGCTAAGGAATTGCTTATAACCTGTGATTGAAGCGTTTATTTCAAATATACAAAATTCTCCGAAGGCCTGCCAAAACATCTGACCACAACCTCGACATTTTATTAGTTATTACAAAAGTTTATGAACTGCATGAACAAAAAGTTCGCCGAAAAAGTTTTTTTGTTCTTAGTGTTGTGATCTGACTAATGAAAAACGAATTTGATTTTAACTCGTTTAGGCCAATTTCACATGCATAGTAGCTAAAGCATTCCTCAAATTGCGATTTAACCTCATTTGCACTAGTCTTCAAGTTTTTCATATGATGCTGACACTTTGTTCACCTTGACGGCGCGACGTACCAAATCGAAGTACCAAATCCAGTTTAAATCGAATAATTTCAAAGGACTAGAGGACGTACAACATTACAACATTAAACTTACAGAACGAAAATCGCGAAGCAATCAGCAGGTTTTTGAAACTAGAAAAAACATCTTCTGGGTGTAAAAAAGCGTAATATTATTTTTTATGCGACGACTGTAGGAGTTGTTTTGATATATCAACTTTCATCGAGTAAATATATGGCAAATGTAGTTTAGAGCCGAGAAAATATTCTGTATATAGCAACACGTTTTGTATTGGCAGTTAGCTATTCATATTAAGCGTGATTTGAGATTACGCCATAATGAGAAATAACATCCATGGCCTCAGTGCCCACGATCAGATAAATTTAAGGCAGCATACTTTTTATATCGACTCTTTTGTTGTAGATAGAGAATCGACTGAACCTGGTAATATACACCCATAAAAGTTCATACGTTCATTCCGACGCGTTCAAATAGATAAACATGGTAAACTAACATAAAAATTTAGGTCGTCGTATTGCTGAAATTTTGCAAATATGTTGAAGCAAAACAAAAATATTACAGCCTAACGTTTCAGCTGGTTCTGGAGCTTTTTTCAGTCTATAAATGCGATCTATTATTATTATTATTATTTAGTATCATGTATTTTATTTAAGATCAAAGCTATGAATAGTACGATTTAAATACATAGTAGTTACAAACTACTGACAACTTAACCTTAAATAAATACTATTACCGTTTGAATTAGTGTTTGACATTTCATAGCCAAATGCTACATTTTCAGCTATTACAATGTCTATTTTGTCGTATGCATTTCCAAGAGATCTGGTATCCAGTAGGCGGCGTTCATAACCCACGGCTGGACCGTGAGATATGAAAAATAATTCACGCTGTTTGTTCATAGGTGGTATAACCTGTGCAGAAGTAGTTTGGTAATTGGTGCTTAACTTGATGGGAGTAGATAAAATACGTAATTATTATGTATTTAAATCGTACTATTAATTGCTTAAGTCGTAGATAAAGTATAGTATTCAACTCGTTAATGGTAATAACTCACTTGTTGATTTACCGCACTCGCTTACGGCTCGTGCTGCAAACTTCAACCGCGTGAGTTATTACAGTCATTACCACTCATCAACAATATACTATTCTTACACAGGTTTTGTATATCCTAATGGACATGTGCACATAGCTCAATAATGTGAGTGAACACTGGGTAACTAGTAATACCGCTTCAATGTGTAGGTATTATAAGTATAGACTAGCTATACAGCTTTTAACACGTCTGTAGTCATGTCCACCAAGTCAGCTTTTCTGTTTCTTGCAAACCCTATCATACCAGATCTCAGTATTCACTTGGTACTACCGTCTTCTACATATACAGGGTGGGCCAATAGTGAGTGGACGGAAGATTGTGGGCGTACTAAAGATATTCACTTGATTATGGTAGGGACCCTTGAGGGCTATAACGTAAACATATTTTCGCTTAAATTTTGAAGTTTATACAGGGTGAATCATATCAAACTTACATTTTTTAATGGAACCCCCTATATATCTATTATTGCATATTTGGATTCCTTGGTGAATTCTAGTGTGACTATATGTATCGTATCGGACATGGAATCAGTAGATTGATTAAGGAAACTTCAATTACAGATAACTTGACTTTTTCAAATGGGAATGCCTATTTTGGTTTATACAATCAAATGTAAAATTTCTTCCTTTCTAACGATGTAGGATTCCCAATATCTTTTTTGGTTTTCAGTTTATTTCAATTTTTCGATCAAATCGGTGTTCTTCAATTTTCCTGCGTGTAAGCAACTTAGCAGGCCATGAAAAATAAACAAAAAAACCAACTAACTGGGAAGAAAGATACAAACGAACTAGAGAAACGAGGCAAGATTATGAAAATTCCTTACAACACATGAGCTCTAATCGAATACAACAGCGGCAAGGTATCTAATATCAATGAAAAGCTGGGGTATGACAGAAGTTTGTGTTTTTCACAGCCTAATACTAGCTATTAAGGCCTACTATAGAGCTTGACATTTTTCCAAAACGATTAAAAATTTTGAAACAAAAGGAAAATTACCAAGGATTTTTGCTCACAGTCATCATCCTTAGAATGAAATTTGACATTTAATGGCATAAAAAAATTAGCCTTTGTCGTTCCGTTAAGTCAAAAATAAACTAACTGGAGCATTCTGAGCATCCATTGGAATCATTGCTAGAATTTTTTATTACTCTTAATGTGTTTATTTCATGTATTTTTCTACAGACTAAATTATATTTTATATTTCAAACAGACTGCAATTCAGGTTTTATTTTCCGAGATTTTGCTAATAAGCAGAAATACCTACTGAAGAATTTGAAGGGCTCCAGTCAGAGGTATCATCACTTTTGACTTACGGAAATGGCTACCTTTTTATGGCATTAAATATGAAAATTTATTCAGAAGACATAGATATTCTACTACCAGCAACAATTGTTGGTAGTTTTCCCTTAATTAAATATTGTTTTACTGACTTTGGAAATTGGCTAATAGCTAGTAGGCTGTAAAAAATGAGCATTCTTGTTATCGCTATTGTTTCTGGTTAGAGCTAATGTGTTGTAAGGAATTTCCATAATCTTGCCTCGTTAGTCTAGTTAGTTTGCCACTACTAAGTTAGTTGGTTTCTTCCATCTTAACGGGCTTTTGTTTATTTTTCAAGGCCTGCTAGGTTGCTTAGATGTAGGAAAATTGGAAAATACCGATTTGACTGAAAAATTGAAATAAAATGAAAAGTAAAAAATGTTGATATTGAGAATACTATATTGTTAGAAAGGTAATCAAACTTTACATTTGATTCTACAAACAAAAATAGGCATTCCTATTTTAAAAAATCAATTTATCTGTCATTGAAGTTTCCTTAATTAATCTACTGATTTCTCCAGGTACAAAAGAATTCAAATTTAGCCGTCTGACCTAAGGCGACGCATTTCATGCTTAGTCGTACCGCTAAGTCACGGCCTTCTAAGTTTTATAATCGCTGCGATATTCAATTTTTTTCTGATACCTACTTATACCAAAAATGGTGATTTGCGCCTAAACGGTTCGTTAAAGTTCCATGTATGATGCATAATGTCGCACTAGAATTCACCAAGGAATTTAAATATGCAATAATTAGCGAGTCCCATTCAAAAAAGTTTGATATGAATCACCCTGTAAAAACGTCAAAATTTCAGTGGAAATATTTTTACGTTATAGCCCTCAAGGTTCTTTACCATGATCAAGTGACAGATTTCTGAAATATTTTTTAGTAAGCCCACAATCTTCCGTCCACTCACCATTGGCCCATACCCTGTATAAGCAGTATTAGATCAGAAACTATCCAAGACTTGCCACGTAGTCCCCTATTACATGCCTGCCTGGCATGTGGGCGTTCAGATGGCAGAATCCACTCCTTAAAGAGTGATAAGCAATACAACTCTTACTCTGTTCCGCCCGTTATTTTTTATGACAGACGGACCCAAAAGTTTTCTTAATTCTGGTATTTTTGAGGTAGTACCTTGATTCCTGGCCCCATATGTTAATCTTATTTGGTATTTTACATTCTAAACCAGCAATATAATATCAAAACTTGTTTAGCACACGACGCGATGTTATAAAATCCTATTTAAAAGTACACCTAAAATTGTTTTAACTACGTTATTATTTATGCACATAACAAATTTTTTGGTAAATCATACAGCATAGCCTGTGGCGGAAATGTAAATTGAAGAATCTTTTGTTCGCTAGATTTAGAATGATTGGAATCATTAACCTGTTAGTATGAGGTAGTTACATAACAACCATCATGAATTTTAAAGATCTGAATGATAAATAGATGTGTCCTTAACAGAACGAATATGGAATTAAAGAAAAATGTTTCGCCTGAAATTTGTTATATAAAGCTTTGTGTAGAGCTGAGTCATGAAGCAAAATAGCATTATGTTTAAGTAATGTCAAACCAATTCTCATAGACCTGAATTTCCTTGATACATGATATCCTCGCAACAAAAAAAAAGTTCGAACGAAACCTGAGTGAAAATTTTGTAAGTACTATATGGTCTATCATACTATGCTTTTAACCATATTTTTGTACTTCAACCCTTAAAACTCATCCTCAACTTTCGTTTTCCAAATAGCATCAAATAGTTTTTACTACACAAATTAAGTCCTTATATTATTTAAAATATCATGGTATCTTTGATTTTATACAAAAACCTATCTTTTTCGTAAAGTCATAGGCATAAAATAAATAAGGATTTATTTGAGGCGTAATATTTTTGTGAGAAAAATGGGCCTTTTACCCCCTACTTTTTTTCCAAATAGCACCCTACAGCTTTTCATACATTAATGAGGTCATTATTTCATTTAAAATCTTGTAATGCCTTTGACTTCATACACATACCAATTTTTTTCGTAAAGTCATTAACATAAGATAAATAAAATGAGGATTTATTTGAGGCGTAGTGTTTTCGTGATAATAAAGCATAAAAAGCCACGTGTGCAAATTCTTATTTCATTTATGTTATGCTTATGATAAAAATAAGTATAAAATCAAAGGTATTATAAGATTTTAAATAAAATAAGGTTTTAATTTGTGTAGAAAAAACTATTTGGTGCTATTTGAAAAACAAAAGTTAAGGTTGAGTTTTGAGTTTGAAGTGCAAAAAAAATGTTTTAATAGCACGGTATGATAGACCCTCTAGCACTAACAGAAATTTCACTCAGTTGTCGTTTAAACTTTTTTTGTTACGAGAATATCACGTATCAAGAAAATTCAGGGACACTCTGTATATACGATTTTCTGCTGTCAAATTCGGGGATTGATATAACTCGTTAAAGAATTACACTTAGATACACGTATTAGAATTTTTGTCAGTTTATCTATCGACTTCCAAGCAATTAGAAATGTTTAAGGTGCGGCATAGCCAGACATGGCCAAATAATCAGATAACTCTATGCGACATTTTTGAGCATAACTTACTGTTTGCGTGTCTTGCCAAACCTGTTCAAAATTCAGTTATGTGCCAGTGCCTTATCAAAGAAGGGCCTTACGGTGTTCAACCCCCCACTCCAAAACAGGATAAGAAACCATCTTTCACTGCTTCAATATTTACCAAAACAATCAATGTTTGACGCAGTGCCTGAAAACTTAATTACCAAAACATATGTGGTACATTATAGGTTTAGTCATTAATTACCATACTATAACATGCTTATAAGAATCTGAGACAAATATTGTACCTATACCTTGGCAAGTTGAAATTTTTGAGTATTGTACTAGCACTATACCTTGTTATCACAATTGATGGCACCAAAGAAATACAAGCTGAGCAAAAGCAATGTTATGACTCATTCTTCTAACAAATTTACTTCAGGTTCGCAAATTGTATTAAGATCAGTGCAGTGCATATGCCATTGCTGCTATCAATCTGATTGATAAATTAACGAAAAAGCATCAGGGATATGGGAACAAGCTCGGGAACAAGTTTCAATTCCCTTTGAAGAAAAAAATAAAAAGAAATGATAAAGAGTGGCCCTACCACTGAAGTACTTAAACATGGTTAAGAATCTCTATCCATTACGTTATACGATGAAACCTCGTTCACGCACATTGAAGACAAACCAAATATGGCTTTCTTCAGTCCCCGCAGTTGACAGTGATTCGAAAAGTCATAGGTACTAACACTAAAGATTTGAACACATCCGAGTAAGCACCCAGTTCGCATTGCATGGGATTGCGAAACAAATGCGGAAAACCGAAAGGATGGAATATTTGGTCAAAAAAATGTTGGATCAAAAGTCAACAATTGGAGATAAAATTTTATGGAAGTATTACTATTATAAAAACATACTTATTTGTTGTGTTATAACCTGTTTGTATCTTGCTGTCCGAAGCTATGACAACACTGTTAAGAACACGCGCCCACAAAACCTTTAAGGCTGCGTGGGATGATACTTCTGGGGGCACATCTGTATTTAAAGCACGCCACGTCTCCACTTCGGGGGCCTTTAGTGAAGGCCTAAACATTGAAACCATTAGACATACCGCAGGGTGGAGTGATAGGTCAAAAGTTTTTGTTATTTTTTATAACAGACCCATATGCCTGACGATTTATATTTTGCAAAACCTCTGATAATTAAAAATGGATAATATATTGTGATACTACTAAACTAAACTTTCACATATTACCTACATACGTGTACATAAAAAAATGCAAGATTATTGAATTTTAAACAAAAAACTTCAAGGCTGAACCAAAGAGGAACAATGTCCAGACTTGTTTTTCCTCTTTCATTCGAATTATACTCGATCGTGAAACCATCTTTAAAAATCTGCAGGGTGATCTCAAGGAAGGGACTCTCTAAGTATAATTAGAGGTTAAACGACTTACCTGTAAGGAAGTTCAATCCTCAATTATACGAGAGAGCCCCGTGCGAAGAGATCACACCTGCCCTCCCCAAGTCCAAAGTGCACGATCTGAGAAGAAACATAATGACCTGGCACCACGGGTCGCAGGAGATTGTAGGGAGGTGGAACTAGTTTTTCTGTAAACAATGACGCCAAAAGCGGGAACTAAAGCATATACTACAGGGTGATCTCTTCGGACGGAGCTCTCTCGTATGATTGAGGATTGCACTTCCTTACAGGTATGTTATTTAGCCTTAGATTTCCTCCTCAGATTCAAGTCATTGACTCCCATGCTATAGAGTTATGTAACAGGAAATAGCCTGATTTTTGTTCAGTATTATTTTTGGAATTAATTCAACATTTGATCGAATTACATCATCGCTCCTTGGAATATCATCCGTTTAAGCATACTGTGACAAATTTTTTAAACATACCTAAGTATGTACTATTTACTCAAGGTTTTAGGCAGTCGGTTTTATCCGTCATTCAACATTCCTATGTAGATGCGGGCGTTTTATAAAGTCGTTGTATTCCAACGGCGGCGACAAATTATGTAACACCAGTCCAGATGTGCCCGCTATTACAAGATCGTTAAGTTTTACGCCGCGATTGTCTATATTTACATTTTATCGTCTTTTTTCTTTTCCTTGGGATTAAATATACGCCAAGCAGCTGTGATACAATAATTATTATGTCACACCTGAGAAACCTTGTGTGGGGTTGAAGGGTAGCATGTTGAAAACAGCGGGTGTGGTCTCTGTGTACCGTCCAAACTTTCAAATCTTCATGATACTAGGGTGTTTTTATATTATTCTACAACCAGCTTGCTGCTGACTATGAGAGAGTAGATACTATGTACAAAGAATTCTATTTTGAAAAATTTTATAGTAAGGCCACCGGAAACAGTAGAAGTTGCTTCGTCGGTACATTAAATTGAAAAAATGAAAATTACCCGCAGATACATTATAAAGGGATACCCGATTAAATTTCTCGTACATTAATTAATGATGTCTCAGTTAATGGCCCTTTAAGTTTAAAGAACACTTATCACCACCAAATATGTACTTTACAATATTTCATTGAGAGTCTAGCTTTTTTATGATACATAGAAATTAACCTGTAGTTTTTTTATTTTAGTAATTTATTTGTATTAGATCATGAAAAATGGATTATAGAAAATAAGGGTTGGACGATTTCCACGATGGTATTTAGATTTTTATATTGTTTTGCAACTTATCGTTTTAGAAACCCATATTTTACCTACTCGTCAATGTGAACTTCGCAAATTAACAGTTATTCGCACTTTTTTTAATTGAACAAAACATCGGGCCTTTCTTGGCCTTTCCCGCGTAAATACTTAAAACCCTGCGCTACGCATCTCATCATGTTAAGCAGCATCTTGATATAATTCATAAGAAATGTGTTGTTTCTCTTTACTTAACATCGTCCATATTATACTTGTGCATTTGGATTACGTAGGCATATTAGGTGACTATCTTGTCAACTGATTTATACCATAGGCATATTAGGTGACTATTGAGTTGTTGGCGTGCTACGTCGGACTTTAAAAACAACAAAAATGGTGCAACTGGTATAACTATAATGAACTGGTGAATATTAGTGTTTAGTGTACGATGAATGTAGTTAAAACGCTCCTCGGACTCCGCGAGTATATCTCCTGACCGTATTCACCCCGTCGATTTGTCTATCTCGTTCAGAGGCACACAGGACATTGGTCTGCACATCTAGTGGACACGCTGTACGACCTAGAATGGTCCAAATTGAAGAAGGAATACTTGGCTTTTCAGCCTTGCGGCGCGAACTTTGAACCATATCTATGACAAGACCGCGCTTACACCTTCACAGCGAATGGTTAGTAAGCATTTTCTGACCATTGTTTTTTTTTTATTCTTATGCTGCTGATTCACCTTACATTAGCTTTGTCGTTTCAAAGGCAGTTTCTGAAAAAAAGTCCCAACTTTGAAAACACTCTGTTCGCCTTAGTCGCATATCATACAAGGAACTATACGCTTTAGTGTTTCACCTACAGCTCTATTGTATCCTTACTTTATCACCTTCCATAGATTAGCGCTTCCCATCTCCTATGCACCAGTTTCTGAAGCGCTTTACCTTATTTTGGAATGTCAAGTGCTTATGGAGGCCAGTACTCTCAGGTAAAGCTAGTAATGAAAACGCAGACGGATGCATCAAGAAATCGATCACCTATTTGCCTAGAACCAAATATGACAGCACCTCAACTCAGAAGAGCAAAGTCAAGAGATGAGTTAAACTGCAGCACAAGAAATATTGAGTTTTGGTTGCAGCTATTGCTATTCATCAAACGCCTCTACTTAAAAATTGCTGGAGGACTAGTTTCGTTAAGAGGAATCAGCTTCGGATAATACATGAACCATACCATAAACAACAGGGTTCAACACAGAACCAGCAGTCTATACAACTATACAGCTTGTATATAGCAAATTTCTGAAATAGGTACCGGAATAGCACTATAACAAGCCTTAAGGCTGTGGTGCTTCCAAGGGCGAGACTGGTAGGATTGAATAAAACATCTATTTCTGAAATGGTCTTATCGCGTGCCACTATCACGCATGACCGCTTCAAAAACAAACACACACAGCTGCACTTTTTGTCAGTACTGTACTAAATTCCAGTCTATGTATAGAAGTAAAAATTATCATCGTATCACGCTCTGTAATAACACGTAGTGTTTCACCTGATAAACAACAACAAAAAAATGCATTAATATTTAAAACAGGATGAATAAATGGCAACATTTTTCAAGGTTTAATAATGTGTTCTAAAGTGTAATGGCAAAAAACATGGTTATATAAGATATTCGGGTTTGGATATATGTTGCCTGATTAAAGCAATGCGTTCTATATTTCTGAGTGAGCTAGCTATAAACGTTTAAATAATATGCATTGTATGCTTCATTGTATAATGTTTATTGGAGGAAACGATTTGAAAAATAATTTAACGAATAAAAAAATAGTAGCCAACTATACGAATTGATTGGCGATTTGCACATCAATCAGATCTAGTTTCATACTACAAATTGTGGAAAATGCAGCATGTAAGTTCAGGTAGACTAAAGAAGTATTTTTAAATATTATTATTCATTTCACAAATAGAAACAGATCTGTGCAATTGGAGTTTGGAAAGTAATACTTTGTTTGCGTTATTAAACACATTTGATAGTGACTCGGAACATTTTTATCGTTCATTCTACATGCCACTGTGCTATAGACTCAAAAGACAATGTTTACAGCTAGCATTTACATGCAGGTACCAAAAAATAGTAATTGTGATCTTTTATACTTTACAGACCTAACCAAGCTTTGCCTTACAACACATAAGTGTACATTTTTGTATCCATACACTTCATAATCCTATAGCCTGTAACTTGGAAACTGCCAGCATGACCGTAATGAAATTGACGTCGTATTACTACTACGGCAGATGGAACAATTCAACGGTTTTTGAAAATCGTGAGAATGCAGTGTTGGCAAATTAATAATCACAAAACGAAGGATTTCGATACCACCCAGACTTTGTTTTTAGGCGTTTAAAGGTGCATTTAGACTATGTTTCATAAAAGTGTCATTGAACTTTTGTTTCAAAACTAGTTCATTGAAATGAAAGATTTTGTTTTAAAACATGTTGAAAAACATTAAGGCGACAATGAAAGCATGGTTATAAAATACGAAAATGTGCTTTCAAAGAAATCAGTTCTAAGACATTCTTCATTAGAATTTACAATTTGTTTCAAAACACTATTTTGAAACACGTTGTTTTACAACTTGTTGCATAGTCTAAATGAGCCTTTAGATGTTTTTAGTTTTTTACTTTTTTCGAGGATACAAACTGGGGTGAGGAAGGGACCCAAAACATTTGCTTATTTATTACAGATACTGGCTGCAGTTATGAGGCTGAAATTGGGATGGTGGAGCTATTTTGTTCTTGTCGAGAATGTGCGGGTAGTACCCTCAAGCTCCTTGACACCAATTTTTTAGAAAGACTATCTATTTTCTCGACCAAATGTATTACATTGATGTACACGATTGTATCCGAGTCAGATTCATTTAGTTTTTGAAAAACAACTCTTTCTGATTACATATTTTTATATAAGCTGAGTAATCCCGTTGATTGGTTAACAATAATTTCATAACATGCAATACGGCTTCAACTATATCACTTCTGAAAAAATGTCGCCATTTTTTACCGGTTCACAGTAATGAATAATTATTCAGTATTTACACACTGCAACAAAACGAAGTTTACAATATTATGTAAAGATTATGTCCATTTGCCGGGGAAAAAGGTTACGTAAATTTCTTCTAACCTACAGTATATTATATCTCTATAGAATTAAGTGCAAATAATATTTTACACATAATCGGTCAGTTGGTTTATTTGACTAAAAAATTGAAAAAGTATCAGAAAAATAGAAGTTTTCTGTAAATCGCTAAAGGCGTGTTGTAGCAACACTTGAAGCTCGGTACAAACAAATAAAGCACTAAAGTTATAGTGAAGAAAATTTATCCCACTGAACTATCTACCATATGTTTACCATATTCACAAAATATACACCAAATTAACAAAATGGATGTCGCTGAAAGTACTATTCAAGTACTATTCATTTAGTTTTTTTTAATTCTACTAGTTCTACTACAAATTATAACATAGCTCGTCACTGAAGTTCCAGATGATAGAAGATGCTAAAAATTACGCCTGGCGGCTCAGTCATCACCATCATAGTCACAATGTCTTAACAGACATGTTGTGAGCTCGTAAAACGCATTAAGTCGGAGCTAAAGTATTACCGACACTAATATTATCAATAGTTTTGAGCACTGTAGCTCGCCATCGTTCGCGATTCACTGTTAGTTTAGTGGCGCTCTTGATACTCATATCCAGCAACTGTTTCGTCGTATCCACCCAGTGTGGGGGGACGGCCACGGCGCCACTCGGGGCATGATCCTGAACTACAAGTTTCTCCATATTATCGCCTCTGTGTATATGTCCGAAGAATGTAAGCATTCTCGTCGACACAGTGGAGGATAGTCTCTTTGAACTACCGGCTCAGTATGGTTGGATAAAAGGAAAAATCTGATTAATGTCCTCCAAACCAAAGAGGGGGCCGTAAATTTCTTTCGGGTTTCCGTATGGTTTAATTACCGAATCCCAAATGAAATACAGTATTTTCAATCTGTGTATCACAGACATTGTCGTGGTCCCAACAAGCTGACGTCTGGCTCTCATTTTGGATTTATCAAGAATGTCTACGACAGTTAGTTATTTAGGGTATTAAAAAGCCACTCAGCAAGTAAACAAGAGCTGTTTCCTGGAATGCTGCCAAACAATGTCACTTTTTCAAAATTAATTTTGTACTTTAATAAAGGCCACAGAGAGTTTATCTTTAACTATATGTTGCTTTATATGAGCCTATGCAAAATACTGCCTGAAATGACTATTTTCAGAAAATGCAATAATAACACTATAAATACGTAGTGAGTATCGGGACTTTTATCAGCCTCAAGAATCATGCTTTAGCTCAGTTAAGTATGGATTTTTAAGTAATTTTATCTGTCTCTCTCTCTAACTAAACAGATTTAAAAATTTGTAAAAGCACACAAACGTATTCTGTGCTACGAGTCTTATATCTCTTACATCTAATACGTTTGAAAGTACTCCTTATTCTGCTGTAAACGGATTCAAAAAAATGTTGCGTAATTTTTATCACTTTATATAGTTTTATACGACTACTAGGAACTAAATAAGGGGTTTGCAAGTATTTCTTAGTATACTGTACACAACGAAGTGACTTTTGATGATGCTATAGTTCAAAAATTCAAAAAAGGAGGTTTTAATGATCCATGCAACAAAGATGTTGGTTCAAGCGAGAAGGATTTTGGGAGGTGACCAGGCCTGGATTTTGTAAAGTTCTTGAGAGACAATGAAAGTATGAAACTTGGACAGTAACAGAGTTGAAACCGTCTTTTGTATCATCGTTATTCCTTGGCCATGTTACATCGCGAAACGATAAAAAATGGCAAAGTATTTCAAAGTATCGTTTAAGTGAATTTTGTGTATCGCTTAATTTTATTATTTTAAGCAATACTTTGATGATACTTTTTTAAACAGCAACAGTGTTTCTTCACTGTAACCTTATCAACAGTCTAGCGCGTGGATTAATGTTTGTATAAGTGATTCATAGAGAATTGAATTTATACGGAATTAAACCCGTCTTTCTAAACAACAAATCTAACCACGCTCCTACAGTGATAAAAATTACGTAATGAAGAGATATACTTACTCATTATGATTTAAAAATATGAATTGAAATCTAGTTAATAGAAAAGGTAATTTATGCGTATATTAGATATTCCAGCTCCGTATGAGCTCATATTATGTAATATTTTCTAAGGACAAATCGATAAATTGTTATAAATAGAGTGCGTCACAACCTGAAAAAAAAATATCTATTCCATGCAGTGAAGTAAATTGTTGTATAAATTATTGCACAATGACAATAATATATATTTGTAAAGAAAAATTATAGGACGCGATATCAAAAATCCTTGCGCGAACTTTCCAAATTAAATTCAAAATCTAGAGAGAATACCACAAACGACTATAGACAACTAGAACTGTTGCTCGAGAAAACGTTTTTGCTTCTTAAGCGTTATAAAGGATCCCATCAACAAAAAAAAGAGTCATGTAGTACTTGATGCTTCACACGCATTTTGATATAAAAAATCTGAATAACATGAAAGGCATTTTTTATGGTGAATACAATAATTTGTTGGCTTTAGGTTGACCAAATGCGAGGACATTTAAAATGCGGAAAGGGTAGCAAACATGAGTAATATAAATCTGATTTTTGAGGATACTTTGTTAGCACCACGCTCGGCACTACCACCGAAATAGTGTCAATCATTTGATGTAGGTTTCCTACACTCGTTCCACTTAAATCCCTAATTAAGCCACTGCACGGGCGCCTTTCTGCCATCTGGTGTATTTACAAGGACATTCTATGTGTGACCTCGGCGACGTTATTTCATGTATGAAGATATATAAAAATCTACACATCCCTCATATTTACGGTACGAAGTTTGCACACAATACTTAATAATCTATTGTTTTTTGAGAACCCCGATATACATATTCAGCCGCCAATGATCTAGCGCTTTACGTAAGCCTGTACTGTACCTCTACCTTGTATACTCCAGGTGAGCTGTAATCTGCTAAAGTTTGCTGAACAGAGCGTGTGAGAAAGGCAGCTCAAGGGTGACCGTCCTTGTCAATATCAACGTCAATTTTGAAGAATATAATGTGAACTAAGGTATACGGTAGAAAACACGATAAAGAAGACAAAAATAGACCTGTTTTAACTGGGAGTTTTCATCAAGACAAGGATTTTATTTGGCATGCCAAATTTCGTTTGACAGTTCTTTGGGAGGCAAAGGCCCATAGATCAAGTTTGCGCTGATTTTCCGCCTTACAATGGCTATAAAATTTTCCCCTGCCTATCTTAAATACTGGCAGCCACCCTTATTATTTCCACCTGTATTCTTGCTATGATTAGAAAAACACATGCCAACTGCACCTAAAGTCCCTTAGCATCGTAAGCGCAGAACGCTCCTGCTTACGAAACCCGCTGCTGCAAGCCCAAGCGTTGGAATTTAATAGAGCGTGCCGAAGATTACAAACAGTCTGGCGACGATCGGTTTCCAAGTTCCAAATGAGCCTGACCCAAATTGACATGCATGGATTTGTAAACCGTATTATATGCGCCGCCAGAGAACAATAGCTTACACATAACCTTAACCAGTTGACAAATCCCGTTTCTTTACGAGGGCAATATTACAAATTCGATCATACCTCGATGGCCACTTTCGAGTTAAATAAAAAAATCTGAACAGCATGGAAAGCTTGTGCCTTTGCTCTAGAGTAAAAAAAGTGTTGAATATGCTTCTTTGATTTTTTACAACTGACTGTTAAGAACAAAGATCGGACGACGAGGGATCGGGCCGTAAGAAGTTCTCTTGGCCTCAGACCTTACAAGAGAGGCCCGCGCAATCATTCATTTAGTATAAGACCTCAGAGTAACAACTGAACATAGAGGAAGTAAACAAACCACTTCAGCATGGCGTGCTCAAAGCCATCATCTTTTTACACTTCAGCCTCCAAACATTGCCAACTAACCTGAAATATCTTCCAATGCAACCCATGTTATAAACACTGCTCTGCACTGTCCCATCTCAATAAACTGTTAAACTACACTCGAATATAGCACAGCAAGTCCGTAAAGCTTCACTACAGTTACCATCAAATAGCGAATTCGATTTTACTGACCAAGCATAAAAGACGCACAAATAAAACAAACGTTTGACAGTCGGGGTTTGCCGTAAACAAATCGCAGGAAAATTACATAGGCGTTGCCAGCTCCTCAAAATTTATGTAAGACAGAATTTGCGTTTATGATGAAGAAACGTGCAGTAACGCAGTAGAGGTCAACATATCTATTGATTTTGCTGTAATCATTCCTGAACCACCAAAATACTGTCTTTTTTAACGTAGAATGAAATATTTCTGGATTTTAAACAATTAAGACGATAGTAAACAATTATGATTGCCGTAACTGGTGGCCAATATGACAACGTACGAAAAGATGTTCGCCTATTAGAATTAGTTGTTTACTACCTCTATGTTCAGTTGTTACTCTGAGTATAAGACACAAGAATTCCAAACGATGGTCGCAAACCTTCGCTGAGGAAACGCTACTAAAAGAAGAAGCTTCTTCAATTATTACTCCGCCAACACTAGATCATTAATACGATAGTATCAAATTAGGGGTCTGTAGTTGATATCATTGTAAAGACGTATATTATTAAGTGTGGAAGTATCCACAGCTATAAAAGCTGAAAATGATTGGTTCTTTTTTCTAAAATACAATTGAAAATATGTCCGGCTAGTTTTGGAACGGACTGGCTATCACCAGGTCCCATATAAAAAGTCCGTATTGAACCTCATTCCCTCTAACCACAATTTTACCCTCACCAATAATCTTTGAGGATTTATCTCCAAAATGTCTAAAAACTTGATTGAACATTTTTCATATCCTACATTTTTTTAACCAGTGAATGTTTTCGTTCTAAATGGATATCCGAAATCTACAAAGGTTTTTCGTCCTTGTCATAGTTGTAATTCTCTGCGAAAAAGTTTTCAAAATTACTTCAGTATACCTAATTCCTAACTCTATAGTAGCCAAGGACAGACTGGCAGACAACGTCAAAAACAACAAATTATCTGAAATATCATCCTTTAGTATAGTAAGTAAAAAAAAATCTGTATTTTTTCTTTGCTTCACTGTTTAACACTCAGCATGTTTGAAGCTATCTGTCCCCTATGAGTTTTTTGCCATATTAATGCAAACATATCACATAGCTCTTGTATTTTACGCTAAAAATCCCAAGTCGACTAAACTATGAACCGCATAATTCGCTGAACAATGGGTGACTAGCTGCCAGCGCTTTGTTCCTTTTGTGTTTTTGTAACCACTTTTGTCACAAAGCAAATGTGTGAACGAGCTAAAATGTCATTCTTTCTCGATGGAAAACAAACTGCAAGTATTTGTACTTTGGCGCATGTGTATTACTGAAACACGCTTTCTCTCTACGGTTTTGTTTAACTAACTGCATTACAATGCAACAGAGTCATCCCACCTTGAACCAACTATTTCTGTACCTAGCAGAATATTTTAACTCATATGCATAAACAGTACAACTAATAGCTCTGAGGTATCTACATTATAAAAAAGAGAGTACTTTTGTCACAGCATGAACTCACCAACTGCTTCAATTATTATTTATTAAATTAGAAACCAATTTATATTTGAAATTTCTCTCCACCTCTACTCATCGCCTGATACAGTAAGAAACAAAACGAATAAGTAAATAATATTTGCTTTAATAGTACTTTTGCAAACAGAGAAAAATGCTAGTCTGAATATACTAGTTAGCAGAGTCGACCACTGACAGCAATATCTGCAAGCTGAAGGAACTTCCCTTTACTAATTATTTACATTTTAATGTTTCCCGTACAGATTACGCCAAATTGGTGCGATAGTACATTCACAAGCCTTATATTATATAAAAGTGACTACACCTTTTCCAGCTGTAGTTTCTAAAACGTCAAGTGATAATTATTCAAAATGGTCAAGTTAATTTTCCAACTCGTTAATTGTAAATTCAAACTGACAGGTATAAATACACATGACAATTTAAAATTACAAGTGACGAGTTGGAAAATAAACTTGACCGTTTTGAATTATCACTTGACGCTTTAGAAACTACAGCTGGAAAAGGTGTAGTGATAGTTGCCCACCTAACGCAGCGTTTGTTTGATAGATCGTGAAAGTGTGCAGTTTTGGTGTATTTTGATATTAAGAATGGTTGGACAATGCAACACCTAAGCATACGTTGTGTAAACAGTGATTCTACTTTCAATACCATGATCTTTCGTCCTTATGTACACCTACCAGCTATCTGGCTTATTTTATCAAGGATGGAATAAACGTACTTTCGGAATAAGCTGAGCATTTCTCCCTGTATAACTTAGTCATAAAAGGTTAATATGATATTTTTTCTCATCATTATTTACATTCCTTGCCAGATATACTATGAATAGCAAACGTTGAGAATCTCAGTTTTTTCGAAAATTATTGCTATTTTGATTATGCTGACAGTCATTGTCAATAAACAATGGGTACATCCATGGAAGGTAAACCTTGTATACTTTTTAGTATATTTCTTAGCGTACGCTCAAATAAGGACTGTGAAGAGTGTTAGTGAAATAACTTGATGGCTAGCAAGATATCGCGTTACGCGTGTATGTTGTATGTAAATGTTGCATCATTGTTCTTCATAACGATTTTGAGAGTGGCGGTTATACTGTAATGTACCCATATTGAGTTGCCAACTCACTAATTATGTAACCCTAATTGATCTGTAATCCACTGTCCTTAATGTCTCAGGGCCGGATTTGGTCTTATTCGAAAAATTAATTGAGCACGAAAAACAGAACTCGGGACATCTGGATCACTTAGAGAATTCTAGTTGAAAAAAAAATCATTCACAGATCTAAAATGGAATGCAGCTATTGAAGTTACGCGCATTGCAGGTATTCAATTGTAGAAGGAAAATGTGGCAATCGCAATAGTCTACCTCGTGGTTTGGTTTTGGAAAAATCTTAAATCTTTAAATATCTATCTTTAAATATCTTTAAATACCGATATAAAATCCTAAAGGGCCAATTCGTCCTTCGATTTAAAAAAATCTGTATCTAATGTAATGTCCCTAAATTCAAACATTTCCTAATATCTTTATTATAAGCTATGAAAAAAGTTTAAACAATAATTTTAGGATTCTTAAGTGTCTATTAAGCAGTCAAAAAATATTAAATATACAGGGCCGGTCATAAAGTTGTGGCGCATGAAATATCCAATTTTTAGAATAATATTAGGTATTGGATAATCCAATTTATATATTGTATTGTATTACAGTATAATTCATTTTGTTTGACTGCTAATAAACATAATATATTAAAATTTAAACATCTTAGCCATGTTAATATTGAACGGTTATTTCCATTAGTACTAATGACTATTAAATTTGGAGTTAACAGCAAATCTATATGTATGTCTTTTTCAAAATGACGGCCAAAAAAACTGCGACAATATTATGTTAAAAAGAGGGGAATATTTCAGTAACACATATGGGGTATTCAAATTGCACTTCAATAACAAGCTGAATTTCGTCAAAGATCAGTTGCTTCACTTCATTTACTATACACCCTGCTTTTCATATGACTTCAAAGAGAGCAATTAAGGGGTGTTAAATCAGGAAACCTGGCTGGCCATTGCTCTTCGCCTTCATGGTTCACACACATGTCTTGATTTGAGATTTACACCAAATATAAAAGTCCAATTTGCAACGAGTTCGCCATCTTCTGAATTCCATAAATTGCAAACGGTTGGTTTTAGACACATTATGTTGCAGCAGAACTTTATGGCCAACTCTATATAATTAAAATGTTCATTGCTTAGTAGAAGCTTAAATAAATTCTACAAACTTTCATAAAATATCGTTTTTATTTATTTATTTTTGGTAATGCAATACAAAATCATCCTATCTCGAAGGCCATGCCTTGTATGAGGTATAGGCGAATAAGCCATGGTATCATCATCATAGTCAAAATGTCTTAACAGACATGTTGTGAACTCGTAAAATGCATTTACTCATTTACTCATTTTACGAGTTTCTCTTGGGATATCTTTAAGATCTTTAATGCAGTAGTTTCCCATTTGCTTTCTGCATCCTCATGCCGTTAACCAGATGGTATCTACTGGTTCATCCGCCTTTAGGAGCAATTTCTTACCCCAAGACAAGAAGGTGTCCTGACTCTTCTCAACTCGTCCACCCAAAGCTGTTGGTTGAGAAGAGGGCACTGTTTATACCGACAGTAGTTCGGTTCCTTTTAGTCGCCTTTTACGACACGCAGGATATAGGTTGGGAGATATTCTAACCCGCCCCCACTCGGGCAAAAGCCATGGTATAATTTGTTTAAATTATCAACTTATCTGCAGCTAGGTTGGTTAACACATCTTTCCTATCTGTGTTATTTCTTTCTTCCTCCTTCCATAATACCATAAGCATAATAATAATTATGATTACTGATTCATTATTGACACTTCCGACACAGCGCAACATAAAATAAGTATGTGTAATTTTATAACACGTCAACAGTTAACAACATGAAAAATGGGAAAAGTGGCTGTTCAACATTCAGAAATTACATCAATATTGCGGCCCGTCTCTAACAGCAATGTATCAAATACGGAACTGTGTATTGATACCGATGCCGTAGTCAGCTAAAAATTTATATAAATTGTACAAGCACGGAGAGTTATACAACCTAGCGGCATTAACTTGAATTCATCACTTTACACAACGTACAGACCAGATCGCTTTATTCATATATATAATATTATGTAATATCATTATCGAGAGATGTCGAATAGTGCACATAAGAGGGATATCATGTAAGAAGTCCCCGACCAGCTCTCAGAGATGAAATATATTATCAATATTACTGACTATTATAATGTATACGGGGGAAATACTATGCTGCGCGGAAAATGTCGAGTTTGATTCATGACCTATACCTAAGAATAATGCAAAGTCCAGTGTCAGATATATCTGGTAGAAGACTTCTACATCAATTACCCCATAGAATGTGTCTAACAAACGTTTTCAAGTAATTGAACAGCTCCCAGAACAAACGCATCTTTAAGCTATCAACCAAACTGGAAGGTTTTATCTCAACGGAGTTTCTACTGATCTATTCGCTAATAAAAACCCCATAAATTTGTTAATTTGTTAAATACATTCGAGGCGGTAATAATTATTATTGTTTAGCATTTTGCAGAAAAAATTATAAAATCTACTCATCTGCAAAAATCAACGCAAAAATATTAATGGAGAGTAGATATTCACATGTGGGACGAAACATTTAACAGGTATGTCTTCATATACATAGGCAATGTTCGAGCGAGGACTGTAAATTAAGAATACCAAAGATCATTTTTCAAGGTAATATACCTGTCCTTCATGAAAACAAAAATGAATTTTCTCCCTCAAGGAATGAAACGGAAAATGATCAGGATACCTCAAAACACCTAAAACCAAAGTTTTGAAAAGTTTTGAGAATTTTTTACTATACAGATATTCAAGAATACAACATTGTCTACTAAGACATCATAGCATGTCATATCCCAAATTTCACTGAAATTGATGCAGCGGTTACTAAGATTACGCAGATAGAAACATGGCTAGAGAGAGACAGATAGACACAGACCCACGGAATGGAGTGGCATTAATTATCGACACTATAAACCGTCCAAAAACAGAACTCAAAATCGAAAATGTTCGCAATTACAATACTGCCCTCACCTACACTGTTCAGTGGACTGTAACGTTTCAACGTTTGTATACAAACACTTTCAACTGGTGTCACCTAACTGACTATCTGTTTATTCAGGAAAGTTCCAGATATGCCGGTCATAACGAGAAAAGACATCCCTTAGGTAATATCCTCAGAGTTATAGAGCTTCCCAGTGACACGAACGCGTCATACTCCCTTGCGTCTGATGTCTGTGGTAATTATACAACGCTATCGTATTAATAGATAGTAGAGTTATTTATACAGTATTTATCTTTTTATATACATGTTGTTGTAGGGACGCGTAACCATTGTCAATCGAATTAGCGATTCCATTGTTCTAGGTAAATGGAAATTCGTAAACAATACTTACGTGGCGCGTTTAATGAAGACAAAGTTTTTCATTTGTGCATAACCAAGAGGTATTATTAACTTGAGAGTGTATTAAATTTGATGAATATCAAGATGATCACAAGTTGTTGTACTAGAAATAATTAGAAGCGTATACAAGGTACCTACTTTATAACGTGGCTTGCATGTTCTGCTTGATTAACTAGCAACTTGAATTTTACTTTTAAAATTAAGCAATGTTGAGGCCCTATACCGAAGTTGTGGTTAACCGATCACTTTTCATGACTAATCATGATGTGCTCATGCTCTATTGAAACTTTGTTCTCTCGGAGATCCGTTAAGCTTTTAGAGCTTAAATGCAATCTTATTGCATTACTATTTGCCACATTCACAACAAGTTTATTGTACCAATAGATAACTAGAAAGATGGGAAAGTGTTTTTACCGTAAAACGCACGGTTAATTGTTTGGCGACTTTTTAGGATAAATTCATTTTTTGTAACGTTTCTTGAATTCAGTTTTCAACGCATCTTGATTTTGACACTATCTCGCCAAGTGTGACTAACACCAAAAGTTCTAAGATCCGACAATACAATTTTGTTTTATTATGGTTTTCGTTTGAAGGTCTGCATTTTAATGAAAATATCTAAAATTCAATTAATCTCGGAAACTCCTAGGAATTGGAAATATGGTCAAATTATTAGTTTATCACCTCTACCATCACCTCCCCAAATTAATGTATTGAATTACCAATCGCCATGTATAGACTATCTACATATATAGAGCCAATAAGCAGACTCAAGTATCGCTCTGATAACTATTATTTTCAATTTTTCTGCTCTTTTATAACATTTTATAACAGAATCTAATTTCTGCCAAAACTTAACTCAGTAGTTTTTGTATGCAAAGCGAATATTATTACATATAAAATGAGACTCACCTAACTCTCTACCAATTTGACAACCTTCCAAAAAAGGGAAAATGGTCACAAACCCCTAAAACGTGTAATAACAAAGTTTGCTAAAAGTTCTGAAGCTATTTTTTAATCACTCCCAGCCAATGGGCTGATTCCCAAAAATATAGCAGCTTTACGAAATAACGGAACACCGTTCTCCCCCATCTCAGAATACCGTTCTCCGAATTTTATTACATATGACAATACTCCCCTCCACTACCGTATGGAAAATAAAAAGTGGACAATTTGATTCCTGGCAATTGAGGACGCCCAATATTTTGGTAGAAAGAGTCAGGTGCCTCAAATTTATTCTCATCACTTCAAAGTTTGCCGATAATAATACTAGTTTAAGAAGCGACCAATATGAATTGCCTTTAAACTTTTCCCTGAAGTTGTTCTCATTTGGTAAGCAATGCTAATATATGATTTTTTATTAGTTATAGTAAAAGCTTTTATATATGAGAATCATCTTTTTTAGTGTTAATGCTGCAAATCGCCCAAAACACATAACAAATACTGTTCAATTTAATTATCGAGAAGTTCGGAGCAGATGTGTATGATTATATAATATTTTGTTCGAGGTCTTGAAACAGAGTATAATAGTAATGTTACATAATCTGTCCTGACTATGTATAAATTTACAACACGCAGAATATCGATTGCATTCATACATTCCTGACACTACCTCTATATTATTTTCCGACTAATGTATTTATTGGATTATCTGAGTTGTCTAATACTTACACAACTCTTAGGCCACTGTTTGAAAAGTGTTAGAATGATACATTATCAGAAACTAAATGGACACTATGAAAGGTCTAAAACCGTGACTTCGCATGCGTGTCAAGGTCATGATTTCTGTAATTCAATCAGCGAAAATATGTCGGTCTAAAATTATTATGAAATTTGAAGTTTAATTTGTTTGAAGAACGTAACAAACATACCACATTTAGGCTTTTACTCCCCACACCAGTGGGTGGTACTAAGAATGTAAAAAATTGTATCCTGAAAATTTTGTCACTCAGTTCCATCGGTATATTGTCTAATATATGTCCAATAATACTTGGCCTCTTTATATCTGAAAAATGTTAGATTCGAAGAATACGAGGGACTCTCAAAAAAGTACAAATAATTGGAAGACGTTTTCAAAGTCATTAACATGTTCGTCATGTTAGTAAGTTAGGAAGCGAATAGTGAGAGGTGCAAGACTCCAAAAAATTCCCCAAAGTCCCTCAAGTTTTTTCAGTGTTGTCGCAATATTGTTTTTTGCAAGGATCATTGCAGGATTGTTTTTATTTTCATGTTTTTTACCCGCATGTGGGTTTCTGAATTTAAATTCGTACCGTTTTCTGGTACGAATTTAAAATCATTCTTGAATGTTAATTCAGGACTGCTGTGTACGTAGTCGGATTTTGAGAAAATATTATTTGTCCATTTAATGTTACCTACATCACCTTACCTATTTCCTGTCGGTCTGACTATCTATCGTTCTGTCTGTTTCTATTTCCCTGCCTGCGTAATCTCAGTAACATCTACACCAGATTTGATTAGGAATGCAATATGTTGTGGGGGGGCATAGCAGATACAGCCTGGATATTTTTGAAAGTCGGTGCGTTAACTGCAGCCTACTTAATTAGCAACAAACGTATATATTCGTTCCAAATTTCGTTTATAGGCGTTTTAGGAGTTCCTGATCGTTGTCCACCCTTTTTGGGAGCAGGTAAAATTGTGGTGGTGGGTGATGTGGAACTACAAAAAGTATTGTACTCGTAAATGACTCTCCATCATCACCTTAAAAATATGGCCTTGGGGATATTCTATACTCTAAAGACTTACTCGAAGATTGCCATTGAAGGACTTTTTGATATACATAACTGGAATGTATCGTCAATAATTAGGGTGGATTTAGGGACTTTATTTACTTCGACGAGGCCTCATATAATCAAGATTAAACCAACTTATCTAAGTGATGCTCGATTTTGATTGTAATCATGATTACTAGCCAAGCTTGTAGTTTCCATATGTTAGAACCTTCTTTCACTTCGACGAATGACAAAGATGAAAAATTGTATAATTTTAGACAATCACGCCAGTGTTGCCTTAGATAGCCCTTATCATATTTTGCTTTTTTGGGCGGGTTAAATCAGGGCGGGGGGATAAGAGGTTGAAAGAACTCCAATATTTTTAGAACCTCTACGAAAACAGAGAATGTATGTCCGAGTTTAAGTTTCAGTAAATCAGGCCAACAGCCGCGAACTGTTATGAACAATGCTGCTCTATACAAAATTTATGAAACTAGCGACGCATAAATACCTACACACGCAGGTGACGTCGACGTGGTATGAAAATTTAAGAACATTGGTGTATTTATTACAAATAGTTCTTAAGTCAATATTTGAGATTGGGATGGGTAGTGGGTCGTGAATATGATAGCTCCATTTTTTTTTCTACTGTGTCAACGACATCGACTGCTCTAGTCATTAGCTTCGTGTTCTGTGTACGCTTTGTAACTGTTTCCCGGCGCCACTCTAGGAACAGCACCGTTAATTAGAAGCCAACAATGAGGGCTCAGGTGGGGATTCTAGCTGAGCTTTTTTTATGGATATTTATTTCTGATTGAAAAAACCAGAAATAATTTTCCGCCTCTAACACTTTTTTGTAGTACCTACCCAGAGTAAGTGGAAGGTGGGAAGTACTGAGTCCAGTCACTGGAATGTAATATTCTGTGTTTGATGAAAGGTAAAGTTGAAGTTTGTCGTGAGGTATTTAATAAAAAGATGATTTTCACGTTATTCGCTCACTCTCGATATCATCGATGATAGCAAAAACAAACCCGCTTCACCTCGAAAGTAACCTCATGCATGACCTAGCACAATACATTTCCAAGAAAATTGTTATTCCGATCGGGAAAAGTCATTGAAATTGACGGAGTAACGACTCTCGGTAAAATGAAAAACCAGTCTGTGTCCATTCTTGTATACAATCCAATAGGCAATTAACAATGAAACTATTTTTAATGACCTAGATGTAACCGATGAAGGAATACGGAACCAGACTTGAAAGTCTGATAGAATTGGTTGTGTAACATCCAATGTACAAATTTGATTATCTTGAAATTGTAGCAGCATCTCACTACTGGCTATATCTCGGGTAACTAAACTATAAAAGAAAAAAAAATCATGATAGAATTAGCTGAAATATGAAAATGGTCATATGTTTCACCTATTTTCGTCAGTCTGTAACTGAAATGCTCATTGAAATTCAATGACACATTTTTGTTGGATCGTCATCGTCAACCGGAGATAGTTAGTCGCCAAATTATATCTTTCCCAATGGATGGAACATTGCTGTATTTGATAAATACTGAATGTAAGATCTCACTGAATCAAAGCGTGAATATTTGAGGAAGACAGCTCGAAAATACATAAACTTTAACGTGTATGTAGGTTAATAAACTTTGACACAAAAAATAGGTCATTTAATTTTGCTATATTCGGTCGCGATAGAGGTGAATTATTAAGAAAGAATGAAATTACAATTTTAACTAATAACTACTACGGGCTTCTTCTTTTCTCAAGTATTCATCCATATCATGGTCATACCTGGATATAAGCATAAGATTTTTCATGATATTTATTTATATGTCAACTTGAAAATGCATAGATACTACCAAGTCTATTAGGCGTCGTTTTTCAGATTTGTTATATAAACGCGGCTTCAGACCTGACTAACTAAATCATTTTTCAATCAATCCGTGAATATATTACCTATAAATAAACTTTCCAGCCCTGTATACGTGTAATTATACCTATCAATGACCTTGATAGTGTTATAGAACTTATCATGTAACGTTATTTTTAGAACCTTCCATTCAAAAATAAAATTCTTAGAGGTCGTTATGGACATTACGAAACATTTCTGTTCACTGATTCGAAGAAATCAGGTTCGATAACCTATTTTATTTGTTAAACAACCAGTCACAATGTTCACATAACACATTAGATTAGAGAAGAGGTGAAATATGTTTATGTAGCGTAAACTTTTAAAATGGAAATGTATGTTTGATAAAACAATGAGGGAAAATTACGTCATTTGTTTGAGAATTGAAATATATACAAAACACAAAAAAGCGTGATTCAGAATGTTTTAAGCTGAAGTCACATTTACGAGTGAATCGTATACGGGTACTCATACAGGAGTAAGAGTACCCTTTACATTAATGTTCAGAATCGTATGCGATTGAAGTGTAGTTAATATGGCGCCCAGTAAAGGGAAGCATGCTGCAATGGTAGGAATTTTAATGTTAATGATGAAAAATAAAATAGAATGTGAAAAGAGTTTTAGGAAAAAAGGCGACTTTGGATTAAAACATCCTTACATCAAGGAACACTATGGTAGATATCATAAAGCGTCCAGCAAGTGTATTATCTTAAAAATCAAACATTTTCGGGACCACAATACTCTCCTCACCTATGCTGTGGGAAGTAAAACAAAAAGTGCTCAGAAACATCTGAAAAGCCTAAACACTAAGTTTCAGCATGATCCCAAATAAGTTTCTTGATTACTCTCCACCCTCAACACCGATTTCCAAAATTTCAGCAGGACAATCAACTACGGCCCCATGTCAAACCTGTTCCCAAATTTTGTCTATATCTGTTTAGCGGTTGCTGAGATAACGAGGCTAAAAAAACAGACAGACAGACCGACAGAAATGAGTGGCCTACTTTTTCTTGATGTAGACATCATAAAACGTCCAAAAAACATGTTATCTCAAAATCAAAAATTTTCGCGATCACCTATCGGTGTGGGGAATAAAAGTTATAATTTTATTTACAAAAATATATCAATCCACCTGTTCTCTGAGAAGCAACAATTTTTTTCTTCTATTGGTTTTATGTCGAACGTGGATTATTAATTTTTTTCTTCACTGTTTCCACCGACATGTTTAGGATATTTGCTATTGCAGAATATGCTTTGTTCCTTGCATTAATATCTTTATATTCCCTACTGCTCACGTCCCATAAACACTTCATATTGTAATATAAGTCGATAAATTGGTCGATCTCCTCAGGCAGTAACTTGTTTTCAGCCATCTTGGATTAATGAAAATCTATTTCACTCGTAGCCGTACTCGGATCTCTCGCAACCTATACGAATTGCCATTTACACATGCGAAATCGTATATGATTCGTTCATTCGTTAACGACCAACTCGTAAATGTAACTTCAGCTTTAGCTCTAGAGCGAGAATGTTTACATTCTAATATCACTATTTTGCAATAATTACATTCAGCAATGGTCATATAAAAAATAATTGAATCGGTGAGTGCAAGAACAGTCCAAAAGATGACATTTTGATTTAAGATGGCCAAAACGTTTAAAATACGAAGATCTATCGGTTGCGCTTAAAAAGATTACAAAGTATAAGGATAACCTCATTTTACGCACCATCTGTTTACGGCGTTGCGATGAAAAACACTACAAGGCTACGGCGTTGTGGATGAAAAACATTACAAGTCCCAGGACATTTATTGATTTTAACGTCATTGGTCAACTCATTGTTGGCTGTCAGCGCCACGGTTCGCGATATCGTTAATAATATTAAAACAATTTTTACATTCTTAGCACCCTCTATTAACGTTGTCATAACCTTATTATACGCTAAAACTAAAAAAAATACCAGAAGAAGAGTCCAATAACAGTACAAGGGCATCCACTTTTTTTTAATAGCTTGGAGGAGGGTGAGACTAAAACTATGTTTTTGGACTTGTAATGTTCTTGGACTCACCGAGTCAATTCAGCAACCAACAAAATTATACAGGGTTATTCACGTTATTCGACACGGAGCATTATGGCTAAAGTATTTGATAAAAAAGAAAATAATAATCTGGGATGGATAGAGACCCATAAAGGCTACATTTTAAAAATATTTTCATGTTATACAGGGTGTCCCAAAAGCACGAAATGTATCAAAGTTATGTTTTTTTAAACGGAACACCCCGTATATTATTGCATATTCAGATTCCTTGATGAATTCTATGGTGACTTTATGTATCATACATGGGACTTAAAGCGAACCGTTTAGGTGTAAATCACCATTTTCGGTATAAGTAGATATCAGGAAAAAATTGAATATCGCAGAGATTATAAAATTTGGAAGGCTGTAACTTTGCTGTATTACTAAGCATAAAATGCGTCAGCTTTGATGAGACTGTCAAATTTAAATTACGTTTATGCTTGGAGAAATCGGTCGATGAATTAAGGAAACTTCGATCAGAGATAACTTGATTTTTTCAAATGGGAATGCCTATTTTTTTTTATACGGTTAAAAGTAGAATTTGATAACCTTTCTAATGATATAGGGTTGTGCATATCAATCTCTGGTAGTTTTCATTTTTTAATTTTAAATTTTCAAACAAATCGGCGTTTTTCAATTTGCCTACCTATAACCAACGTAGCAGGCCATGAAATATAAACAAAAACCTGTTCAGGTAGAAGAAAACTATATTGTCCCTTTAGTCTAGTTAGTGTGTATTTTTCAGCTAAGTTAGTTGTTTTCTTCTAGCTGAACAGATTTTTGTTTATATTTCATGGCCTGCTACGTTGCTTATAGGTAGGAAAATTGAAAATCGCCGATTTGTTTGAAAATTTAAAGTTAAAAGAAAACTACGAGAGATTGATATCCACAATCTTATATCATTAGAAAGCTTATCAAATTCTACGTTTAACTGTATAAAAAAAATTAGGCATTCCCATTTGAAAAAATCAAGTTATCGCTGATCGAAGTTTCCTTAATTCATCGACCGATTTCTCCAAGCATAAACGTTAATTCAAATTTGACAGTCTCATCAAAGCTGATGCATTTTATGCTTAGTAATACGGCAAAGTCACAGCCTTCCATAGTTTGTAATCTCTGCGATATTAAATTTTTTCCTAATATCTACTTATACCGAAAATGGTGATTTACACCTTAACGGTTCGCTTTAGGTACCATGTATGATACATAAAGTCACACTAGAATTTACCAAGGAATCTGAATATGCAATAATATATGGGGTGTTCCAATTTAAAAAAACATAACTTTGATACATTTCGTGTTTTTGGGACACCCTGTATAACATGAAAATATTTTTAAAATATAGCCTTTATGGGTCTCTATCCATCCCAAATTATTATTTTATTTTTTATCAAATACTTTAGCCATAATGCTCCGTGTCGAATAACGTGAATAACCCTGTATACATAGGTAAACAATAAACAGTGAGCCAGCTAATTCCACTTTAACCTTTGCACCTATTAAGTAACCATTATTGTTTTTAGAAAATAGTAAAAATCTGTACAGGGTGAGTCAAACATAAATTAAAGTTCATGATCTCATTAATTTGGAAAATAACGGACAAGTGTTAGATTTAAATAAATTACATTACATTATGGCTGCTCAAAAAAGTGTGATGCGTACAACATATATTTTTCAGACGAAACCCCCTATTTTTAAATATATCTTCATATTCCACATTGAATTCCCTACATTTGTTATGCTATATGGCGAAATCAAGTGATTTCCCTAATATTCATTTTTTTTTTTAATTTAATTTCAATATCGTAAGAAATAACAGTAGTGCCATTGTTTTTCAAAAATTAATATCCAAAAGTTGACGCGAGCGTCGCGTCGTCTAGAAATGAAACATGAAATAAGCAAATAAATTTATGTAAAAATTCTTAATACATTTTAATATGCTCATTTAGGTCTCGAATTTTTCAACGGGTTCACACTATATACATATATTGCTGTTATTGCTGTTTCTGAGCGATTTAGCTAAACTTTTGATAAATATGTCAAGTACCAAAATATATTGTTTTTTGAACACCCTGTAGCACATATATGTATAAGTTTCTTCACTTATTTTTTTACATCTCTAGAAGTCTAGTTTCTGCAAGTGTCTTCTAGAGATGTGGATTTAATTGTTTTGAGAAACAATGGCTCCATTTTATTACAATATTGGAATATAAGTTTTTTTAACTATATTAAATATAAATCAAACCATCGGACTTAACATAAATAAAAAGGTAAGGCATTTTATGTGGCATCCGAAAATAAATTTAATAATGATGTGTTCCATCTGAAAAAACATGTACTTGTCGCTTTACTGGTCCACCCTGTATAACTGAGAGTACTTTTAAACTGTACTATAACTATTGTATTTAATATTTTTCTTAATTTGCAAAATGAGTGAGCTTATAAACTTTAATCTATCGTTAACTCAACCTTCACCTACGCAGTGATTCTGTCGAGATCAGAACTGACCCCCAAAGGATTATAAATATTAAGTTAGTTTACACAACATTTTTTCAGCTATCAAACCACACAAGATCATGATCTTTGCGTATCTAGTAGTATATATACAATGTCAAATCAATCAATTATTTTGTAAAATACATGGATGGCTAAACTGGTGTTAATTCTATTGCATTCTGCAATCAAGGCTGTATACATAATACATATATTTCAAGCCCAGCTGCCTGTTATTGATTGTTCATTTACTCACGAGGCAGCCATGAAACGTTATTCTCTATGTTCAAAATATTGAATATTTCGTTCATGACTCAAAGTATACTCGTACTTGACTCGTACATATGGTACGTCGAATATTTTATGTGCGATTAGAACGCTATTACAACAATGATTTCATTATATAATTTTATAGCACTGAAAGACTAATGGGTTTGCGTAACTATAGCAGTGCTTATAGTTAATGAAATAGTATTAAAATGTATACCCTTTTATCTGTTATTGCTAGTATTACCAAGCATTCAGGCCTCAGTGAAAAATATGAGACTTTCATTATGCTACTACGTAGAAAATTGCAACGAAACCTTTTGATATTTTCCATCACAATGTAAATAATTGCATCTATTTAAAAAGATGCAGTCAAGTTGATTGACTCAGTACCTCCCACACATAACGGTGATACCGTTTTAGTATTTTTCCATTGCATGAAGGTCTGAGATCCCCTTGCAACCAAATCATTACCCGCCGGTCCTCAAAAAAAACATAAAACACAGTAACTCTCGTAAATTTTTTCTTGCATCTCTGTAGGAACTAGAACGACACAGTTTTTATCCTGCGAGCTTCAACTGGATGAAATGTAACGATCATGAACCCACAAATCGCTTAAAAACGAAGTTTGAGCTATTTTTATATTTTTAGTTTTTTTATTATTGCTGCGCCGCCACTGACACGATTTCTAAAAACCATATGCAATCTCCATTCTCACCACGGTAATAATACTATGTCAAAGTTTCATTAAAATCAATTCCAGGCCAGGTTACACAATACAGAACGATCTAAAGCAATACTAGTCCCTTGGTTTCTGTAATAGGCAAGGCAATATTCCGATGGACCTAAAAAAGTGTATTATGCCGCTAGGTCCTTCTTTCGCAGGTCAATGGAGAGCCTATCATCAATACAACCCCCTACTCAATTTCACCCCCACTCAAAGATAAGTAGAAAATGATCGGGAACCCCTAAAACGCCTAAAAACGAAGTTTGAGATGTTTTCACATTTTTTGGTGTTTTATTATTGCTGTGCCACCACTGACACGATTGCTAAAAATCTCACGATTTTCCATCCTCGCCAAGGTAGTAATGCTATGCCAAAATTTCATTAAAATCAATTGAATAATTACCTCGTTATACCATACATATTATTTTAAATTCGAAAATTTTCGCGATCACAATACTACCCTCACCTATATCGGTGTGGAAAGTAAAAAGGATTGCTCTCGCATTTTATGATGCAATAAATGCAAATTAATCTCCTAGGTATTTTCTTAGAACTTTACGACCTCAATAGAAATAAATAAAATACATTTTTGACGTTTTGTTTTCAAAACCCGTTCGCTGAGCACCTAGGGACCTCGCGTTCGTGGATGACCGGTCTATGTTAGAAATTTTTTTGTTGAAAAAAAATAAAAATTACGAATTGTTGAAATTTGATGTGTTTTGCAGATCCGAATCAAGAACCATTTTGGCATTGTGAAACAGCATATACTTAAAAGACCGCAAAAAAAAACAAAGGAAAATGCTAAATGTCCATGAAAAATAGATTCGTTGTTCGTACACAAAAAATGCATAACATACAAATAATGAATCACAGATAAAGGTATATATACTAAAACTAAAATAAAACTGTAAAAAGCATAAGCAGTACTTACCGGTATCCTCCATTTTTCGATTCCGCTCCCTCCATTTTTCAACCAGGTCCTGTACCAAGACGTTGACACATCTCTGTCTGCCCTCCAGTCCAGCCTCACACACTTTGCAACTGTCTCTGCTCCTTTCCAAACACTCTCCACAGAAGGTGTGTCCACATTCAACAGTAATTGCTCCTTTTAGAACTTGTCTGCACACCGGACACGTGAATAGCTCGGTCTTCTGGTCCATGGTGCGGAAGAAGGCAGCCTCAAACTGTTTTCTCCTAAACAGATTAAATGTCGTTAGGGTTCATACGTATAGATCGGCACGGAATTTTGCATACATCCAAATAATAAATGAGAGCGGGAATGAAAAACACTGTGGCTCCTAGATTCAGTCCAGGAAATAACAATACACCACTAGAACAGCGAAGCGGGTTTTAGGGATTCAATTCTCCCCAGAAATACACACAGAGACAGACAATTTTTCAAGTAGGTTGAATCAGTAATTCACCCAAATATAAAATTGTTTTTAATCCCACATCCACCCGCCAACCAAATTTCACCCCCTCCTAGAAAATATAGAAAATGATCAGGAACCCTTAAAATGCCTAAACTAAGATTGGAGCGGTTCTGGGGATTTTTGGTTTTTGTTAATAAGACCGTAGGCAATGCAGTGACTTTCAAATATATTGCCTAGTATGACTTCAGAACGTACGCATATGTATGTATGTGTTCTCGCCTCATGTGCGCTCATATGTGTACGCAGCTTAAGAGAAACAAATAATAAAATCATCTCTAACGCTGGATGCGCAACAAATATATTCTGTAATTTGTTACATCTTTGTCATGTTGCGATGTTCTTCTGCCAAATTTTCATTATTCCCTCTCATTTTTACGAGAAAATTGAGGGGCTAGCATGGCGCAAACGTGATACTTTTTTTTAACTGAAAGCAGTAAAAGAAATAGTTGTCGTGGAATGACATAGAAAACCGATGCATAGACGAGTATAGATCACCATTTTCAAGAATTTTAATAATCTGAAGTAACTGAAGTTGAACAGCACCTTTTTTGAATTGTTGAGTTGCAAACAAGCAACTTTTTTTATTGTAAGAACATAGACAAACTAAACAGTTTAACCTCAAGGCTAACCTCGTATTTTCACTTTTATTTTGAATTTACAAATATTTCAAACACGGTAGACTTAGCCTTTTATATTTACTTCTCTCCGTAATCAAAGACGAAAAAAACTAATATTTTTGGTACTAAACGTAATAAAACAATGAAAAATTGTGCAATATAATTTCAGAAGCTTTAACTGTATATGTCTGACCATGTATGGTGGAAGATAAACCTTTTACTAAAGTTTCGGCCACATCTGCTTGACTTTATATTTATCAAAAATTGTTTTGGAATAAGTAATAGTGTTAGACTACTGTGACGGGAAGGCTTTTGTCCTTTTTTTGGCAAAGTAATTCATTAGCGTATTTGAATCTTGATACTGTCTGTGTTATGAGTGAATACTGTGACAGACTAGTAGCAACCTCAAGATTAAGCAATGCCAATCTCTTTCGGATCCTGACATCAAAACATAGAAAATGCTGCAAAACTGATATATGTTTTCCCAACCAAATATCAGGCTAGAGATCTTTCCAGGTTTCTTGTTGGATCTCGAATGAGATCGGTCTGGACTTGGCTCTTCAGTCTACGGGTATGTCACATTATTAACTGATAACTAGGCAACATTATAATCCTAAGAACCCTGCTAAGAACACTAATATTAAACTGGATCTCATTTTGGATTTATCAACAACGCAAATGCAAACACTCCAAGAACTTTAAGAACTTTAAGATTTCAACCGACTTAGGAGGTTAGTTCACAAAAAGCAAAATCTGTTTTCTCGCACAATGGTCAAACCATGTCACTTATTTCAAATTTAATTTTCGTCAAAGAATTTGTAATTGATTAACGATCGACCCGTCCGAAAATGTTTGTCTCACATTGTATGGTTTTATTAATGGGCCAATAAAGGGTCGTACATCGGATAATTGCCTTTTGTATTGCCAATAAAATCTAGGCTGACTTGAACCTTGATTTTGTTAGTTTTTGCTTCTCACACCGATAGTTGAAGGGAGTGATCGCGAAAATTTTCGATGTTGAGATAACACGCTTTTTGGACGTTTTATGGAACCTACATAACGAAAATCCACGTCACTCATTTCCGTCGGTTGGTCTGTCTGTCTGTCGGTCTGTTGGCTTTTTCTAACCTCGTAATCTCAGCAACCGCTGCATGGATTTTGATGAAATTTGGGCAGCAATATGCTGTGGGGTAGTAGTGGGTAATGCTGCTAAAATCGGTTCATAGACCGAGGAGTAATTGGCAAAAAACGAAAAATTTCAAATATTCCCCAAAATTCGTTTTCAGGCGTTTTAGGTGTTCCTGATCATTTTCTACTTTTTCTGGGTGGGGGTGAAATTTGGGGTGGTTGGGGGGTGGGAGGTTGTGAAATTGAAAATTTTGTTGTATTCATAATAGACTGTCCACTGACCTGTGAAGGAAGACCTATCGTCATAAATAACTTTTTTAGGTCGATCCGAACATTGCCTTGTCTATTACAGAAAGCAAAGGTTTTTTTCTGATGTAAACATACGAGTATTGCTTTAGATCGTTCTGTATTGTGTAACGAAGAAACTATTGAATTGATGTTAAAGAAATTTTGACACAGTATTACTACCGTGGCGAGGATGGAAAACGCTCATGATTTTTATAAGTCGTGTCAGTTACGGCGCAAAAATAATAAAAAAAACTAAAAATATAAAAACAGCTCAAACTTCGTTTTTAAACGTTTTAGAGGTTCCTGGTTAGAGGGGTGGGGGGTTGGAAACCTGAAAATTTTGTTGTATTCATAATAGGCAGTCCACCGATCTAAATCACATTTTTAGGTCCATCCGAACATTGCCTAAGCCTATTACCGAAATTATGGAACTTGAATTTTTCTGTGTACCTACGAGTATCTATTGCTTTTGACTGTTCTGTATCTTTTAACGTGGAAACTATTAAATTGATTCTAAGGAAATATTGACACGGTATTATTACCGTGGTGAGGATGAAAAACGCGTTTTTTAGAAATCGTGTCAGTGGCAGCGCAGCGATAATCAAAAAACTAAAAATATGAAAACAGCTCAAACTTCTCTTTTAGGTCTTTTAGGGGTTCCTGATCATTTTCAACCTTTTTTTGGGTGGGGGGGAAATGGTGGTGGTTGGGGGATGGGGGGTTGTAAAAGTGAAAAATTTGTTGTATACATAATAAGGCCATTGACCTGTGAGGGGGGAGGGGAGCTGACGATGATTTGGTTGCAAGGGAATCTCAGACTATAGCTTCATGCTATGGGAAAATAATAAACTGATATTACCGTAATGTGTGGGAAGTACTGATCAACTTGACTTATTTTTTTATACATGATATTATTTCAATCTGGTTCTTTACTTAATATTATTTTTGCCTGACAGAATAATAACAGTAAATGTAGCAAACTAACCTGTAATTTGGCTGCCTGCGGTACCTGCGTATCCTCCTAGCACGCTCGGTGTCCCTCCTCAACACTCTTCCCTCGCATTTGAGGCGCGCCGGAGAGGACAGAGAGGTGAACAACTCCGGGTATTTACGGAACAAGTCATTGCCGTCGGTAACGCGGTGCATCTCCAACTGATCCCCCTCACAACTCTGGCATAAGCACAGCACGTGGTGAGACCGGGAGTGTTATTGATTTTCACCCTCTCCCTTGCCGTTTCGCTTGCGCAATCTTTTGTGTTCGGCCGGAAAAGTTGCGGCTCACTTTTGACAGCCGGCCGGTTATGTAACGCCGGTCCCAGCAGTTATGGCACTTCGGAAAGTTCTCTTGCAAAGTAAAATCACGAGCACTTATCTCTGGAAAAAACAAAAACAAGGCTGACAGATAACAATAAACGTCGAATCGTGTTACATGTAAATCAACGTGTAATTCGGCGACAACAACCAAACATAGGCATAACAAGATGGGTCATTCTAACCTCCGCCCTCAAAGCTGCCACACATAAAAGAAATTCTCAATTCAAGAGTTCTGATAATCTGGTAAAGATTTACTTGCTATAAGAACATCTGTTTTCGCTCTAACAAAATTTAAACCATAAAAATTAAAATATATTTTCGATTTCAATACTCATTCTAAAGAGATATGCTCTGATCAAGAATGTAATTTACTTCACAACTAAAATGTCAATACTTTTCGACCACGTATTTCATAAAGTTATAGGTAGTAAAGATACCATATTTTCCAACTGAATTCTTAGTACTTTGGTTAAGAATACAAACAGCTTGAGAATTGTGGAGCACCTCCATTGAGAATATGATAATCTTGGTTTATGCACAAAGAGAGATTGCCGCGGGCCTCATAGTAATCTGTAAATCATTCATAATTTTATCTGTGTTATATTGTTATACTCTCATCAAAGGATTATTGCGCAGCTGGGGTTGTAGGGACCTCGTACAAAAATGTTCGTATGTATAAACCTGACAAGTGTAACAAGAGACGAGAGGATAAGAAATAACGTGTGCGTGTGAGACAGCGGCGAAATTCCCAAGTTTCTTGCTACACTTGTCAGGCTTGTAAGTACCAAGTATGTGATATACAATATATTTATGTAAGTAGTTGTGAATAGAATATAAACAATGGCGTACCAGTGGACGTAACATATTCTTCTGGTGCAAAAGTACAGGTACATATATTTATATTTTGTGGCAATCGGAATTTTTCAACATGAGTTTGGAAAAGTACTGTAATAACGTAAAAGTGCCGAATGCTCATACAGATGCCCTAAAATGCTTGTTCCACGAAGACCAAAATATTGACCTGTTTGCGCAAAAATATGCACTGCTTCAGTCAATATATAGGATTCTCATATGTGATATATTAATTGTTTTATTTTCGAGATTAGCATATGCTTGATTTAAGAATTTAGGTATTGTTACTTTCAAGACTTTCCTAGTTTTGAATTGAATATATTTACATAACGATGAAAAAAATTACATTTTTGATTTAAGATTATTACAGCTTTACGCGTATAGGAAGATATTAATATGACACACTTTAGTGAATGTATATATTCTTCGTTCCAGAATTTATTTTTAAGTGTATGCCTTTCTCGCTTGCTCTCTGGTACCAGATTGTGTCAGCAAATCTTGGCAAACCAAGAATTATAAGCCTACGTATCGCACAAGACCATCAACGGCCAGATATATCAAGGTTCTTGTCAACAAAAAGTTATACTTAGCGTTGTGTGCAAACTTCGTACATCAAATATGTTGTGTAGTATAGATTTCATTAATTTTCGTAGCAGAAATAACGCGAACATCACTAATGTCGAACAACAGGGTGCTCATGGAAATGTATCTGTCTTTTAACAGTTTTAACCAGAAAAAGATGCTCTGGAACTGATTGCAACACCCAGTAAATACTATTGTGTTTTATTAATATTTTGGTCGGTGACGTCCTTATTAGATTCTTACAGGAAGACAAAGATCTACAAACCTTGGCGTCGGAGCGCTTCGCTACTTGACGTTTCGCCAACACAAGTGGTTGGCATCCTCAGTTGCGCAACATCAAGCAGCGAAGCGCGTCGACGTCAAGGCGGCGGAGCGTGTCGACGCCGGCCGAACAGCCCAAGAACCAACAGTTCAGCGGACCATAGACGGGAAAGCCTTTCACACAATGCAGTTGCAATAAGAGAGTCTGTACTTGAGCGATGATAAATAGTTAATGAGCGACGCTACGCTTATGCAGTTCTATCGGCCAGAAAAGCTTGTGCAAAAGATATACCGTTGTAGCTCTTTTTATTAGACAGGATATTGGGCGGGAACCAATGGGACGAGACAAAAAAAGTATGGTTATGGAGAGCATTTCCTTGAAAATCGAATTTTAGTTAAAAAAAAGTCTAACATTTCAAAAAAAGAATATTTTTTTAAGCTCACTTACTTTGCACCATCTATTATTAGGCATTATTAGTAGTGTTATTTCAACAAAATGCATGCAATGTCACAAAGGTGATGAATTCAACGAGAAAGGACAAAAAATTTAACGGTGTTGTTAATAACAATTTATCTATTTTCACCGTTTCATTCGTGCACTTTATGCTGGGACACCATGTATATATATACAATGTTTCCGAAATAAGGAGGGCCAGTAAGGGTAACTTTTAAACGAGGAGAAATACAATATGAGGAAAAAGCTTCCTATTCCAAGGCACACTGAAAAGCTGCTAACAAATATCCAAAATAATTTTTTTGTTTTTGAAATATTTCGAAAAAACCAAAATTTTAAATTATCCGCTTGATTTCTTTCTGCTTTAGTCTACGTACCTATTACATTCAAATCAAGGATAGTTTCTTATAGCAACTTTTCATAAGCTTTCATTTGCCGTAAGCGGGATCTATCTCCGACGTTTCTAATGTTTGCTATCATCAACTTAATTTTTTGAAATCCTGACCAGATATTTAAAATTCATATTATTAATCCAATTCTCATCCTGAATACAATGATATATGACACTTGATGTGGAATTGATCGTTTAGGCCCAGGTTGAATTTTTTTTCTGGCGTTAGTTGCTCTTATCAGTGTTCACTTTTTTCACTATTTTATATTAAAGACGGGTTCTCACGATTCAGTTTCGCTGAATCAGTTTGACTGATTCAGTGATACTGAAAGCGATGTCTGTTCTCACTGTTCAGTTTTAATTAATCATTTTAACCTATTTAGCATTAAAAAAGTAACGTTTGCATTCATCTATCAATACTGATTCAGTCAAAATAAATGAAAAGTAGGACTGGCTTTCAGTTTGACTGAATGCACAAACCCACTTATCAAGTTTTACTGAAAAGGTGTTCTCACGTTCATTATCTGTTCAGTATCACTGAATCAGTCAAACTAAATCCTGAGAACCCGCCTCTAGAAACAATAACAATTATACAAATTAACAACAAATGTGTAAAAATAGAATTATCTTGATAACTGCTTATCTAACTATACAGCAACGATTAACAACAAAAGACTTCCAAAAGATGCTCAAAAACATTGCTGTTGTTTTCCAAACATAAATAGCAACTGCGTTCTGTAGAGTTCGAAACATTGTCTAACATATCTGGAGTGATAATTTTGCCAACGCATCTAAAAACAAACTTCGCAAATTAGCTTCATTTTCAAAGTTTCCTTTGTAAACATAAGTTTTTGTGAAAAAATAGATAGAAAAATCTAACGGAGGATCTGAAGGACGAGGCGACCAACGTACTTCTACTAGTACCAATCAATTTTCCAGAGAATGTCTCTAAAGGGCCCCACAGACATCGCTCTTTTTCATCAGGTTTGCACGACGTGCCAACCGATCACACTCAATGATTTTACCCGTCGGTTTCGAACGCCATCGTGCAACTCGGTACATGTGTGGCCGTTCATCGTGCAATCATGACGGGATTTTGCAGTGTCGTTCTGGTTTCAGGTATAATTTGTAAAGCTTGGGGGGATATCGCAACTGAAAATTTCAAATCCTCGTAGCTTCTACCCGTATCAAAGAATCTCAATGTAGCTGTCAGACGTTCATGCGAGGGGAAATAGTTTGTCTCATCCAAGTATCCTGTTTTTTTATTAGAGGTGCTACTGAATTAAGTAATTCTAAGTATGTTTCTTCATCCATCCTCAAATAACTGTACCAATCCCCTGTTCCAGACGCAATTCTTCTAATAGATTTGTATGGGAGAATTGGCCTCTTTTTAAAAGCCACTGTTTCACCCATTTAGAACGTTTTTTATTGCTGTATTTCACTTTAATAGCTAAAGCCGCCGCCAATGCTAAAGTATTATCCATAACGGACCAAAAATTTGCGAGAAACTGAAAGAAAACCGAACAGTGTGTGGAGGTATCGTTCCACATTGTTATGTAATAAATTTAAATATCTATTAGATGTCAAAGAACCATGATAGAGAAACGGAACAATCATTTTATGACCAAATATTCCAGTCCATCTGTTGAATCCAAATCTAAGTTGGTATGATATCTCGATGTTTTGTACAAACGAGGATTCTTATCAGCCCAGTAATGAGTATTTTTTTTATTAAAAACACCGTTATTTGTTATCAACTCTCAGCACACCAAATAATTTTACTGGGAAAAAAAGGGTCGACTTGACATTTCCTCTCGCATTTCCTGGTATAGCACCAGTGGCGTGCCGAAAGGACCCGCAAGGCCGCGGTGCGGGGGGGCCCTGAGCATCCGGCGGGCCCCCGATCAGACTCGACTACCTCGTGCAGGCTTTTTACATGGTAATAACTATAATACTTATACTTATTTTATAGCGGCGTAATACCTCATAATTTTCCATAATCAAATTAAATATATTTTGCCTTATGAGTAAACTTGACAACACGACAACGTGGTCAAACGTAGAATCCAGAACGACTAGAACAAGTGACAAGACGCGTATCTGTGCCGTTAATCGATGTATAATCATATTGTATGTAAGGTCTATGAATTCTTATTCTTCAAAACCTCGAAAGAAAAAAATCAAAATATAAAGTTGAGGTCACACCAAATTTTTTTCTATCTATAAACCGATTTTAATTATCACCGCAGACAGTGAGTTTCGTTTTCACTCAGTATAGGCAGTATATTTTTTATGTAGAGGGGGGCCCCGTGAAAAAAATTGCGGGGGGGACCCCCTAAGACCTTGGCACGCTACTGTATACCACTCACAAAAAGAAGTACGTCTCTCCAGATCTTCTGACCTCAGTACTTGACAAATCCTAACCTTCAGTCTATGGTATTTTTGCTTCTTTAACACAAAGTGGAATTCCAGTGATACGTTCAATTTGTCTGACAGACACTTTAGGCTCCTCAGTAACAGGTAGTAAGACTGAATTTGCTTCACTGCAACGCTTTTTTCTTGATTTCGCAAGTTTTTGGAAAACACCGTACGCGAGGAGGTTTTCAACCAGTTTCCTGAACCAAAGTTTACGGAATACATTTCCGTAAACTTTGCCTGAACGTTCTTCTATTTGGCTGTTTTCTTTCGGGATATTCATCCAAATACATCTCTTCAGTCAGAAAAGCATTTCGTTGGTATAGAATGTAGCACGATAACATGTCAATTTTTCTTCATTGGAGAATTTACTAACTTTGATGGAAAAGGTGGTTGATTTTTACTTTTAAATAGACATGTGGAATTGGCCGCACAAGAGGAGAAACAATATTTGTTCTCTAACTGCTGTAAATGACACGTTAGGTACTGACACTTTTTGCAATTGTTTTGTCATTTACACAGGAACCTATTTTATTTTGATAAATTTACTGAAAGTGTGGTAAAAATAGGGCAATTGATCAGTTTCACATCAAGTGTCATAATTATATCGTATTCAGGATTTGAGTTGCAGTAATAATATAAATTTTAAATATCAGGTCCCTATTTGAAGAAATAAATTTGATGATGACAGCAAAAATTCGAAACGTCAGATAAAGATCCAGCTGACGGCAAATGAAAGTTTATAAAAAGTTGCTATTGGAAAGTATTCTTGGTTTGAACGTAGTACGTAAAATATTATATTGGTTTGTGTCACGATCTTGATCATCCTCTCTTCAAATCAGACATCAAATATCTTATTCGCAGCATTCTTCGAGAAGTCGAAGAGTCGAAATTTGTACAGAGGCGAAGAACAGTACTGAATTTACTGTCGCTTATTATAGTGTTTGAATAATACTTGTTCCTATGTTACTCGTGTTTCAAAATATCAATAAAATATTTTCACACTTGGTGGGTATTGCACGTTGCAATTTTAACGATCAGCAGTATATTTGATATTTCCCTTTTGTAAAAAAAGTCATTGGAAAGCAGCCAGCTGTGATTTTTAAAAGCTTGTCTAAAAATCTTTGACTATGTTTTGAATCATGCATTCAACTGAATCACTCTGCCTGTGCAAGTGTTTATCGTGAGTCATCAGACAGAGACCTCCACTGACGCCCAGTTATTTTCGCGTATGAATGTAGACAGATCATCAGATTATCGGCTACCTTCTCCGAAGATATATACATATTTTTTTCACAGTTATATAACGCTTAATGGTAATGGGTTCTTTATATCTACACTACAAAAGCAATTAATCAAATTGTGGTTTTGTGGATCTCGAAGACGTTATAGAAGTAACTTCGCCGACACCAACATTCTTAGGTAATATATTTACACAAACGCTTGTATAACACAAATTGTATCTTCACGAAACATATTCTTTAGCGATCTCAGTGCAGTAAGATATTTTTTATTAGTCACCGACCGATACCGACGTCGGTATCGGTATCGGTATATTGGCCATATCGGCCTTCTTGAACGATATTGGTATCGGTCAAGGTATCGCCCAATATATAGAGTGCGATATGGAATTTTATATATAACGTTTTTTTAAATCAACTATAAGATAAATTAAAGAATGTCATTCAAAATGTCAAGAAAAAATAAAGTCTGAAAGGAAAACATATTTTTGAGATTTAAAGTTAAGTTTTGGGAAGTTAATATGCAACAAATTTGCTGCAGAATTATATAATACCAGCTGAGGAGGATAGCTGCCTATCGTATCATGATTTTCATTCAATTCATTGTACATTTCTAGTTCACCTTCGTTTTTATTTGTCATATAAGTATTAGTCCCCTTCCTATGTCAACTATGAGAAACCGAGTCAGGGACATTGTCCTGAATAACTTCATCAGCTTTTCTGTATCTCAACAATTTTTTCTAAAGAAACATCATCATCATCGTCGCTTACATCGCATATGTTATCTTTTGTTCTAATAAGTCGATAGTCCATTAATGTTGAGAATTTCATTTCCTATAGATGGTTCTCTGCGATAAAGCATTGTCAAAAAAATGTCTTGAAACTTGGAGAGAGAGAGGAGTTTCAGTGTCAGGATCTCTCATTATGTATATATTTATACGCCTCATAACTCATAATATACACACGTTCTCCAAAGGTGTCAATATTTTTTTCTTAGGAGGGATAATTTTTTTTATCGACATCGACTGCTTGGTTCATTAGCCGTTAGTTGAACTTATGTATGTTCTTGAAAGGGTAAGTATCTTTTCGGTGAGGGATAACTAATATTTTAAAAGTTTTATATTCTCAGGTACCAGAAATTAAAAATTCTTTTTATTGCACCGAGACTGGTGCCGGAAAGTCCCTGTTGAAGGATATTAATTACATCAAAACTTTGTCGTGCATGTGCGTACAAAGGGCACTCCTAAAGAAAGTAGTCGGTAGTCAGCTGGCATGGAGGGATAATTCCCTGGCTAATTCTCTTCCTTAGTAGGGGTATTTTTTCTTGGGGTAGTAATGGTTTCTCTTATATATGTCTATGTAATCAGAGACAAACGGAGACAAAATATTATTCGTGGATATTTTTTTACATTTTTATACATTTTTTGTGGCAATACATAATCATCAGAAAACATCGCGTATTATTACATTTTAACCGTATTATATAACGTTTATTCAAAACATGTGGATTACTATTTATTATTCTTGGAAGGTGGGGGTAATCACCCCCATTATCCCCCCTTATCGACACCCTTGGTATTCTCAAATTAAAGATGTAACCTATACAACGTTTTTTAAAACTCACTGTATATGTTATATGTGTACAACTGATAACACTCCAATACAATGAAAGGTATAATGATGATGTTTTCTATAGCTTATAGCGTTTATTGACTTATTGCCCTATCACTGCACTGATGGGAACTCAGTGTCAAAACTATGTTCGTCTTACATTTGAATGTAAAACTACTCTAGTTTTTTGTTTTCGACTATCCGCTCAATTGCACTCAAGTGCAAATTATCGCCAGGGACTCTCTGAGCTCCTGGCGATTTCAGTGCATTTTTGGATGGATGATAGGATAGCTCACGGGAGGTACGGGAAGTGTAGTTGAAAGAACTGCGAACATTCGTCATCTTCGGATGATGAGGCAATTAAAGCATAACTAGTTAAATTGCAAACAACGGCTGCATGTGTCCTAAAAATACGAATGTTTGTTCAAGATGTTGTTAATAAACTGACAGAAGAAGAGGTATAACAAGATAGGTATTTATCGATATGGAAATCTTAATAATATATTCATTTTTACTGGGCAAATCCTAGGCTGGTGCAAAAGCCATATTGCACAAAATGCTGTTAGGTTTTATGTCGATAATTTAATAAATGATTGAACAAGGCGGATTCAAACTATTCAAATTCGAAAACCACCACAGAATGAAATTGAGCTCTCAGGATGCAAAATGACATCAAACTGTCATCAGTTGGCTGATAGAACAGTTACTTCAATTGCACTGAAATTCAGTGTATGTACTACTTACCAGTTCAGATTTGTTGCACTTCTGGGCACCAAACAAGAACTCAATGTGCACTGTAGTGCAATCGTGGTTAAAATCAGTGCAGTAAGTCGAAAACGCTATTAGATTATGAAGGCAAAATAGTCCGAATACTAAAATGAGGTGAGAACAAAACCCATTCAACCTTAACCCTTAAAAAGAATGCGGGCGGTCGTGCTTGTCATACTGGTCAATTTTAAAACATTCCTGATTCAGGTGCTAAGCAATGTAAACACCAATATACCAAACACCAGTAAACTTGTGCCATTTCAGTAAATAAAAGTTAAGCTCAAGGATGGATATTTTCCTGGAGATTTTAACCTTGAACGAAAACGCACTGCACAAGTCCACAATGAACTTATCCCCACAAAATTTGTCGTAAATTACGTAACAAATGTATTTGATGATATGCTTTTTGGGAAATTACGGAATCTGTAGAAACCGGTTAAATCCAGGGTTAAGTCTTATAAAAAATTGGTCTGTCTAAAAAAATGAAGGAAGATTTTTTTGCAGAAATGTAATTTACAACATTCATACACAATGAAAGGATCTTTCTAGAATACTTGAAGTGGTCTAATCCAAATTCGAATGACTTACATACTAATAAGAAATTGATTAATGTTTACCACTATCAGGTATCAGGTAGGATTTACAGTAGGTATAAGTATATAATTTTAGAAAATCAAAATACCTTGACAGACATATTCTCAAATAAATGAAGTATATTTAAAAAATCGCTTGTTGTTGACAGTTGTTAAAGCTTCTTATGAAAATTATAATTATTGTCTGTGAGACAGGTTCTTCAATAATAATAGCTATTTATGTAACAAGTACTTAAATTAGGTCTTTATGGACGAGTCCAAAGGTAAATCCTGATGACGTACGAGTTGCTTACAAAGCAGTGACGTATATAAGGGGGAGGCCGAAACCAGCCACACATTGAGTTTTGGCGTCTGGAAGAGTTAGGATTATAATACTCCCCCCCCCCCCCCCCGAAATCGATTTCTATATACGCCACTGATACAAAGCGTTATGTTCAACTGTAATGCAGAAATTTTATTTTATGAAATGGTAAAATTATTATATTCGTGACCTTATTACTAAAAACATCAAGTGTTCTTTTGCTTTCCTTACCTTAAAAACCAGCGACCTTAGCAACCTTAGTAAACAAAGTTGTTTACTTCATTAAGGGCCGGTTCCACCACCGACTATTAAACGTTTCACCCTCGGTTTCACCGGTCGCTGATAAGCGTCAGATAGCCCTATCTGTCGGATAACGCCATATAAGTAGTATAGGCCTATCTGATACTTATCAGGAACCGGTGAAACCGGTACTAATTTTGTGACAACCCTCATAATAATAAAAAAAATGGTTACATCTATTATGATATTTACTTGACATAATGACAGACAGTTGAATCCAATAATGTGGTGTCCAATAAAGTAGTTAATTATGGATACTAAACGAATCCATAAATCAAGTGTTATGATGCAGTCGAACATAAAGAGTCATACCTACACCTCAAATTAATATTCTGAAAGAATAAACATATATGTTCAAATAGAAAATTACTAAAAAATTTAGTATTATTCTCTTTACCCTCATTACCATGATAAAGACTTCTTTTTGGAAAAATTCTGCTATATTCTAAAAATAATTTTCACAGTATAATACTATAGTTTTATCAAAATTAAGGAGGTTTTGATATTTTATTTATTTTCACATATGTATTTTCCGAAAAGGTTGTCTAGAAAACATAGCGCACTTTGTTTACAATATGATTAACTATTGTATCTGACAAGTCAGAGATGATAGACCTTTGGTTGATGGCATTAGGGCTGTAGGGAGTAGGACCACACATTATTTATCCGTCATAGAACCAAGGTTTGTGATAACGCGGGAACGGAAAAAAAGGGGGGGGCGAACACAAAGAAAATAAGGCATAACTAGTTACATTTTAAAGGGATATGAAATAAAATTACGAAATCATTGGCAAATTTAATAAGTCTCTTGTTTCGAGATCCCACTCATTATATGACCTGTTTACGTTACACGTTACACAACACACTTGTAATAATGAAAATCGGGCTTTCGCAATTTGAAGAAATATGGACAGAGGAAGGTACACAAAGGAAAAAACGCCCCTCTGGTTACCCTCTAGTTTATTATATGCGATATGCCGACAATAAGGGAGATGATAATTACTAATGATTACACACCTAGTAAATAACATATCGCAATATGTCCCGCCTTTCTGGTCCCAATTACAAAATAGACTTACTTGGGACAATGTGCAGAGTTTCTCCAACTGAGACAGGTGTGGTATCTTCAGTAGCCCACAAACAGATTCCATCCACCCAGTCAAGTCCAGTTACATAACATAAGAGTACGTGTCTATATCCAGCCTGTTGCGCGGCAAATTCTGAAACCACCCGGCACAATTGACAAACGGGTGAAAAAAGCACGTAACGCGGCAAATAATCCCGTTACGTGACCGAACGGGCCGTTTCGCGCGTGTTACGTCCCGTAAGCTCGTTTGTTTCTATGGCGTGTTATGTAAAGTCGCAGTGCGGTCGCGCTCGCGTCGGCAGCACATGTGCGTCGATCGCTCGTGAATCGCTTAACACGTATTTCGCTTTGCACGCTGTTAACACAACTGAATGAACGCGACCGCGACGTCGGCGACGGTTGGCGCCGTTACGCGCTGTTGCCAAATATAGAATTTTGGAACCAACTACATCTCAATGATAAGCCTTTATCAGGCTCGTAGCTACAATAGGGCGAATCAGGGCGCCGCCCTGACAAACGAATTTTTCGCCCTGGCAGAAAATTTATTTTTTATCATAAAATTAATAATAAATGATACAGCAAAGCGGCACGTGCTTTCTCGTTTTATTTAGTCGTTGTTTTGCAAATGCTTCTTTGTTTCTCTATAAATGAAACTTTATTCATTCATCGACGCATACTTGAAAAATGACTTAGATTTACTAAGTATTATCAAATAAGTATTAGAAGTCAAATTCAATAAATTAGAACAAAAAACCTTTTTAAAAAAAGCCTCTTTTAAATGCTCTAATAGAAGAAAATAAAATGTTCCATTGTCGCGAGGTTTACATAAGTACCTATAAGTATTTAATTAAACTGAAATTTTAACACGAATAAACCTAGCAAAGTAAGAGAGTCAATTAAATAGGTACTAGTTGATTTACACAGGTAAATCGCGCGACAAGCTTTTATGATCATATAAATTGTGTATAATGAGGAATGAGGCTATAAGTTGATAGTTAACATTTTAAAAGAAAATTTTAATTTCTTCTTTGATTTATTCATTAAAACAAAGTTTTTTTTAATTTTTTTGTTTTAATTTTTTTTTACTTTTTGGTTATTAACTTGCATTTATATTCTCCATACCATAAAAAACTTCAAAACTCCGCCATATTGGATTAAGAGTGATGTCAAAATTTTTGTTCAATTATTCTCGGCAAGCCCTTTTATTTGATATGTACCCATATTGCAGAAGTGCTTAAAAATAACTATTCCACCATCTTGGATGGTCCGCCATGTTGGATTTAATGACGTCACATTATTTTTCGAGTTACTCTAAACAACAACCCTTACATTGGACACCTACATTGTAGAAGTGCATTAGAAATAAATATTTCGCCATCTTGGATGGTCCGCCATATTGGATTTAGAATGACGTCAAATTATTTTTAGAGTTACCTACTTTCAACAAACCCTTTCGTTTGATACTCATATTGTAGAACTGCATAAAAAATAACTATTCCTCCATCTTGGATGTTCCGTCATATCGGATTTAGAATGACGTCACATTTGTTTTCTAGTTACTCTCAAAAAGCCCTTTCATTTGATACCCATATTGTAGAAGTGCATAAAAATTAACTTTTCCACCATCCTGGATGGTCCACCATATTGGATTTAGAACGACGCCACATAGCTTATCCTGCATTCGCATTGTTATCCAGACTAAACGTGTAGGTATACAAAATTTCAGTTCTATAGGTTGAAAATATCTGCTTCAAAATTGAGTAGTGAAAATATATATGTGCATGCAGACATATACATACATTGAAGGTTAAATAAATGCTTTTGAAAAGAGCTTGTTCATAAAATCAGAGACCATTCGGTTGAAATAAAAAGAAAACTGAAAACTGGTGATTCAATAATTGAAATAGTGATTTGTAATTCCAAAATTATTATTTAATTTAATTTGGGGGAGAGTCCATATTAGGGTTGCTACCTTTAAATTTCGCTTGATCAGTAGATTTGATCAGCAAAAAAATATTCTTGGGGTGGGGGGGGGGTGAATTTTTGTGGATTAGATTTTTCTGAGACATTATATAGCGTGTATTAATTTTGGAGGCTCCACGTTACAGTTGCCACCTTTGATTTTGCTTGGGAGACTTGATCAGCAGCAAAAAAATGTCAAAATATTCGTCGATGGGAGGGGGGTGGTTGCATTTTTGTGGAGTCGATTTTTAGCGGCATTATACACTGACAAGCAAAAAATTTAGGGCACTTAAGAAATTACAAATAATTTTTGAAAAGAAGTATACGTCTAATTTCCGTATCTAAATGAACGAGTAACAATGAACAATACAGTCGATAATGAAAAACCTGTCAATTAATAGCGTGTATTCCCTCCTCTTGCGTTAATGAGTGCTTGTAGTCTACGAGGCATGCTTTGAATTAAATTCAGGATTACATTCTGGCCGATACTGGCTGATTTTTTTTAGCGCTGCAAGAGGATGAGTGTCGGTCCACGTTAGATTTGAAACGCTGCAGGCTGTAGCCTTCGGGAAACGAATTCCCCGGTAGCTCATTCCACGGCGTCGGAGTTCTCCAAAAGAAAGAGGAGGAGACTGGTTTGGGGAGTAGGGACCTCGACCTGGTAAGGATGAGTTCGCAGAGCCTCTCTCGTTTCCTAGTTCGGACGGCCTTTGGTGTTATTATCTGGGAGAGCCCACTCGAACATCTTCCTTGATAGAATCTGAAGAACAGGGACAGATCATCCACCCTTCTTGGATGTTTCAGGCTGTGCAGGTCCTTTGTGAGGTTAGGCGTATCGATTTAGTCTAATTGCTCTCTTCTGGATATAGTCCAGAAGCTTCGGAGCGCATCCCCACACATGGGAGCAATATTTCAGCGATGGTCGGATCTGTGTCCTGTAGAGCAGTAGTAGTCCCTCTGGTGGATGTTATACCGTTCCTCCTTTCGTAACACTCTCAGCTCTTGGGCACTTGTTAGAGCTGGTGTATGCCTTCGAATACGTCGTCCCATCTCATCTCACATGTGTTCTATGGGATGTCTGGACTAAGTGCTAGCCAATCAAACCGCCTATTTCCTACCTTATCCGGATATTGAAGGATAATTCTGGCTGTGTGGGGTCTAGCATTATTGAGCATAAAAATGCCGCCCTCGCCCATAATGACCATCATGGAAGGATAACATGGTCATCCAAAATTTTCGTAGTGTACGTATGAGATGTTAGGGAGGCATTCTGTATCCACCCACCACTATGTGGAAATCTTTTATCAATACAAACTGCGGCATTTCTTTCTCCGGATCTCCTCCATACTTTTTGCCACGTCCGTCTGACCCAGTAGCCATTCTTCGACGAGACAATCCATTGGTATGAAGCCTTTTTCTAACCGTCCATTTGCTAACATGAACACTTCTAACCTGTTGAAGTTGATTTCGCAGATAAGCCACAAAACTATTATCCAAACTTGCGGACACCAAAGATTGATCATCTCTTTGGCTGATGATCCTTCTTCGACCGGATCCTAGTCTTCTGGTTATCAGGCCAATCTGTTGATACTACAATACTTGCAGTTTCTCATGGTCTTCGACCACGGATAATCAAGAAAGCGCTCCAATTTTGTTCTTATAGATGTTTGGGAGGTCCCTAGTCATGTTACGTCTTGATCAAAACATGTTTCTAACATAATATTCATCACAGAACAATGAAAAAATATATTAGGTATGTTATGGACATGCACTAGTTTTGATATTTTGGTTAAACAAATAAGTGGATTACGTGCTTCATCCGCATTGATGGAGAGCATCATGAATTTGACAATTCAAAATTTTTGTTAATACCAAGGATGTGTGAAAAGTACTAACGCCATTTTTGTACGGTTTTATGACATGCGTATCTCGATTAATGTCACGCATTTTCATCGCTCTGTAGGTTCCTCCCTCTGTCGCTTGTCTAGTAAACTTTGGCCTCTTTAAAACTCGGAAGATGTTGAAACTACGACAAGGATAAAAAAAGTTTACAGATTTTGAAAATCCATTCAGAAGCTGTGGTATGATAAACAAAAACATGTATTTCTTGACCTTTCTATAACTTGGAAGATATTCATTTCACATCATCAAAATTTGTATGGCAAATTATTATGAATTACGGCAGCCATGACGCATGACTGCTTATTATATTCTTGCATATATTTCTTTATATAGGAGTTTTCCAAAATCCTTCGAGAAGAAGAACCGTTAAGTTCATTATGAAAGTAATTTTTCTTCCGAAATATGTATTGCATTAAATGCTGCGGCCATATTGCAGCAAGGCTGGATCACGGCGAGCCGATAACTTGTACCGCCAGCAGCCTTTGAACCATTACAACGTAGCGCTAACTACCCGCCCCCGAACTCAAACATAACAAGAAGGTTCCGTTCTTATTGCTGTCTTGCTCGCTCTCTCTCTAATAGTACTCTACCTCAGCAAATCTTGGCAAAATTCAGCTACCGTGTAGTACAAAATTGACATCAAAGATCATTTGCCGACCTCTTAGCACGTCATTTATGCGTAGAGCAAACTCATCCATTCATTTGCTCTTCTAAACAAGGATGCGCCCTACGAAATTTCTCTTAAGCTTTGGGATTTGTTAACTGACGTCTATAACATCAATACAGGGGACCCTCAGGGATCGTTATAGGCTCTCATATTGTTTCTGCTTCACATCAATGATCTACTCTCTAACACTACAAATCCAATCCGCAGTTTTGCTGATGGTAGTACTCTTCACGCAGGTTGCAGGCATCTTAAGCAATAGACTCTGCAGCCGATGTGATGAGGACTCAAGCAAGAAGGACCCAAGTGAGCCCGCGGTTCTAATGAACAATCAGGCTTTGCCTTGAAGTCACTCATTCAAGCTTTTAAGAATCAAAATTACAGAAAACATGATCTGGCACGAACACCTTTCATAAATTTCAGCAGCCGCTGGTGAAAAGCTTGGAGCCACTCAACCTTCGTACGCTGTTGAAAAGCCAGATGAAATCTGCTCTGGAGTATTTATCTAATAAAGACGGTCCAGTTTGGAACGAACTGCCAGGTGATTATTTATTCGGCCTGTGAGAATTACCCTATTTAACTCCCGCGTCAACAAACTTTAACCTATAACCTCTTCATAGCAGCCCCAACAGAATGCCTTTGTAAATAAAAAAGATGGCATGACAGTACCCGTTCCGTGGCGACAGCTTGGGAATCAAATTGGTTCGCCTTTATGCCTCTAACATAAACTCTGTCCATCAGCCTCTTCAAGCAGAGAAGCCACATATTCTGGCACTTATACACCAGATTTAGACGTAGGTTTGGTGTATGCATATACGTTAAATCTGGACTTTCTTCTCATCAAGAGGAAGAGCTCGACCTGGAAGGATTTGACATCATATGGCCTAAAATATCCTTCCAAAATCATTACAAATTCATATGCTGCATCTATAGGCCACCAAGTAGTAACAACTGCAAAGAGCTCTTCGAGAAGCTTTCAGCCACTGTGGGCGCGCAGCAATCAGGTCACCCTAATTTAGAGATAGTCTTTCTGGGTGACTTCAACGTTCACAACTCATAGTGGCTCAAGCACTGAAATACAATGGACGACGAGGGACGTGAATCTGAAGCCTTTGCTATTAGTTGCGGCTTGGAGCAGATAGTCAAATAACCAACAAGAATCACCAGCCGCCATGTAAATTTTAGTAGTCTGCTGGGCCTATATCTCTCAACTACTCCGACTATGTACACAGTGAAAGTAACCGCTCCACTTCCTAATGGAGATGATCCTTCGTCTGACCATGACACCATTTCAATGCTATGTAGAATGCATTCTCCAGATATCCACCATACAAAGCTTCGTCGGGTCTGGCATTACGGATCATCAAAGTAGGACGACCTAAGACACTACTATCAGTCCTTTCCCTGGAACGACGTCTGTTTCAAGTCGCGAGACGGCAGCAGACGACAGCATGGAAGCCTATATTCCACATGTCGTCAAGCGTCCCTCCAAAAACAAGCCATGGTTTAATCGACGTTGTAAAGATGCAGTTACCTCTAAAAATCAACATTACAGCTACTGTTCCTGACCAAATTCCAGCCATTGTCCTTGAACGGTGTGCCGCTGAGCTTGCACCTAGTTTTTTCAAGCTCTTCAAACTATCGTATCAGCGAGGCGTCTTTCCCGCTGCATGGAAGATTGACGGCGTACAACCCATTCCTAAGGAAGACAAAAAAACCGATCCCATCAACTATAGACCTGTGGCTCTTCTCATCATTATGTCTAAGGTTATGTAGACTGTCGTTAAGACACAGCTCCTGGTAAACAATAACATCATAAACGATCGCCAGTATGACTTCCGTAACCATAAGTCTACGGGTGACCTCCTGTCCTACGTTACTCACTTGTGGAACAGAGCAGTTGACAATTATGGCGAATCCCATGATGTTGCACTTGAAAGCCTTCGATAGAGTGTGGCATGAGGGATTTCTAGTCAAGCTTGCTGCTGATGGACTACCACTTGGCCTGTGCCAGTGGCTGAATAGCTTTATAAACGACCGATCTCTGTTTGCTGTTATCGAAGGCTATCCATTAGATGTATTTTCAATAAACACCGGTGTTCCTCAGGTATCTGTCCTATCCCCTACACTGTTTCTGCTGTACATCAGTGAGCTGCTGGAAGTAACATCCAATCCAATCTACAGCTTCGCAGACGACGATACATTAATATCGTGCATGTAACCAGGTGTTGCAGAAATGCACGTTAAACACTAAAATTAATTTTCGCAAACTAAACGTTCAAAAAATGAAAGACACATGAATCGATTTGACGAAGAGAAGGTAATGATGAAAGACATACCACGGATTCCATGTCGATCCTTGCTGGAGGTACCTCCGTAGTCTGCCTGCGATGTCCTTAGCTTCGTGGATCCAGGAGTCGTGTTTTCACTGCTTTAAATCGCGGTTACGCGGTATTAATTCAGAATTGGGTTTTTGGAGAACGAAAATCCGTGTTCTCGGTTTCGGTACTTTTTCGTACTCTCTTTCTCTCTCTGTCTCTCTGTCTCGTTCGACCCATGTGATTGAGCGCGAAAATTTAAATCTATATACTGTTCGTCTTGCACGAACACCAGGTAAGCCACTATTATCGCTGGAGACGGTATGTCGGCGACAGCAACATGTCTCACAGATCAACGTAGATATCAAAACAATTGTCGTGTGGGGCTTAGTAAGTAAAGCACAGTTTAACCATTAATTAAAGTATTAAATGTGTTAATCAATGGTTTAACGTACTGAAAGCTCAGGCAACAACAGTGACAAAGAAGTCTCGCGTTGGCTTACCAACTGTGGAAATAGAGGGTCATCCAATAGTTGAGTCACCTTCCGTCAATCTTTTGGGGATAAATATCAGCACTAACATGTTCTGGCACGACCACGTCGTTACTATCACTAAAACAACATCCCAGAAGCTTGAAGTTTTGTTCCGCTGTAGGAAGCTGTGTACTCCAGAGCAACTGGAAGTGCTCTACAAGGCACAGATCCGACCATCGTAGGAGTATTGCTCCCAAGCACTCTCTAAAGCTTCTGGATACTATCCAAAAGAGAGCATATAGACTAATTAATACGCCTAACCTCATAAAGGGCCTCCACAGCTTGAAGAAGGGTGGTTGACCTGTCCCTGTTTTACAGTTTCTATCACGGAAGATTTTCGAGTGAGCTCTCCGAAATAATAACATCAAGGGCCGTCCGAACGAGGAACACTAGAGAGGCGCGTGCAGCCTCATCCTTGCCAGGTCAAGGTCCCTACTCCCAGCACCAGTCTCCTCCAGCATTCCTTCTTTTAGAGAACTTCGACACTGTGGAATGAGCTGTCGGGGAATTTGTTTCCCGACGGCTACAACCTGCAGCGTTTCAAATCTAACGTGCACCGGCACTGATCCTCTCGCAGCGCTTCTACAGTACCATAGGCTTTCAGCCTTTGCGGGAGGCTGACCATAAAAAAATGCAAACCACTGACGCCAAGAGGCCGTTTTTGTGGTATCTGTGTTGGTTGATACTCGCTAGAGTCGCTAGACAGACAGTGGTCCCGAAGAGAATGGAATGATATAAGCCTACAACTATTCGATTTTGTGCAATACTGATTCTATAAATAATTAGTATTTAACAATAGGTTCTTTCCAACAGGCCTCAACACCGCACAATATATAGTAACGCGCGTGCGCAAAATGCTAAATGCGTGCTAAACCGGTTTTGAGACAGTTTGTGAAGCGATCCATAAAGGGTGTTCCAACCGAGTTCGTTACCGTAACGGGATGGTTTCTACATGGAGAAATCGGTCTTAGTCCAAAGCAAGAACTGTGTAGACTATGTCTTATGTTTCACAAAGGGTATGGGTCCTGGTGTTAGTTTTTAAAATGCTGCCATTTGTTGAGAACCTATGTGCAGCTTGATTGATATAGAGGGTGAGTTTTTAGTACCGGCTCAGTCGATAACTCCACTACTGTAGAAGATAGCGAAAAAAATTGTACATAAAAGTTGTAGCCACGGATATGCTCCTTGCTCAGAATATATTTTGATTTATACAGGGTGATCCGTAACTACATGGTGATGCAAACATGCATTTTTTTTTGAATGAGACACCCTACATATTATTCCATATTCAAATTCTACTAATGATTTCCGTTATTCCAATATAGCATATTGTTACATTATACAGGGTATTTCAAAAGTTATGACCATTTTTGTATCCAAATCACGGTCAAATGAACGTACTGTATATCGAAAAGTAATGAATCAAAAAGAAGATTAGAAATATCCTTTAGTTTTAAAATGCGCTGTAAAAAAAGCCCGCGACGCATATTTGTATACAGGGTGATGTAGAATGCAAAATCTAGATTTTCTCTCTTTTTTTAAATATAACCCCCAATATTTTATTATACCAAAAAATTGCTTTCAATATGCTCTTTCATCTTTGTATAGCACTTATTATGGCTGAATTCATTAGTTTCTGAGATATTTCGATTTTTCTACAAATTTTAAATAAACCTCTTAATTGTTTAATAAAATTTGTTTATTTTGAGAAAATACTACCAAATTTTGTTTTTGCTTAACAAACAACTAAAATATAAGGCGATAATAATTCTTGATCAAGACAAAAGACTGAACTAACGAGATAATATGGGTCAAGTGTGCTGAGGAAACAATTTTATAGACGTTATGCATAATTATCAAGCAGATGTATCAGGTAGGCTATGAAATATGAAATGACACAGTCCAAATAAAACGATTCTTCAATCTTTCAAATGCATTAGTTTTAGAGTGCCTCCGTTCTGGATATTGCTATTCATAGTTGATATATTCTAGAGGCAAGTAGACAATTTCTCAAAGATTCTCCTAAATACCCTCAATGGAAAAATTAATTTTCAAAGCTGGTTTTTCACACAGTACGGAATTATTGAGTAGGTTATGAAAACTGTCAATTTTTTAAAGCCTACCTGATAAAACTACTTGATAATTATGCATGACGCCTACAAAATTGTTTCCCCAGCATACTTGACTTTATTATCTCGATGATTTATGGTTTTGACTTCATCAAATAGTATGATTATCTTATAATTTAGTTGTTCGTTAAATAAAAAACAAATCAGATAGTACTTTCTCAAAATAAATAAATTTCAGTACACAAGTAGAAGCTATATTTTAAATTTACCGAAAAATCGAAATATCTCGGAAACTGATGGACGTAGGTACAACAAGTGCTATACAAGGATGAAAGAGCATATTAAAAGCAATTCTGGGATAATAAAATATTGGAGGTTACATTTGAAAAAAAATGAAGTCAAGTTGATTGACTCAGTACTTCCCACACATTACGCTGATCCCAGTTTATTATTTTCCCATAGCATGAAGCTTTAGTCTAAGATCCCTTGCAACCAAATAATTGCCAACCCACCCCCCCCCTAAAATTGTCTTATGCCGCTAGATCTTTCCTTCACAGGTCAATGGACAGCCTATTATCGATACTACAAACTTCTCAGTTTTACAACCCCCCCCCCCCCCCAACCACCTAACTTTCACCCCCACCCAAAAAACTGGTCGGAAATGATCAGGAACCCCTAAAACATCTAAAAACCGAATTTGAGTTGCTTTCATACTTGTCGCGTTCTTTGATTATTGCTACGCTGCCACTGACAAGATTTTTAACAAACATACGCGTTTTCCATTCTCACCACGACGGTAACAATATACTGTGTCAAAATTTCATTAGAATCATTTTAATAGTGTCCACGTTACAAAATACAAAACGATTTAGACCAATAAATTCTCGTATAGTATACAGAAAATTCTAAGTCCCTTAGTTTCTGTAATAGGCTAGGCAATGTTCGGATGCACCTAAAAAGGTGATTTGTTTAATTTTTCAACCCCCACCCCCCTAACCACCCCAATTTCACCCCCACCCAAAGAAACGCAGAAAATTATCAGGAACCTCTAAAACGCTTAAACACGAAGTTTGAGCTGTTTTTATATTTTTAGTTTTTTTATTATTTCTGCGCCGCCACTGGCACGATTTACCAAAACCATACGCGTTTTCCATCTTCGCCATGGTAGTAATGCCGTTTCAAAATTTCATTAAAATCAATTCAACGGTTTCCTCGTTACCACGATCTAACGCAATGCCCTCGTATGTTTACATCAAAAAAACATTCTAAGTCCTTTGCTTTCTGTAATAGGCAAACGCTATGTTCGAATGGACCTAAAAAAGTTATTTATGTCGCCAGGTCTTCCTTCACAGGTCAGTGGACAGTCTATTATGAAAGCAACAAATTTTTCAATTTTACAACCCCCCACCCCCCAACCACCCCAATTTCACCCCCACCCAAAAAAAAGTAGAAAATGATCAGGGGCCCCTAAAACGCCTAAAAACGAAGTTTCAGCAATATTTAATTTTTTTTGTTTTTTGTTAATTACTCCGCTGCCTATGCACCGATTTTCAAAATTATAGGAACATTACCTACTACGACCCCACAGCATACCGCTGCCCAAATTTCATCACAATCCATGCAGCGGTTACTGAGATTACGAGGTTAGAAGAACGCGACAGACAGACAGACAGACCGACAGACAGACAGACAGACCGACAGACAGACAGACAGACCGACAGACAGACCGACGGAAATGAGTGACGTGGATTTTCGTTATGTACACATCATAAAAGGCCCAAAAAACGTATTATCTCAAAATCGAAAATTTTCGCGAACACAATACTCCCCTCACCTATCGGTGTGGGAAGTAAAAAGAGAAAATTTGGATTTTGCATTCTACATCACCCTGTATACGAATTTGCGTCTCGGGCTTTTTTTAGAGCCGATTTTAAAACTATAGGATATTTTTAATCTTCTCATGTAAAAAAATAATTTTTGATTCATTACTTTTTGATATACAGTACGTTCATTTGTCCGCGATTTGGATATAAAAATGGTCATAACTTTTAAAACACCCTGTATAATGTAACAATGCCCTATATTGGAAGAACGGAAATAATTAGTAGAATCTGAATATGGAATAATATATAGGGTGTCTCATTTAAAAAAATGCATGTTTGCATCACCACGTAGTTATGGATCACCCTGTGTAAATCTATATTTTCTGAGCAAGGAGCATATCTGTGGCTACAACTTTTATATACAACTTTTTTCGCTATCTTCTATAGTAGTGGAGTTATCGACCGAGCCGGTACTAAAAACTCACCCTGTATATGTAAGCAGCCAGTTCATATATAAATAGGCAGCGTACTGTTAATAAGCTATGCGTACTAGGTACCCCCGCTATGCATCGGATATTTTTCTACTGGCCTATGAATACTCTATTTGCATTGGTAGGGAGACCCCAGAAGAGTATTCCATATCGTAAACGCGACTCAACAAAAGCATAGTACAAATCAATAGTTGGTCTTCATTCAAAACAGTCGTAAGATTTTTTAATGCATATAACTGTGTCATGAGATCATTTAAATGGAGACATTTGTCTAACAAGATTCCTAAAAACTTGACGGTGCTAAACCCTTTATGACAGAGTCCTCCAGATCTATACTCAGAGGTGGCACTTTCCTTTGATAGTTGTGAAATCTGATGGCTACAGTTTTACTATCGTTAAGATACAAACGTTTGTTCATAAACCGCCGATTCAAATCATTAATCAGTACCACACATTTTTCTACCAACACGTTGCCGCTCCTGTCAGACACAATCCGCATAAAAGGTGAAATCAGCATTAGGAAAGATTTCATCCAGATCATTCACATAAAGCGTAAAAAGAACTGGTCCTAAAATGAAACCCTGTGGACCTCTAGGTTGATTTTTAGACTGTCAGATAGCAGGTTGCTGGTGGATCCATCTTTTTCTCTATCAAACAAAAAATGATTTAATCCGTTGCAGATGTATTCCATCAGTCAAACAACCAAATCATAAAATAAGCACGGTTATCAAAACATTTTAGAAAGAAGGTGGTAGCACTCTTAGGTTTGTTGACATTAGTAGGTTTGTTAACGTTTGAAGGTGAAATCTAGGTTAGTTTTATGATACTGGGAGGGGGTTTTCTGTTAAGGAACCATTCCTACAGATTTTCCTGTTTCTATGATCACGAAACCATTCAAAATTCAACGCAAGCGCACACAAACGATCCGAACAGTTTCGATACGGTTCAAGGGATGGTACAAAAATATGCTGTTGATAAGAACCTAATGATGGACGGAGGAGCAAATATCTGAGCTTAAGGCATGATAAGCGCAATATGCTCCTAGAGATATAATATAAGATATAATATACTATTTCTTCCACACGTAATACCTTTCTCAACTTCTGCAGGTTACGCTGGTGAAGTCGACCCAAGGATCACAGGTTGTTGATTTTATTGATTAATTGAAATGACATCATCTGCTAAAAAATACAAAGTAGTTGTCTGATGCACGAGCGCGCGTGTCTCTGGATGGGAAAGTGTAACACGTTTTAGCGTCATCAGGTCGAATGGGTTGCACCAGAGGGAAAAGGGGGAATGGAATTGTTGTGGTATCGCTTCTAGTGACGCATGTACATGTCTGCTGCAGAATCACGTAAATTTCACGACTTGAAACACGTTTTTGCGTCAAAAGGTTGGATGAACTCACAACACGGTTTTTTTGTTGACGCATTCTCTTAACGACGACAATACAAGACCACCTGTGTGATCAAGCTGGAACGCAGTAGGAATCATGATTACGTCAATTGAACAGCTGCGGAGAAAAACTGGGATACTTATTCAGAACCTCCCACTATCTGACCTCTTTACATTGTATAAAAACCACATAAGATATGGCCTCTTATCAGGAAATATGCTGCATCGACTAACCTGTCCATAAGGAGACGCAGTGCAAAATAAAAGCAATTCAACCAAATGGGTGAACCCCCCTGACACACCACCTCCTGCCACTTTCTCACAGACGTATAATGAAACCAAGATATCAATGGCAAGCAGCGGCGAAGCTTCCATTGATGCGGGCGATGCATCGCATTCCTTCAAAATATTGGAATACGTTTTTATTTAGAAGAGTCACTGCGATCTCCTATAATTAATTAAAATTCTCAGAAAAATAAATTCAATTTCAATTATTGAACGTGTGTCTTGGCCGAACTTCATACTCGTAGATAACGCTGAGGGCTACGCTAAATGCTTAAAATGTAACACATCTTTAACGCCGCCGAACGCGGGCGAAGGTCAATGAGCTTTAGGCCGTGATTACGTCCCGACTGTCTCTGGTCCGCTGCTTTGTGTGGATAGGTGATGCGGTTTCCGAAACACATCTTGTTCGCGATATAAAGTAAAATGTCGTTCTGCGTCGCGATGAACGATTCTGAGTGCGGCTATAATCAAACTAATTTTGTAATCATCTTTCAGTTCGATAGTGTGTATTCAGAAAAATTAAAAGCTATCGAAGAGAGAGACATATTTTTAACATTGATACACTAAAATCTTGTATACATAATTTTAGTGAAAACATTTACAAAAGTGCTCGCCTGTTTCATGAAATTTGAAATGTTATTATCTCTAACATCACGCACCAATTTAGGAAATATCAAAGTTACAATTTCTAAATCTTCTTGACGCTGTTCACTGCTTTCGAAAATCATATGGAAAGTTTTTTGGCTGTGATAGACTTAGAAGTGAGCCTTCAGTAATTTATGTTAATCCTAACATGAAACACTACGAAACTGTTTTCAAACAACATGAATACAATATGTCTCATCAGTTACATGCAGTGTTTCCGGAATTAATTAGACTGTTACGTCTGATTTTTACTATTCCAACTATAAGTTGTTCCGCGGAGAGATCTTTTTCTTGCCTAAAGAGATAAACATTTAATGTTCATTACTAGAGAGTATGCATTTTTGTCCCTCATTTGAAGAAAGTGTACTAAAAGTTTTCGCAAATATGCATTCTATAAGAATTGATTTTGATTTTAAAATTGAAGCTCTAATAGATAGATACGCTCACAACTTTGTTTGTTTAAAGTAGATGTAGTTCGTTTTTAAATTGATGTGATTATACCTGTTACACTTTTTGTATATTTTATTTTACTGAAAAGAAAAAAATCTTTATTGTGTTCATAAAATTTACGACTGTGGCAAAGCTGTAAGGACATATCGTTCGAACATCTTTTTTGTAACTTTTCACTCGACGAGCGTGATTTCACTATTATAATATATGTTGACATTCGACTATATCACGAGACGAGCCAATCCATCAGTGTACGGGGAGCACCCGAGCACCATTAAGGGGCCTGGGTAGACACATTCTTATATAATTATGTATATTTGCCATGTAAAACACAGATTCGCAAGTAAACGCACAACTCACTTGTTTTTCAAACTAGATACATATATCACAAGGTGATAGTTAAGACCTTAACGACTGACACCTCAGAACAATTTCTTCAAAAAAGTTTTTTAATGTGCAAAGACATATGCAAAATCATGCATCTTTCAAACGTCTGTAATTTAACAACCAAACACAATATCAAAACAGGGCCACCGAAGTGACATGGCGCACGCTTTCTTCAATTTGCTTTTTGAATCATTACTGTAAGTTTAAAGGTAACGTCAGGAGCTTCTAAATGTGAAATTCATTTTTATGGCGACCTTTGGACCTTACCTTTTGACCTTTCCTTTCGACTTTTGGACTAACCTCCCCTCATACTGGAGAAAGGAAACAGGCGGCCACGCCTCCTCGCTAACACGGGAGTACGTATTTTCCTGGATTCTCAATTTCGCGCGCTACACCCTAGACCCTTAACAAGGATCCCGTAAACCAAACATCGCCATGTTAGACAAAATGCTATGCCTGTAAACAAACTAACGCGCAACAAAAGCCAGAGTCAACGGTGTCACATGGTTGGCAGATTCTTATAATAATCCCGGCCTAAGCCTGGTGAATTATCATTTATTTACCAGTAACAGACGCAATTAAATAAGAGTTTTTTTGGCGGTAAAGCGGATTTTGTGTATGTTTGAGTTCCACGTGTAATACTGTGTTGGTATAGTTAGCCCTTGTTCTTCTTAGGGCTGTGAGCATAATCGGATAATTTGTTATTTTCATGCAGATACATTTAAATTAAGGGACACAGTTTGGTTGTATGTATATTTTAATCTGAATAACACATAGATGAAGCATTATCACAGTCATATCACTTTAAGTTCTGCTGTAGGCACTTCTAATGAAACGAGATAAATTAAAAGTTGATTATATTGTACAAAAAGTACGCTATGTTTTTCTGAACGAATCTGAACGTAAATAGGTTTGATGAAAAACATGTCAATAGTCAAGAAATATCTTGGTACCTAACATTTATCATGGATTTAAGCAGAATTTTTAGCACTATATATAAAATGTCCACTCTATTTTGTTAAATAGTGAGCTCAGCATGCTTGTCTAAAAGTATTTTTGGAAAAAATGCCATTGAGAGCTGCTTATAATTTCTCCTCGGAATCCAAAGAGAATTACATTCTAATAAAGGTATTTGAGGTGGTTTGACAGATATACCCGTACTTGTTATGTCATTTATGTTAAACGGTTTATTTAAAACCATCTTTGGCACTTCAAATTTGTCAGAAATAACCGTCACTTGCTTTGCATAAACGTAAATTTCATCAAAATCTACAATGAAAATTAATTCATTTAGAATTTAGATTTCATCAGCTTATATGGTTTTAGAAGAGTGTATTGTTTTCCATAAATAGCGTAAGTCTTGACAGAACTCTTAAAAAGAGTGAGTGTCTGCCCATCGTTTAATGACATTAATTTGTGTACAGTCTCATGGGCAAAATTCTCAATGCACTGGATATAGTGCACATTTTTCTGCAATGGCAGTTCATTATTAAGCGTGATAGTTGTACGTATTTTTAGCTCAAGATCAGAAATTACTATTCTTTATAAATGTCACTGGAGGATCCTAAATTTTATATTCACATTTAAAAAGTAAATATATCGCAGCATTTTTTTAACTATATAAATATAAAGAAGTATATGTAAGCCAATTGTTCCAAAAACTAAACATGAAAAGCTCCTACATTCCTAAAAAGTAACACTATCGGCAGCAAGGTGATCCCACGGGATCATCGATTCTTCTTTGAGAACAAGCGCAGCGAGAAAAATTGTGACTCTCACTTCCGACCGGTATTACACCACGAGATTACGTGATTGTCTACAAGGTGTCCGGATATTTGACCGACAACGCTTGACAGGTGATAGATCTCACATTTTATGAACATTGAGATAGGAGGTGAAGCCTTAAAATGCTTAATTTTCAAGATACAGGGTGTCAAAGTTTTACTTTCGTTTTTGTTTTTCCCCAGTTATACCGCAATAAAATGGCAACGATCTAAAATTACGTATTGGAGGGTTTTTTAAGTCGAGAAATCCAAATTCAACCACGGTTTTGCTACCATAAATAGAGGGCGCCACCTATGGCACATCGAACTCTTTAAAATTACCAAATTTTTTTTCGGTTTGGTGCATAGCAAATCGGAAAAAGGTTTTGATGATTTCAATGAGTTTAATGTGCCATATGTGGCGCCCTCTATTCATGATAGAAAAACCGTTGTTGAACTTGAATTTCTCACCTTAAAAAACTCGTAAACGTAAGTTTAGAGCATTGTGCTATCTAATTGCGGAATAATTGATAAAAAACGAAAACAAAAGTGAACCTTTGACACCCTGTATCATGAAAATTAAACATTTTAAGGCTTTATGGTCCTATCTCAATGTCAAGCGTTGTGCAACTTTATGGACCAGCTTGTATTTTGGCCAGATTTGTTCAGATAGCCGTAGCATACTTTATGCATAAGCTAACTAGCTCTCAGTGTTTTCTCCTCTAATTCCATTAGAAGCTCCGATATCAACGGAAGACAAAACAATTACTGTTGTACTAAGTCATCCGCAAAGTCCCAATTTTGCCTTTCTCCGCTTGCAAAGATGCAGTAAAATCCAGTGCAAAATAAAGAAACGCCCATGGTTATCCAAAACACTGTTAACCAAGACTCGATCGATCGATCGTGTGTTAGATAGCCTACGATAAATGGTCCTACTATTCCTGCAATGGCTCCTAGTCCATTGACAATTGCCATAATGGTTCCCGCATAATGTACGGTCAGATCGTTAACGTTAACCTTCATTCCTGCATAGAATGGCGCAATACAAGATACTCCAGCCGTGTAGGATATTACAGCTCCCATTCTGTTGCAGCCCAGGTAACCCGTGAGTACCAAAAATGCAGAGGGTACTATTGTGGAAAATGCTGTACATATTTTTCTTGCTACAATTAATGACAACCATCGGTGATTTGTCACTACGTCTGACCCATAGCTTGTTACAATCCCTAATATCCATAGCAGGAAAAAGGGAATTGCTGTGAAGATGGCATTACTTCGAACATTCATTTTCAATACTTCCTTCAGATATTTAGGCAGATATGTGACCAATGTGAAAAATATGAAATTATGTCCAAACTGTCCAAATAACAAAGCCCAAAAGGGCATACCTTTGAAAATGCCGCGCCATGGTACATGGAACGATTTGCTGCGTGGCGGCACTTCCCGTTCTAAATGTTCTCTCTCCTCCGGCGTGATGAAGGGGTGTGTTTTTGGATCAGAGAACACCGTGAACTCGTATAAAATACACCAAACACCAGCTAGTGCAGCCCAAACGTAAAACGGCGTGTACCAGTGCGCTGTAGCGTGTATCATTATTCCTGTTAAACTGGATCCTGTTACTGTACCCAAGTTCGATCCACCAAATGCTACTCCTCCCATAAAGGCTCTGTGTTCTTTCGGTACCCAACACTGTATGAATGTTGAAATTGTTGGTTGTACAGGCCCTTGAGCAAGTCCCAGGATCATTCGTAGTGCCGCTGCAGCGATGTCGCCTCTTTCTATCGCTGATATGAGAATGGGGAAGATCGCTGTGATGATACACGAAACAATCATGCAGGTCCCCATCACGTGTCTTGCTCCGATTTTATCTGCCATCCATCCACCTAGCAAAATCAGTCGTTAGATAATTTATCTAGAAATCTTGAGACAGATAACCTAACCAGCCATCTAAAGGAAAAAAAGCGCATATTATAGAGAGCATAGTAAGTGTTGTTCGGATTCTTGGGCCGTCGGCTGTTGGAACTTCTCCAGAGTGGTTCAGAGTCTACATACTATGTGAGTTATCAGACAGGTGACGACGATCCGACAATGTAGGCACCGGCCCCTCGAGATCCTTGTACCCATGCTTGTCACACTTGAAAGAAATCGATCAGGCGACGGCGACGGTCTGAAACACAGCATAATAAACAACCAGCATAATAACTCAAGTTGGCGGAAATTACACGCGCATCCCCACTTTTGGATGATTTTTTTGTAGGGATGGTAACGGTACTTCGATACTTGTACTTCTGAACTAATATCGAGTATTTTTATCTTAGATACTTTTTGAGCGATTCCAAGCTAGTATTGCTACTTTTGTATCGAAAATTATTATATAATTATTGAGGGGTGTATAAAATTGCGCAAAATTCTATGTACGAACCACACGCGCCTGTGAGGCTAAAAAATATTGAGTTGGTAGCGGTATCGATATTTTCATTTTCGCATCTCTACCCAAACTTCACAGCCGTAAAATCATTCATAAACCCTCCCAAGGTCAAATTTTGTGGGAACCATTTTTATATAGGAAATCCTCAGAGATATTATGCTGGTTGTTTATTATGCTGTGGTCTGAAAGCCACGTCACGCCAATCGTTGCATAGCGTCCACGTCTGCAACGCTGGTCACACGTGGCTATACAAAGTGTTTCCTAGGTTGAGAATTTTCTTCTTTAGGGATATCAAGATATTGACCGATAATGGAATCCTCATTTCTTAACTCCGTCCCTATTGCGATTAGATCAAAACGGGCAAAAAACGAGTTTACTGCGGTAGGTATCTGCGCCCGTTTGACGTCTGTCGAGTTGTCGAGTTGTTGACGTACTACATCAGACTTTAAAAACAACAAAAATGGTGCAACTGTTATAACTCTAATGAACTGCTGGATATGAGTTTAGTCTATGGTGAACGTGGTTAATATGCCTATCGGACTTCACGAATAGACTACAGGGCCGTGTCAAAAAAATGATAGGTCATTTGAACCATCAGGTGACCTATCTAGAACGATATAAGAGCATAAAATAATAAGATTCAGCACTATGCCGTCACTTGTAAGCTGTCCAACTGAGTGCTGGTGAGAATTCAAAAGTACAGGTAGAATGAGTACATTTTGGTCATATATTTTTGTACGGCATTCTTACCATCGATAGATCCATAAAAAATAATAAAAAAATGCGCAGTGCCGTAGAAAAATTGTGCGAAACAAAGTCGGAATTTTTTTTATTTTCCGACAATTTCCAGGGTAAATTTGGTCATTTAATTTTGTACGGCATTAGTTTCATACTATTTCAATACTACTTCTAATCCATTATTCCGCAACGCCGTACAAAAATCATGCGACAAGCTGAAAAAATAGAGGGTTGCAACCCCCTCTCTTTCCGTGGTCCAGGGGGTGATTTGAAAAAGTACGGCTTTGGTTCCAAAACATTATCTGGCACTCAAGTACTATTAAAAATAATGCCGTCAAAAAATGATTGTTCATTTGAATGTATATCAATAATTATCTTGACTTCATCGTACCCTTGATTTAAAAACCTGTAAAATCATTTGTTCCCGTACGAGAACTTTTTTTTAACATGATATTGTAAAATACAATTGCCATATAGTACTGCCGTTCAAAAGAAACTGTTCTAAATAAAATTACAGAGAAATACAAAAACTGAAATTTTTGCAAATTATTGCAAAAGTTTAAATATCATAGATTAATGCTCGGATTAATGAAATATAGCAGTTTTCTACATTTTATCCCTTGTTTTAAATAGTATTAACATAAATAAATTAAGAAAAAATGATACCGTACCATTTTAAGGGTACTTTATGGCCATGTGATACAGTACGGCATTAAAATATTTTTGAAGAGAACAATAATTGATATGATAAAATCACTATGACGTCTAACTGAAACGGTGTGTAGGTATATTATATCCAAGAATTGGAACTGTCAATCCCAGTATCAACACGTCTGTATGCTTTTTGATTTAATATATACCTCAAACATTATTGATACATACACATATATGATTTGTTTCATTGTAATGATGTGAATAAATAAAACAATCATTTTTTAGAAAAACTCGATATATTTAATGATGATAATAAAAAATATGGCTTTTTTTAGCTCGTAAGACGTAAACAACAGCTGTTTTCAATCTTCGCGTCGACTCAGAAGCGAACAGTACACACATATATAGTACGCGTCAGAAATATAAGAGCTGTTTACATTTTTTGTCCTCCCACCGAGTGCCGACACTACAAAGGTTCCCTTAGTCCTTCAAAAGAAGCCCGACGAGTGGGGTGACCGTTATCTCTTTCAGCATGTTTTATTGCCCTGGCGATAAAGCTGGCAGGGACATTAGTGTAGTGTAGTCAAAATTTGATTTTTTCATTTTTTCTTTATTTGTAGCAGTAGGCTATGACTAATCTATATGAAAACAATATCCAAGTGAACAATTATTAAGATACAAGATACTCAATACTTCTAAACTCAATTATTTAATATTGTATTTTATACACTATTACTATTTGCGATAATGTTCAATAAATATTACTTTGTCCATTATTACATTACTTAAAACCAAGCAACGTTATATCTGAAGAATATCAACACATTATTAAATTTGAATCAAAACAAAAACTAAAAACGTTGAGGAGCTTTTAGAGATGTTGGTTCAAGCTGGAGACTATTTTCTCGAATGAAAATCGGGCAAAATTTCTTATTCTTTTAATGGCATTTAAATGAATTATTGGTCTCTTTCGTGCTATGGTGACTAAATATCCCCAAACTTGGATCCTGTGCAAATATTGAAGTATCTTAAACTTGTATGGATGGTAATTGTATTTTTTTAGAATTCTTTATGCAGTTGATACTACAGCTTTTTCTTTGTGCTTACAAGATGATGAAGACGTTGCTTCTATGTAACCTAATACGTTTGTTTCCCTTTGCTCCCTATTATCCTTGAAATAAGTTTTAGAACGTGGTTGAATAAAGGATCCGTACCTAACTATATTTATTTTTAGACGAGGAAATATATCTGGAAACGGTTGCTGTCTCTCTGGGTATCTAAGCTGTCCTTATTTTAGAAAATTGACAATAATTAAAATAAAAACACAGAAGGAACAAGCTATATTTAATAAAAATATAAATAAAAACTGACAGTCTCGAAAATTTTTTACAGATTTGCTTTTTTTTTTAATAGATAGCCCACTATCTACTCAATATCTACTCAATATTATAATAACACAATCATCATTTTAATGAGACATTATTATTTAAAACAAAGGTATTTTGATTCTATTTTTTCGAAGTTGAGTAGGAAGTCTCTTGTAGAGTAATAACTGCTTCGAGATGCTTAATATTTATAGTTGATTAACCATGGCCTACTGCTACAAATAAAGTAAAAAATGAAAAAATCAAATTTTGAGCGCAATTTTCAAACTAACTTAATACTAATATATATTATTGAAAAGCTTGAATTATTTCCGATTGACTTCAAAAATAATATACAGGGTGTTCCTTTTAAAAACATATATGCTTGCTTCATAACTGAAAAATAGTTAGAGCAAGAAAAATAAAACTACGCCACTGAATTCTAAAGAAAATATCTATAAGACCTTTTTTTAAACTTTCCAATAAGATAAAACACAACCGAGATACGAAGGTGGTCCCAAAATCGATAGTTTTCGATTTCACCCTGTATCTCAAAAACCAAGAGGACCATGATAATTTTGTTAACGGCATCTTTATTTTCATAAAAACGTAGCATACTGTCGCAAAAACCGCAACTCTCTATCTTCAAAAATAACAGAGGTACCCCGTAAAAGTGCCAAAAACGGGACACCCTGTACTTTTGAATTCTCACCAGCATTCAGTTGGACAGCCTACAAGCGGCGGCATAGTGCTGAATCTTATTATTTTATGTTCTTACATCGTTCTAGATAGGTCACCTGGCGGTTCAAATGACCCATCATTTTTTGACACGAGCCTGTAGTCTAGAATGTATGCTGATCGTTTCCCAGACCGTATTTACCCTGCACCCCATCGATTTGTCTACCTTGTGCAAAGAGCTAGACCTAGAGATACAGGATATTTGAATTCACATCATAGTGGGCACGCTGGACGACCTAGGCAACCTCAAATGGTCCAAATTGAAGAAGAAATACTTGGCTTTTCAGCTTCGCGACGCGAACTTTGAACAGTATTCATAAGACCGATGTGACACAGAACCGCACTTGAAACTTCGCAGCTAACGAATAGTAATGTCATTTCAAAGGTAGTTGTTTCTGAAAAGGAAAGTCCCAACTTTGAAAACACCCTATGTAGAGTTCGCCTCGGGAGCGATCTTTTTGAAATGTTACCGATGTGGCCAGCCTTGCGCACGCGCACTAACCATTTTTCAGTCGTCTATATGCAAAACCCGACACGTCACACATTTTTCAAAATAGAGTTTTATATACCATTCTGTTCATTATCTAAAGCGCTACCATTCTCTATATAATTCGCTTACAAAACTCAAAATTAGAAAAAATATTTGGTAAGAAAATTAGGTGTAGATGCAGACAACGGCCAGTCCAAGAGGCGCGGAGCGGCGTTTAATTTCAAACTCCGACACCTCCACAGGTAGCCAATACGAACAACGGGAGCAAGTCACGTGGCGATTACAGACACAGCATAGTAAACAACCAGCAGAATATCTCTGAGTATTTCCTATATAAAAATGGTTCCCTCAGAATTTGACCTTGGGATCATTTTACGGATGTGAAGTTTGGGTAGAGATGCGAAAATGAAAATATCGATACCGGTACCAACTCGATATTTTTTAGCCAAATAGGCGCGTTTGGTTTGTACAGAGAATTTCGTGCAATTGATTACACCCCTCAATAATTGTATACCTAATTATTTTCGATACCGATACCCCTACAAAAGTAGCGATACCAGCTTGGAATCGCTCAGAAAGTATCTAAGATAAAAATACTCGATATTAGTGCAGAAGTAAAAGTATCGAAGTATTGTAAGCATCCCTACAAAATATCACCCAAAAGGGGGGATGCGCATGTAATTGCCGCCAACCTGAGATATTGTGCTGGTTGTTTACTACGAGTATGCTGTGAGTGGCTGTGATTACAGATTACAGGAGATTATTCTGATTGCTGCACGCTGCACGTTTCATTCTTTTGTTGAGGATACCGTGCGGTGAATTCACTTTTTTTCGGTTACGATTGATTTATACTGTATTGATAAATTATTTATCGATTTAAGGACCATGGGTGATCAAAATATTGTTCTGTCACAAGGTAATATTGTTCGAAAGAAAATTAAGACCCCGTTCATCGGTTCAACCACTTCAACCTAATCGTGAAAAGACTGTTGCTAGTTCTGAAGAACTTTGTTTTTCGGAAAAATTGGATGTTGAGATTCAAACCTTGTAAACCTTAAAATGGATCTAGCATTATGTTTATAGTTTCAGTCGTTAAACTCAGTGTTTGTCTAGTTTTCTTTGTATTCATAAAAAAAGTCCAAAGTGATTGGCGTTTCATTTATTTTGAACCAATTCCACTAAAATAGCAGTCAAAACACGACATGTCACAAGTCACAGTTCCAAACAATTTAAAATATAGATTTTTGAAGAACTATCTGCCCTAGAGACCGAGGTTAAGACCTAACATCCTAAACCATCGTATAATATCATACTCTCGTTTTAGTATTTCCACTCATAATAAGGCCGTATTCGGTTTTTCCTGATTTCTTTAAAATTTGTTCCCGCTGACTTGTCGGGTTTTGCATTTAGACGACTGTATTGAAAGCCTACTTTGTCAGTACATCACTTTTTCGAGTGTGCCCACTGCCCAGAGCTTATGAGACGTATTTTGCGGTGTTACTTGGCATGCGGCTTCCATCCATGCATTCAAGGAAAATCAAGCGCATGTTATCAATCAAATCACCAAACGTGGCGTGGTGTCCTTCCATCCATTGGATAGCTGCAGGCGTGGCTTCTGTCCGACACCTGCGGTGAGATTCTATCAAATTGGTGTTCAATTTTCAAAAAATGTAATCACTAAATGGACGGACACCCCTCCATGTTAGGTATGGCATGGCCTTCAAAGTCGATAACATTGTGCGCGGTTTTTAAAAAATCCGTCCTTTCAGTGGATGGCCGGATGCCACTCCACGTTTGGTGTGGCATGGCCTTTCGGCGGCGATTGCAAATTAATTGCAGCGATGGTCAAGTATTTTTAATCCGGGATATGAAAATTGCAGCGGCTGGTTATTTTTCCATTTAAGGTAAACATGGAAATTGCAGCGGACGACCCTCTGTTAGGGACAGATGAGATAGCAATTGCTTACTTCCGCCGTTTCTAGATAATTCCCGATTATGGGAGGAAGCTAGAGCTTAAATGTGTTTCTTTCTATGTATATTCGCAATAATTTTATTGGACAATTCATCTCGACAAATTTAATATTACTTTGGGCGTAGCGATGTGTTCACCCTTTTAGTAATATTTGAGAATTATTCGGTGTTGGTAGCTCGATAATAGGTGCGAAAATGGCGAATTTCCAAATCATTATTAGTGAAAAGAATAAGATAATGTTGTTATTTGAGAGTGCTGAATTTATTTCAAAAACGTACTACAAACTGGTGAAACAAAGTGATGGTGATTTATCAACTTTAGCGCAAGTGAAAAACAAATTTTCCCTTAGCCCTTGTATCATACACATGGCTTACCAGGCCCAATACAGTTCACAATTCAGAAATAATGGAAATCTGTATCAAGAAATTAACTTTTCTAGTGAAGTTCTAATTAGTTAAGTATACAATTGCAAAATCTCTATAACAATAAGTGCGAATAAAATTTTGGGTTTGTAATTCGAAAAAGTCATTATGATGTCATATAGTTTTCAAGATCACTAACAGAAGTAGGTAAGTAAATGCCACCAAATTGTTGCTTCAGATAAAAATTAATTTGACCTGTCACATAATACTATTTTTATATTATATTTTGCTATACAAATCCAAATTAATTTTTAGAATACCTCCAAACAGCTAGACTAACCCTAATCAACCCCCTGCGGCTACGCCGATAGGCCGATAGGGGATCCTCGCTGCAATTTTCAACATCTTTAATGGTCACATTTGAGTTTTATAAGATTATACCCTAACCGCGGCTGCAATTTGTATCCGCCCGCCTTCGGAACCCGACCTATATACTATGTTTTCCTTGGAGAACTGTGGCGAAAGGCTCAACACCTTCATTAATTAAACAGTACATTAGTCCTGTATACCTTTGGAAAAATACAATATAAACACATAGAATAAAGGCAATACTGAAATAAAATTAAATGAGGTTATAGTCCAAAGTTTTAATAAATATTTCAGCAGCATTGCGCAACGCATAACTGATGCAATGGAAAAACGGTAACAGCCGTCAATTCAACCATACATCTCAATGCTCCATTGCTTAATGAAACTACCCTTCTCGTCTCAGAATTAAGGAATAACTCCTCTCCTGGTCCTGACAACCTTGTTACCCCTACTTTAAAAAGTATCCATAGATATATTGTCTCACCACTAACTCATACATATAATAAGTCTATGCTTTTCTACATTCCGAAAGAATGGAAAGGATCTAATACTCATATGTATAACAGCGTTCTTTAAGGATAATGTCTCCAGTAAGATGAAAAATGATAGATCAATTTCAGTTATAGATAACTTAGCAAACATTTTTGAAATAGCATTCAAAAAATTTTGCACTTCCTCGCACTAAACAACGTTTTAAATGATAGACGGTATCAGTGGCGTGCAGTCCATGGAAGCGGCGGAAGCACCGCTTCTCTAAACTATTTTAAAGACAAAAAATAAATATCTAGTTAAACATTAATAATACTCATAATGCTGTTATTTCATAACAGAAGATTGATTTGTCAGAATTATGTATTCGAAACGTCACGTAAACATAGTAAATTTAATTAGCCTTCTACTGAATGGATGCGCGCATTGAGACCGCTGCCGGTCGCCAATATCTTCTCTGCGTAGGGGTTATTGACCTTGCTGGAAAATTGAATCTAGCAGTCGAGCACAGTTCCTACGCCGGGTAGCGATCTTTTCACCACCTTCCTCGCCTTCTAGTTTATCAAGATGGATTCGCTTACGATTTTATAGGAAATATTCTACTTTTTCGGATTTTACTTAGTATTTAGTTTGTAATGGAGGGTCAAGAAGGACAATCTTCTGCTTCTGCTAGCGTGGACAATAATGTAGACTGTGTTTGTGTTGTATGTGTGTTATTAAAAAATAAAAGAATGGAAACGCATTTAAATGAGTCAACAGTTTTTCGAGGTACTTGAAAGTGATTTCTGAACGATTTAATAAAGTGCATTTCCAACTTTGTATTGAAATCCGATTTCGAAACTTCAATTAATCAAAGTTTGTTGAGTTATGCAATTTCAATAATTGCAATTCATCAAATTTTCCGACAGTGTTTAAATTCACTTAAATTAAATTATGGATATTTTTTACGTAACTGATTTGCATTCTCAATTTTCGTGTATGAATCAGGTGAACATAATGATAGAAAACGCCTTTGAATATGCTAGAGTTTCTGAAAACAACTGGTTTTAATACTTCTCTTTGTGAAGTTGCAATTGGTTTTAAGTATCCCAGCGACAAGAGCTTCACATGAACGAAGTTTCTCAGTACTAAAACGTATAAAAAAGTTTACGAGAAATTCAACAAGCGAAGACAGACTTTTAAATTTGGCCTTGTTGTCAATAGAGAAACAGTACGTAGAACAATTATCAGAAAATTTATAATTTTACGATAATATTATAGACAAATTTGCAATGGTTGATACACGAATAGACCTCAAATACAGTAGATGCGTAGCGCGTATCCTATTATAACTTCATGTGTCTGTCAGTGTTTGTTTGACAATTTTCGATAGAATTTGAATGGAATAATGGGATTTTCAAAGATAACTTTTCTTTAATCGTAAAAGTAAGATACAATTTTGAGATGCACAGCAGTTGGTACTGTTTTGTTTGCAAATCGGAAGAAATGCATCTGTGCGTTTTATGCCGTTGGTATGTGTAGGACTCACGAAAAATTATACTAACGACTTTATTCGCGAGGAGTGTGATGAACCCTAGTGATATTGGAGAATAAAACTAACTTTATGATATTCATTTGAATATGGTACGGACCTATAAATTCTTTGATATGCTCCAAGAAATTGTTTATTTTGAGTTATTTCGTATTATACTGATTCACCTGTATATTGCAATTGAACAAATTCAAGATTTAAAGCTTCAAAATATAAATTCCTGTCCAAATAATCATGGTAAACTCTTGTATTGTGCAGGTTTTCACGGCCATGCTTCGATGAACTGTTGGTTCATTCATTGTCAAATCTCCCCAGTGACCCGGCTCAAGTATCCCGTATAATGGTGGGAGACCTGACTCATATATGTTGATTGGTTAAGAAACGTTCTTAATTTATGGGAATAATGCTGGTAAAAGTTTACGCCCTAATAATAAATAAAACCACCATTATCAAAATGTTGCCTGTAACCTGTACCTATGCGAAATTATTATGATTTCAACAAAAAGTGGTTCAAGTCTCCCTATATTAAACTTTTCGAACTTGTTGTGCGCATTACTATTTACTATACTTGACTTTACTAACCAGGCACGTGCGTTACTAGATATCCAACGTAGAAGGCATACAAAGTAAAAGACTCCCACAATGGCTCCCATTCAAATTGTACTTCGGACCCGTGCACGGCTGATTCGTAGGTGAACATTGGGCATGCATCCACAAAACCTTTACTACTATTTGCTTCTGGCTCCTTCACCATTTCTGTAATAGCGATATTGTACACAACTCTCAAATGGTAGGAATTCAAGAGAGATAACATCAACATAACGATAAGCACGTAAAGCTGTGGTATATAGAGGTTTCCACACACACATGATAAGGGTTTGCATCTCATGCTCTCGAATCTCGATTACACAACATTTTGTTATAGCTTTGGCATGACCTGCATTACACAAAAATCGTCATATTGACACACAGACCACAGAAACACTTATCAGTTCAACGGGACTTAGCGGACGTCAGCGCTTGTGGGCGCTTAGCGCTAACTAACCGATGTACGACAAGCTGTCAAAAAAGCGCCAGTCAGCTTGGTAAGCGCTTTAAAAAAGCGCTGTTTGGTTAGCAAAGCAGCACATAACTGGAAAAAAGTTATTTGTAGTTCTAAGTAGTTCTAGTTACCTTTGTTTAGTGTCAATCTAATATCAGGTTTTGTGATTTTATAACCTAGGTTTTTGACAGTACAAATAATAAATATTAAAATATGGAAATGGATATGACAGTTTTATCACGTCAAAAGGAAAGTCGTTCAACGGTCACTCCTAGCGCCTGGAAGCGCTTCCACGCTAGCGCTTTTGCGCTAGGTCCCGTTGAACACACCCATTAGATATTAAACTGAATATAGTCAATTGTCAAAAAAATGTTTGTACCACACCCCCTGGCGTTTGCGATCTTAACTAAAGCTTATACAAGGTGTGACCATCAAAAGTGGCCTTTGTTTATACCTGTACTAATAAATAATAATAGTAATAAATGATTACGCGGATCAAGTCTCGAACTGGTTCGGATGAAAAGCGCATCCGCATTATGATTAAGGGCATTCGTGTTATACAAATCTTGTATGTAAGCTGACTCTATTTATATCACAGAATCAGAATCAGCATTTGATGAAATATAACAAAATGCATAAAATACAAACAAAATATAAACATGAGCTGTATGTGGAAATTATTGTTTTAACGTCCTTATTGGTGGAAGTAATGAGTAAAAGGTGATCTTTTTGAGTCTAACAGTTTATCTATGACTTTTTATTTCTATTCAATTTATAACCCATTATTCAATATTCCTCTTGTATAAACAATAAATCATGAGCTGTTGTACAATTAAAATAAGTAATATGATTCTTCTCTCAAATTAGTAAGAAATCCAACAACATAGGCACAAACTTTCTGAGACAAACGCTAGGAGGAGATAAAAACCAAATAGTTACTTCTATCCATATATTGATGTAGTTGTATAATATAATAATAAGACATCATCGTCAGGTCACAGACGTATACAAGGGGGGGTAATAGGGGTAATTACCCCCCCCCCCCCAAGATTTTCGAAAAAAACTCAATTCAACTTTGACTTATTCATTTAAACAATTGTCGCACTGAAAAAAATCTTTTTTGCAGTAACTAAATTACTAAAGGGTTTGTTTTGCATTATTACAGTGATGCATATCTAATATAGTCCCATTGTTACCGTTGTTACATAATCAGTTGAATGTCCTATACAACGTGATAGCTTGTCACAAAAATTTACCTAACTCATTAATTTTTACCTGTTTTGAAAATTGCACCGATTAGAAAAGTTAAAACGCTAATTAAAAGAAAATACGTGTTGTGGCTACTAGGGTACCTGACTGTTAACATTTTCCTTTTCTCTTGCATCAACGTCCTTCACGAAGGTATTACAAAAAATGATGAAAGCACACATAACTTCAAGTCCCGCTACCCCCCCCCCCCCCCCCCAAGACTGAGGTTTGGATACGCCCCTGCGTCAGATTGGATAAAATTCAAAATTTTCACATTACCTCTTGATGTTCCTGGTAGAACTGAGGACCCATGAAAACGACTATCTTGTGTATCTAAAAATGAAAATAAATATAACAACATATTATGTCGATATACATACCTACATGGTATAATGAAATTCGTCATAGTCACAATGTCTTAACAGCCTTGTAGTAAATTCGTAAAATTCATTAAGTCGGAGCTAGAGTATTGCCGACACGAATATTATCAATATTTTTGAGAACTGTAGCTCGCTATCGTTCGCGATTTACTGTCACTTCAGTGGCGCCCTTGATACTCATATCCAGCAACTGTTTCGTCGTATCCACCCTGAGTGTAGGGAATGCCACGGCGTCGCCTACTCAGGGCATGACCCTGAACTACAAGTTTCTCCATATTATCGCTTCTGTCCAAATAATGTAAGCATTCTCGTCGACACAATGGAGGATAGTCTCTTTGGATTACCGAGCTCATCCAGTATGGAAACGTTAGTTGGATGGGCGGTATAAGGAACTCTCAGCATTCTCCTCCACGTCTACATTTCAAAAGCATCTATGCGAGGTCGATCTGCCTTTTTAACAGTCCAAGTTTCCGAGGCATACAAAAATATAGAGAACACAAGAGACTGAACCAGCGACATTTTGGTAGCTTTAGTGATGTTATGATGTTAACCACAATAAAACGAAAAAAAGCAGCATATTTTGGCCTTATTTTTAGAAATAGTAAGTACGAGTTGTTACAACTGATCGTTGAGGGAAAGATCGAAGGACGACGAGGGATCGGGCGAAAAAAGTTCTCCTGGCTTCGGAACTTACGCCAGTGGTTTAGTATGAGAGAGGCCTGCACAATCATTCGTTTAGCCCAAGACAGAGAAGAGTTCCAAATGATGGTCGCCAACCTCCGCTGAGGAGATGGTACTGAAAGAAGAAGTGATGTTATGGTCACGCCATATTTTAGTAAGCTTTGTCATGGCCACACGTGCCTGTTGAATGCGCCGTCGCATCTCTTTTTCACAGCTACCCGAATTGTCGATCAAAGAACCGTGGTACACAAAACTTTGAACTACTTCACAACGGCCTACTGACTTTATTTCTCGATGATTATCTACGATCATAACCTTGGCCTTGTTGTAGTTAATACCAAGACCATACGCTGCACTTTGTTGTTCTAAGATGTTTAGTACAGCCACTAGTTCTTCCTGAGAAGCAGCAATAAGAGTTGTATCGTCAGCAAATCTTAATTAAACCATTAAATTGATTCTAATGAAATTTTTACACAGTATTACTACCGTGGCGAGGATGAAAAAGGCGTATGGGTTTTATAAATCGTGTCAGTGGCGGCGCAGAAATAATAAAAAAACTAATAAAAATATAGAAACAGCTCAACTTCGTTTTTAAGCATTTTAGAGGTTCCTAGTCGTTTTCTACTTTTTTTTTTTTGGTGGGGGTGATATTGGGTTCGTTGAGGGTTGGGAGGTTGTAAAAGTAAGAAATTTGTTGTATGCATAATAGACTGTCCATTGCCTGTGAAAGAAAGACCTAGCGGCATAATACACTTTTTTAGGACCTTCCTAACGTTTCCTTGCCTATTCGAGAAACCAAGGGAATTAAAGTTTTCTGATGTACATACATCCGAGTATTGCTTTAGTTCGTTCTGTATTGTGTAACCTGGAAATAACCGCATTGATTTTAATGAAATTTCGACACAGGGCTATTACCTTGGCGAGGATGGAAAACACGTATGGTTTTTAGAAAGTGTCAGTGGTGGCACTGCAATAATAAAAAAAACAAAAAATATAAAAACAGGTCATTCTAGGGGTCCCGGATCATTCTCCTATTTTCTTTTTTTTTTTGAGGGAGGTGAAATTGGGGTGGTAGGGGGTTGGGGGGTTATAAAACTGAAAAATGTGTTGTATTGATAATACACTGTCCGTTGACCTGTGAAGGAAAGACCTAGCGGCATAACACATTTTTTGGGGGGGGGGGGCTGGCGATGACTTGGCTGCAAGGGGATCTCGCACTAAAGCTTCATGCTATGGGAAAATAATAAATTGGTATCACCATAATGTGTGGGATGTACTGAGTCAATCAACTTGACTTCATTTTTTGCACCGTAACTGAAATGATTCACAATCATATCTTCTGTTCATCTGTTCATTATACAAATGTGAATTGAGGATTTAGGTTTGAAGTGCAGAATACCTAGTCAGTGGCGAGCAAGATGAAGAGGATCGTCCCAATAAAAAATTTCAATTTTGAAATACTCATACTTTTTATTCCGTATCATTCTTATTAAAATTAAAATCAAAATTCTTATAAAAATTCTTATAAGTCCAAATAAGCTCGTTGATGAAATACTTGTAATCTCACAGTTATGCTCACACAGTTATGCACCCTTCAGTGTTTTCGCTTGATGTTGAATCGCCTCTCAATTAACGCAAGCAACACGTGAACTTACCTAACGGGTATTCTGACGCCATTACAGGGCGGGTGAGGGGAGGCTTATTGAGGTCGGCGTCCTTGTGACGTTAAACGCACAACCAACGTATATGTCTACAGAAAACATGAGACTGATGGAGTGCTCAATGTTCTGCGTTTTTCAATGCATAACCGCACGTAAGGATTTTCGGTAAGGATTAGAAAAATTTAGTTAAGTGACTTGACTCAGTGCTCATACAATTTTGGCAGTAAGACACCCAAATAGATCCACTACTAGGGAGCTTGGAGTTGAGTTTTTGAGAAAGTAAAAAGTATATAGGGTTTTTAGTGTTTCCACGGATATTTACATATTTTTTCTTAGCTTTGTGTCATTAACTCATGTGGTCTAGCTACAATATAATGCATGTTTTATAATATATGCGATAAATCTGGCAGGTCAGACAATTACATGGCGCTGGGTCTCTGATTTGTTTTCGTTTCGTCTTCATCTTCGTTGGTGTTTAGGTGTATCTATTTCAATCCTTACTGATTCCTCTTTATTTATACAGGGTGAGGCAATAGTGAGTGGACGAAAGTTTGTGGACCTAATAAAACGAATTGTAAAAATTTGTCACTAGAACATAGTTTGTTACCCTAGTTCGTCTGCATCTTTCTAATAAGTTAGTTGGTTGCTTCCATCTGGACGGGCTTTTGTCTATTTTTCATGGCCTTTCCCGTAGAAAAGTTGAAAAACACCGATTTGACTGAGAAATTGAAATAAAATGAAAATTAAAAAATATTGATATTGAGAATCGTATATCTTTAGAAAGGTAATCAAATTTTACATTCGACTCGATAAACAAAAATAGGAACTCCTATTTGAAAAAAATCAAGTTATCTGTGATTAAAGTTTCCTTAATCAATTTACTGATTTCTCCAAGCACAAAAAGAATTCAAATTTAGCCGTCTGACTTAAGGTGACGCATTTAATGCTCCGACGTACCGCAATGTTGCTGCGATATTCATTTTTTTTTTCTGATACTGCTTATACCAAAAATGGTGCTTTGCGCCTAAACGGTTCGTTTGAAGTTCCATGTATGATACAAGGAATCCAAATATGCAATAATATACAGGGTGAGTCAAGCTCAACGCCTCGGACTTTTGTGACCAAACCATACCACTTTTCGAAAAATCAACTTTGCTGATGTATGTAGGTCGAGTTCAACTATATTTTAAGAATAATAACTTTTATACAGGGTGTCCAATAAACGCGTGACATATCAAAGTTATGTTTTTTTTAAATGGAACACCCTATATATTATTACATATTTAGATTCCCGGATCAATTTTAGTGTGACTTTATGTATCACATATGGAACCGTTTAGGTGCAAGTCACAATTTTTGGTAAAGAAGATGTCAGACCAAAATTTAATATTATATGTGTGTCATTAAGAATGAAATGCGTCAACTTAGGTTAGACGGTCAAGTTTGAATTAGATTTGTACCTACTTTGAGAAATCGATAGATGAATTAAGGAAACTTCAATCAGAGATAACTTGATTTTTTTTAAACGCAAATTCCTATTTTTTTATACAACGAAATGTAGAATTTGACAGCCTTTCTAATGATATACGGTTGTAAGTATCAATATCTGATAATTTTGATTTAATTTCAAATTCTCAGTCAAATCGATGTTTTTCAATTTTCCTACCTATAAGCAACTTAGCAGGCCATGAAATATGAACAAAAAACTGTTCAGATGGAAGAAAATTGCTAACTTAGCAAATAGATATGGACGAACTAGGGTAAAGAGACAAAATTATAAAAATGACTTACAACAAATCAACTCTAACGAGAAATATCAGAGGTAACAGAGGTAACACATCTAAGGTCAAAAAACAGCTGAAGTACGACAGAAATGGATATTTTTCACAGCATACCAGCTACTAGATTCTAAAGATTGATAATTTACAAAACCATTATGAATTTTGAAATGAAAAGAAGTCTACCATCGACTGTTGCTGGCAGTTTAATAGCTTCAGAATAAAATGTTACATTTTTAGTTATTTAAAAAAGTAGTAACCGATACCTCTGCCTGTGGAGTTCTGCAAATTCTTCAGTACTCATATGCAAGATCGCCGAAAATGAAGAGTAAATTAAAAATCTGCTTAAATTATTAAACATAATTTACCTGACAGAAAATTAAAATATGATTTATCAATATTCATTTTTTTGCGATCTTGATTATAGATACTGAAATATTTGACCTACTGCAATCAGACAGTCAGAGTTATTGTTAGTTTTGACTTTGAAGGAAACGAACACTGTTTTATACCATTAAATGTGAAATTGCGTTCTGAAGATATTAGACTGCTGGCAACAATCGCTGAAAGTTTTGCTTTCATTTCAAAGTTTTTAGTTATTTTGGAAATATTTAATCTCTAGTACATTGCAGTAGCTAGTAGGCTGTAAAAATGATCCATTTCTGTCGTATTCCAGCTTTTCTTTGACCTTAGACATGTTACCGCCATTGACTCTTGTTAGAGTTGATTTGTTGTAAGTCATTTTTATATATTTGTCTCTTTACTCTAGTCCTTCCATATCTATCTGCTAAGTTAGTTGTTTTCTTCCATCTGAACACGTGTTTGTTTATATTTGATGGCTTGCTAGTCTTTTTATAGGTAGGGAAATTGAAAACACCGATTTGATTGAAATCTTGAAATTAATTGAAAACTACCAGAGATTGATATTCACCTTATATCATTAGAAATCCTATCAAATTGCACATTTGATCGTATAAAAAAATTAAGCAATCCCATTTGAAAAAATCAAGTAACCACTGATTGAAGTTTCCTTAAATAATTTACCGGTTTCTCCAAGTACAAATGTAATTCAAACTTGGCCGCCTAACCTAAGCTGATGCTATACTTAGGGCCATTTGCACCGCTCACTCTTAAATCTGCAGTTTAGCTATGGTGTACCTTAGAGTTAATCTGAACCTTAGATTAAAGCGGTTTGCTGGGGTTCCTTTTAACATAGTCTTAGCTAAGCGAGCTTACAATTTGGCATCGCCGGAATTCTAGGGAATTTTTAGTTGTACCTACTTCTGAAATTTGACTTTTGTGATTTGTCCGTTGGTCCTATGCCGCAGGTCCAGCTATGTTTTGTGATCCCGTCCACCCTACAGTCTTGCAATCTATATGTTTTGTGTTCGCAATTTGCAAGACGCAAAGTCGTTGATTGCAGGGCTCCGTTGAATAACTGTATTAACTGTCTCCCCAAAAATTATTGCATTAAGTATTTGAACAAAAAATGGAGGACAAAGATAAGAAAAGGGGGCCAAATTAGACAGAAAAAGAGAAATCAACTCCAAAATGTGCATGGCAGTGAGCTTCGTCGCTCTGAATCTTTGAAAAAAATTAATTCATCCAGCATATTGAAATGATTCAGTCGTTCCTTAATTTGCCTAGGTATCCCTGAAATAATTAATTTCACTTCCACCCACTCGTCATCATCATATATTATTAAATGATTTCTGAATAAATCCATTTTTGAACTTTGCCTTGCGTATATCGAAAAGAAATAAGCTGGAAGCTGTCAGCTTTTCAGGTTATATCACTAAGTATCACCTTAAGCCAAAGAAATCTTCGGCTTAGTTTGATGTCACTCTAAGTAAGGCTTAAAACAGATTTTGTGGACCGTGCAAACGAATTTGACAGTTTAAGCGCTACTTAAAGTTAAGGTTCACCTAAGTGTAACCGGTGCAAAAGGACCTTAGTGACAAGACAAAGTCACAGCCTTCTAAGTTTTGTAAGCGCTGCGATATTCAAATTTTCCTTGTTATATCTAGTTATACCAAAAACTGTGATTTGCACATAAACGGTTCGCTCAAAGTCCCAGTCCCATATGTGATACATAAAGTCCCACTAAAATTGACCCGGGAATCTACATATGCAATAATATACAAGGCGTTCCTTTTAAAAAAACATTACTTTGATATGTCACGCTGTTATTAGACACCCTGTATAAAAGTCATTATTTTTGTAATGTAGTCCAACTCGACCTACATACGAGCGCAAAGTTTATTTTTGGAAAAGTGGTGTCGTTTGGTCACAAGAGTCCGAGGCGTTGAGCTTGACTCAGCGTGTATAGCGGGTTCCATTCAAAAAAAATTAAGTTTGATATGAACCACCCTGTATAAATGTTAGAAATTAAGTGAAAATATTTTTACGTTATAACCCTCAAGGGTCCCTACCGTGATCAAGTGACAGATTTTAGAAATATTTTTTAGTAAGCCCACAATCTTCCGTCCACTCACTATACTGTGGCCCACCTGGATATGATATTTATTTTGTGTTTGTGGAAAGCGTGGGTTGTTCTACGGAAGGTTGATAATTTGGGAGACTCAGACTAGATCGAGTTCGCTTACTTCTTGAAACAGTTCGCTTCTGTATGCGTTGGTGTGTGTATTTTGTTTGATAAAATGTGATTTTCGTTCGGTAATCAGATCAGTGAAAGTCGATTTTATTTGGAATTCTCTACAGTGAATTTTAAAGAAAAATTGTTTTATAATTCAAATTAAATATAGCTATGAACATTTTTTCAAGGCAACCCTGTTGGTGAGTATTCAGAAGCATATTTTGTTAATAAAATATAATTTTCGAGTGGCAATCAGATCAGTGAAGGCATTTAAGTTAAATAACAAAACTAAAATAATATAGAAGGAGGTCATTATCACAGACAGAGGTTTGTATCTAATATGTGTATATGTAGAAATTACTGTCTCAGTTTATCTTTTCTAATTTTCATCCATACAGAGTTGTTTATTGAAGTTACAATAGTCGGACAGTTTTATGCAGCGCACCATATCAAATTATTACCTAAGATTTCTACTCACCTGTAATTTGTTTTTTTTTTATTTACTTTGTTTTAATCTGTATTACAAGTTTAAGATTCTTCTTACAATAGTTATTATGCTATTTAATCATCGGTTTATGCCCAGCACAAGTTTTTACTTTTTGGGCTTCTCCAAGTTTGTTGTGCAACTATTCCATTTTAATGTACATCTGTGTGTAGCGCTTATCACAATAAACTACTACTACTATATCTAAAAACTACGAATCAAAATATTCAAGCCGCCCGTACCTGTAGATCCAATCTGGTCAGCACACCACTATATAGAGACAGTATGTATTTAGATTTAGAATAAATATTATAATCGCAGCAAGAAATGGTTTGAAAATAAAATGTGTAAATAAATATTTGCTTATCTTGTTTGTTTTTATCTTTTTATCCGTATTAATGAGTTTGCCCCATCAGTCTGGCAGTATAGTACTGCTTACTTATATCCAAAATTTTCTCTTTGCGTCTCTATCCGAATACTGTTTTAACTTTGTGTTCCATAGCACCCGCTATATATGAATTTCATTTATAAATAACACAGTGTTAAACATGTTCACTCCCTGTTTCACCCCCATCGTAAGCAGACTGATAACGTGGTTAACGTGGTTGTTCCAACATCGACATCCACGGTCGGAACGCAAATATGGCCCCTGCATAAGAAACTGTGGAGAGCGTATTTGTCGCGCCGTTCCAAAAACGCTCATAGAGGCGTTTTCAAAATCAGTCGCTACATAACAATCAATGATAATGTTACCTTATTGGTCTTTATTTTAGGGCTTTACGTATACATTTTACAATAATGTAGTCAGTGTGTGTTCAGATATGTACCAGATATCACCAGCGGGTATTTTTTATAAACACAAAAGATTTTGAGGTTTTTCAGAGCCGTGCTCGTCTAATCAAATTGGCTACTTTAAATAAAATACACATGATCAAAGAGATCGAAGACACCCAAAAACGAAGCTTGGGCACCTTTTCAGTCTGCGCCATTAAATCAATAATAGTCTAAGATCCGAATATAAGACGACCTTCACCGAACTGGTTAATGGATGAAAAGCATTTTATATTAAATTTAATATGTCAAAAAACATATCGCGAGTGGGTTGGCTGAAAAATTGCAGTCCAGGATATGATTAACTAAATATTGAAAAATTAATTTTTTTTTTAATTTCACTGGTTCGGTTAATAGACAAATCACATACCAATCGAAAGTATGAAGCCCATAAAATATGCAAACGTTAGGTTGGCTACGTTTTTCCCGTCCCAACTATAGGGTAGGCAGGTATTAACAGGTACATCAATAATAGTAATTTGCACCGGTGTGGTTAATGCATGAAACTCATATCAAAATAAAGATAATTTTATTGCCAACACGTCGATATAGGGTTGTCTGCAAAAAATCAGTCTGGAATTCCGGTTGTCGAATTTTAAAGATCAAAATATTGCTGCCAGTGAATACGTGCGCCAGAGAGGTCCGAGCGAACTATCCCGTGTATTAACAAAGGACGCAGCATAGCAGCTGCGTGTAGCTCGGCCATTAAATGAAAGAGAGCGCGCATGTCATGTGTCCGTGAAATTGAAAAGGATAGCGATACACTCGTAAAAGCTGTGCAATATTTTGGAGCACTAATAATTTATTAATATTAAATTAAGTTGTTAAGCTATTTAGTAATAAAAGATATATGAAATGTTATAAATATTTTTTTTTATTAATAACTTGCATATGTGTGTACAGAGTGACTAATAAGAATGGACGCCGGCAATATGTCGGTATCCGTTAATCGTATAACTTCGAGCAAAAAATATTATTAGGTAAATCGGCTAAGAGAAATCGCTGGAAATTATTTTCAAGTTCCGCAAGTAGCCGCTAGGGGGCGTAACTGTTACGGTCGATGAGAAAAATGGCTTTTTCTCAAAAAATATGCAAATAAAGGTATATTATAAATTCTACCATCAGGTAGGCTGAACAATTCTCGATTTTTTTTTTTTGTTAATCGTTTTTGGCTCTATCTTGTAAGATGTAGTGGTGGGGGAATGTCATAAAGCTTTTTATTTAAATGGTCATAACTTTGGTATAAGTTAAAGGAATTAAACAAGCTCGGTCTCGTTTGAAAGAGCTATTCTTACCCAATAACCTGTTGTCCTGTTATATAAAAATTGTCCAAGACTATCTTGACTCAGTAGCTACAGGGCGGTATTTGACATCATAACAATCATTACGCATTATAACGAAAATTTTAAATGGTATGCTATATCTCTTTTAACATAGATATATAGAAGACAAAATTCCTAAAAAGTCAGCGAAAGAATCAACTTCCTAGCGATTTTCAAACCGGAGATATCAATAAAACAAGTATTCTGAGAAGCGTGCTGTGAGTTTCAGAAACAATTGCCGCCCTATAGGGTTATAGCCTCTGTCTAATGGTTTTAGTAATCATTTTACAGATAATGCTCAATTAAAAACACCACAAATCATATTTTGACTTTCTGAAACAACCACCGGGTGGCATATTAGGCGCCAATAAGTGCGTATTCAATTTTTATAATAATGGAACTTCTAAAAGGAACAAACAAAAGTAAATTACAGTATAAAATTGAGTACTATTTTAATCACTATTAAAAGTCAATTTGAGCTGATCTCAAAGTGTTATATGAACTCAACAAGCACAGATACTAAGAAAAAATCAATGTGAATAGATCTTAAAAATTAAGACCACTTAATAGCAAAATAAAGCAAAATAAGGTAGCATAATAACAAGGATAACAAACAAATGATACACAAACGTAATTCACATGCGCATACCATACCTACTGTCAGTGTTGCCAGTGTTCGATGGCGTCTATCGTTTTAGATGCACATACGCATCCATTCTAGCGTAGATAGACCTGTCAGTTTGAGCATCTAGAGCAACACTGAAAATAGGTATGGTATACGCATGTGATTTAGGTTTATGTATTTTATCTATTGGAGTTGTCATTATACCATCTTATTTTGCTTTATTTTGCGGTTAATTGGCCTGAATTTTTAAGATTATTCACATTGATTTTTTCTTACTACCTATCTTTGCTGTCGAATTCATATAATACTTGGTGAACAGCTCAAATTGACGTTTAATAATGATAATCAATTTTATACTGTAATTTGTTTTTGATTGCTTCTTTTAAAAGTTCCATTATTATGAAAATTGAATACAGCAGCTATTGGCACCTACTGCGCCACCTGGTGGTTGTTTCAGAAAATCGAAATACGATTTGTAGTGTTTTTACTTGAGTATTATCTATAAAATGATTACTAACACGATTAGACGGAGGCTATATCCCCATCGGGCGGCAATTGTTTCTGAAACTCACAGCACACTTATCAGAATACTTGTTTTACTGATATCTACGGTTTTAAAATAGCTAGGAAGTTGAATCTTTCGCTAACTTTTTAAGAATTTTGTCCTCTATATACTTATGTTGAAAGAGATATAGCATACCATTTAAAATTTTCGTTATAATGCGTAATGATTGTTATGATGTCAAATACCGCCCTGTAGCTACTGAGTCAAGATCAAGTCTTGGACAATTTTTATATAACAGATTATTGGGTAAGAACAGCTCTTTCAAACTAGACAGAGCTTGTTTAATTCTGTTAACCTATGCCAAAGTTATGGCCATTTAAAGAAAAACTTTTTTGACATTCCCCCACCACTATATCTTACAAGATAGGGTAAAAAACTATTGACAAGAAAAATCGAGAATTGTCGTGCCTACATGATGGTAGAATTTATAATATACCTTTATTTGCATATTTTTTTAGAAAAGGCCGTTTTTCTGATTGACCGTAACAGTTACGCCCCCTAGCGGCTACTTGCGGAACTTGAAAATAATTTCCAGCGATTTTTCTTAGCCAATTTACCTAATAATATTTTTGCTCGAAGTTATACGATTAACGGTTACCGAGATATTGCCGGCGTCCATTCTTATTGGGTCATCCTGTACATATTGCATGTGATATTAAATTATATTCATATTTTTTAAATCAAAAACTGATAGTGATACATATATCTCAAAAATTGTGTTTGTTCTATCAGCTGCGTAAATAAGAACCAAAAAAGCAAATAAAAGTTCAAAGTCATCAAAAAACTAAAACGAGTAAAGCAATATTTTGATCTTTAAAAATCGACAACCGGAATTCCAGACCGATTTTTTGCAGACAACCCTATATCGCAATGAAATTCTCTTTATTTTGATATAAGTTTCAAGCATTAACCACACCGGTGCAAATTACTATTATTGATGTACCTGTTTATACCTGCCTACCCTATAGTTGGGACGGGAAAAACGTAGCCAACCTAACGTTTGCATATTCTATGGGCTTCATACTTTCGATTGGTATGTGATTTGTCCATTAACCAAACCAGTGAAATGTTTAAAACAAATTAATTTTTCAATATTTAATTAATCATATCCTGGACTGAAATTTTTCAGCCAACCTACTCGCGATATGTTTTTTAACATATTAAATGTAATATAAAATACTTTTCAACCATTAACCAGTTCGGTGAAGGTTGTCTTATATTCGGATCTTCTACTATAAGGTATCGAAATTCATTACCACCCGGTTAGTTGTTTCTTAGTTATAATAGGTAATATCTATTCTGAAACTCTAATTACACAACTGGCTATCCTCTTCAAAAAACACAAAATTTGGCTAATTATACCAAAAAAATGGATTCCAAGAATATAGCACCGCATTATCTACTATTACTCTACCATGTGCTAAGTGGCCAAGTCGGAATAGCGGTTGCGGAGATTGAGCGGGAAGAAATATGCCACCCCACAGACCGTGAGACTCAGATCGATAGAAACAGTTTAGTCTCGTTATCATAAACATAGTGTGGGAAGTAATAAAATAACTTGGTGCACCTAAAAGTATTTAGGTACTTTCCAAAATTTGGTGAAAGATGTGGAAATATTATAGTAGTGCTTTCACCAAAACGTGAATTTTCAACAGCTATTTTCTATTTCGTATACATATATTACATAATCTATTTCTGTACAACAAAAATCGAATTGCTTATAAATTGTGCGAGTCCTGCGACGGTACTCTCTAACTTTAATAAGGGCCGGTTGTACAAACACAGTTTAACTCGAGTTCAACTTTGAACCGAGTTCAACCCTAATTTGCTGTTGTACCAACAAAGTTCAAGCGTTGACTTCAGTTCAACCTCGGATCAAGTTGAACGCCCACCGGGGAGCGTTTAACGGCGGTTCAAGGTTTAAAATGGCGATATTTATGACCAGCTGATCAGTTTCTAACCCTAATATCCGACGTGAGTGACATAGTCAAATGCGATATTTTCCCTTGAGTACTTTAACGAACCTTTGACCGAGGATGACATTATTAGGAAAAATGACCTGAAAAATGCCAAATGATATTTGTACCTAATGTATCGTGAACAAATTCTCCATTAATTGTAGGCACATCAGCAATAAAAGTTTCCGCATCATCGTCGAATGTAGATGTGAATCCTGTTATTTGGGGTCCGATTTTTCTTTTATTGATATGTCCAAGTCCTGTATTTTGGATGTATTATGGATGTACTGTCTCTCATCGGCAAATTTTTGTTCCGTTTTGATCCTATGAATATTTGTATCCGTTTTCTGGCATTCCAAAACAGTCTCATATTTTTTCACAAATTCTATTAATACGGCCTCTTCTTGCGCCGTAAAATTAGTCGCCCTTTTTTTGGATTCCATTATAAAATTGCAAAATAAAATATTTCTTGATCGACAACAAAATTTGATGAATGTCAGAATTTGACATTTATAGACGTGACATTAACATAACCTGCATTAAAAACGAAAAGTAACTAGTTTCGCCACCAAATACCCTATATCCATTGCTACCAATCCTCTTTTGATCCAGTTCAGCTAATCCTTCCCAGAACGGAGTGTGTACAACGCGTCAACCGTTGAACCGTGTTCATCGCTGAACGTAAGGTTACGTGATCGGGAGTTCACTGAGCGTTTGTACAACCGGCCCTAAGAGATAGAAACATGTTTCTATCACCATGACGAGCATGACGATCGGGCAGTTTCGGGTGCCTATGACGTGTCTACTACGCTGTCACGGCACGCTGTCATATTTACGAGGCCACGCGATAGCATAGTACATAGTGCATAGAAACACGTTTCTAAGTTACAGAGTTCCGGCGCTGATTCCTTAACTTCCACGCAATGGCAGCAACTCATTCATTTTATTTCGAGTTTAATATGCTTATGAAACCTTGCGCTTTCATATGCAATTGTTATTATGCAGGCTAAATTCGAGTGCAAAGCTCGTCACCACAGTCTGTATGAGCTTGTGGCGATTTCAGCGCATTTTTATGTTTTACGTAAAAAAGATATAGCTATCAAATATATATTATAACCTATTTTATTTGTCAAAAAAAATAATTTCTTGAAACCAGAAGTGGATTTTTGATATGTATTCATAGCAGCAAGGCTGATGATGATAGGTTATAGAAGGTTCGAAAACTGATGTTGGATGAACTTCTAACATCGTCATCTTCGGATGATGCGGAAATTGAAGCATATATAACTAAATTGCAAACAACGGCTGCGTGTGTCCCAAAAATACGAATGTTTGTTGAAGATGTTGTTCATCAACTGACGGAAAAAGAGGTGTCACAGGATATAAATAGTTACTGATACCGAAATCATAACGATATCATTTTTACTCGATAAATATGTCGATAAATTAAAAATTGGTCAAACAAGGCGAATTTAAACTATCCAAATTCGAACATTACCACAAAACAAAATTGAGCTCTCCGGATGCAAAATGACATCAAATTGTCATCACTACATCAGTTGACTGACAGAACAGTTACTTCAACCTCACTTGAAATTTGGTGTATGTTCTACTTAGGGCCGATTTCTCAATGTCCAGTTAAAAATTTATGTGGAAGTTCACAGTTATCTGTCAGAAAAATTATTTAAACAATTGAAGGTTAAACTTATGAATTCACGTAAATCTTATCTGACAGTTGTATCCATAGAAACGCTATCTGGCAGCTATCTATCTGACACTTTTAACTGGACATTGAGAAACCAGCCCTTACCAGTTCAGATTTATTGCATTTTTGAGCAGCAGTCGAGTTTTTAATGTGCACTGTAGTAAACTCGTGGTTAAAATCGGTGCAATAAGTTGAAAACGCAATCAAAATAAATTAATATAAAAGTTCATACAGGGTGTCCAACGACCGACAACGCTTGACAGGTGATAGACCTCACATTTTTATCAACATTAAGATAGGATGTGCTGTAGATGCCGTCTCTATTCAAGATAGCAAAACCGTGTTGAGTTTGGATTTCGTGCCATAAAAAAAATCCCAAACGTTTTGCCGCTTTATTGCGGAATAGTTGAGAAAGAAGCATTTTAAGGCTTTATGTTCCCATCTCAATGTTCATAAGTGTGTCAAAGATTAGAAATAAAATTGGTTTTTTATCAATGTCTGGAACATTAATGAGCCGTTTTCTTAAATTTGTCACTGTTTTTGCTGCATTCAGAATCTGAATCACCGCTGACTAGAAGATAATTATCCTTTCCAGTGGCGTGACGGGGTCAGTTCCACGACAATATTAGCAAAAATATGTACTGACCTTGAAAAAATTAAATGCTGTTTTCTAAATTGAACAGAAAAAACACGATTTTTTCTTTTAATGTCTCTTCGTATCTCACTTTGTTTTAGAACAAATAAATGAAAACCACTTCATTTTATAGCCTCACTCATTCGACGGGCTATGAAGTGCTTTCTATTTTTTTCCCTCCAAAACAAAGTGGGATACGAAGAGACATCAAAAGACAAAAAAGTTGTGTACTTTCATCTGTTTTGTCCTAAAAACAATATTTTATTCTTTTAAGGTCAGTAGCGTACATTCAATATCTTCCAAACTTTGACACCGTCCATCTTAAAGATCAGAATCTTTAGGACACATTTTTAAGTGAACTTTTCTCCTTGAATTTGGGTCAGAAATGCGCCCTCGAGATTACGGCCTATGATTAATATTAACGGTCGATGATAACGTTCAGTGATTTTGTTTAAGTAAAGCTCAAATAAAGAATCGTGGAATTGATTAAAAAAACAAGGAAATACAATAGCGAAGATATCTTGATTCCACACATCCCTATGATCTATGATTCGAAACAACATGCCATTCAACTTTAAACGGTTTCAATTTTTGATGCGGCTTGCATTTGCAATGACGATAAATAAAGTCGTTGAACGTTAGTGGGATCAATCTTGTTAATTCATGTTTCCCACATGGCCATGTTGCTTGTTCTGTGTTGACAAAATCATCATTATTTACGGGCCCGAAAACAAAACAGAATATGTTGGATATCAAAAAGTATTTCAATAAACACTATGCTTTTCAGATTCAGATAGATTGCAGATTCAAGTTCAATTTCAATATATATAGCTAAGACAGGACAGCGTCTGTCGGGTCAGCTAGTATATTATGAAATATGAGATGGCACCTGAACATAGATAAATCAACCAACATCGCTTTCAATAATGTGAAGACGTGTTTCTAAAAGTTTAAGAGAATTAAGGTCACCAAATAAATAAGTATAATTTGGAATTCGTTTAAAAGGTGAATTGCTTCCAAAATTAGCAAAAACCCCTAAAAATTAAGTTTTTTGAGGGCCCAGAAATGTTTTATAAATTATTCCGTCAATGCACCGATTTCCATCCCTACATCGATAGTAAGACGACGTCAGAATTTTATTGCAATCAAGTTAGTAGTTTCGAAGTTACAGCTTATAGAATTATCAACTGTGAAAAACAGTCAGCAGGCATTTTTTTGAAGGCAATGTTCGGATAGGTCTGAAAAGTATAGGATCAACCTTACTAAAGGCAGCAGAACCTGTTATATGAATACAAAAAATCCCTCATCCGATACACCACCCATGCCCCTCAAAAATAAAAAAACCAAAAACGGTGGAGAACTAAAACGACTATAAACGTATTAGAGAAGAATTCTGGTTCTTTCCTATATTCTGTTTCGCGGACAATGGACCAATTTTCAAAAGTCGACTAGCATTATATATCTCAAAGAGTAGGTCACCCCAAACTTCGTCAAAATCGAAAATCGGTACAACGGTTACTGAATTTACCCGCGAAGAAAAATGAATTCAGATAGACCGATAGAAATAAGTTACAAATAGTTTCTAGATGTCAAACGTCAAAGAATTTCGAAGTTTGGGAAGAAAAAATGAACAAATTCCACTAAAATGAATTACCTATTGTTTGTTTACATTCAAGATTAAACAGTAAGCACCCAGAGTAATTAACTTTAGGTAGAACTTTACAGGTTTCCGCCCCTGATCGCATTACATTTTGATCGATAACCAAAAAAAATTGTAACAGAAAGTCAGTTACCTAACGACGCGACGCAGCGACCACGTGAGTTTACATAATGCGCGCCTCGATGTTTATGCCATTACATAAGGCGCCCTGACGCTCTACCTAGAAAGCACGTTTTACAATGGATTGACGACAATCAGATCTTGACCTACATCTATTGAGACCAGATGGCTTGTCTTCAACGGGACATTCCCGTTTTTGAGAGATACTCGTACGTCAGGCGTCCAGAAGTCTCTAGCAACCATCTAGGGAGGCTCATTAGTCCCGTTTAGCGATACTTTTTTGAAGGGTTTTTATTTCTCAAATTTAGGTAAAGAGATAGATAGATGATATATTTATTGACCAACAGTCAACCCACTAACAGGATAATAAAGTGCCAAAAGAAATAACAAGTTAATATAAGAAACAATTAGATCATAAATAATACAGTAGACAGAAATAAATTAAGATGCTTACCCTTATCTTGTTAATGTATTAGCCATCCTGATTACTTCGTCAAATACGTCACAGTAATAATATGCTAATTAAATGTTTGAACATATTGTTATATGTTGAATTCAGTAAAATTTTCCATCCATTCCATCGGTCCATCGGTTCATCGGTCCATCGGTCCATCGGTCCATCGGTCCGTCGGTCCATCGGTCCATCGGTCCGTCGGTCCGTCGGTTCATCAGTCCGTCGGTCCATCGGTTCATCGGGTATCGCTCCATCGGTCCGTCGGTCCATCGATCCATTGATCCATCGGTCCATCGGTCCATCAGGCCATCGGTTCGTCGGTCCATCGGTCCGTCGGTCCATCGGTCCATCGGTCCGTCGGTTCATCAGTCCGTCGGTCCATCGGTTCATCGGGTATCGCTCCATCGGTCCGTCGGTCCATCGATCCATTGATCCATCGGTCCATCGGTCCATCAGGCCATCGGTTCGTCGGTCCATCGGTCCGTCGGTCCGTCGGTCCGTCGGTCCGTCGGTCCGTCGGTCCGTCGGTCCGTCGGTCCGTCGGTCCATCGGTTCATCGGGTATCGGTCCATCGGTTCGTCGGTCCATCGGTCCGTCGGTCCATCGGTTCGTCGGTCCATCGCTTCATCGGTCCATCGGCATCGGTCCGTCGGTTTATCGGTCCGTCGGTCTATCGGTTCATCGGTCCGTCGGTCCAGCGGTCCATCGGTCCATCCGTTCATCGGGTATCGATTCTTCGGTCCGTTGGTCTGTTAGTCTGTTGGTGTTTTTCTAACGTCATAATCTCAGTAACCATCACTGCATAGATTGTAGTGAAATTGTGAAATTGTAGTGAAATGTGGGTAGCGATACAGTGTAGGGTCGTAGTAGGTAATACTGCTATAATTTTGAAAATCAGTGCAGAGTAATTAGCAAAAGACAAAACATTTCAAATATTCCTCAAACGTGAGGTGGTTGATGGAGAGTGGAAGATTGTAAAACTCAAAAATGGTTGTATTCATAATAGGCTGTCCATTGACCTGTGAAAGAAAGACCTAGCGGCATAATACACTTTTTTAGGTCCACCCACACATCGCCTTGGATATTACAGAAACCAAGGGACTTAGCATTTTTTGATGTATACATACGAGTATCGCTTGAGATCGTTCTGTATTGTGTAACCAGATCGATTTGATTTTAATGAATTGTCGATACAGTTCGAATGGACCTAAAAGAGTTATTTATGTCACTAGGTCTTCCTTCACAGGTCAGTGGACAGTCTATTATGAAAGCAACAAATTTTTCAATTTTACAACCCCCCACACCCCAACCACCCCAATTTCATCCCCACCCAAAAAAAAGTAGAAAATGATCAGGAACCCTTAAAACGCCTAAAAACGAGGTTTGAACAATATTTAATTTTTTTTTGTTTTTTCTTAATTGCTCCGCCGCCCATGCACCGATTTTCAAAATTATAGGAACCTTACCTACTATGACCCCACAGCATATCGCTGCCCAAATTTCATCACAATCCATGCAGCGATTGCTGAGATTACGTGGATAGAAGAACGCGTACAGACACACCGACAGACAGACAGACCGACGGAAACGAGTGACGTGGATTTTCGTTATGTAGACATCATAAAACGCCCAAAAAGTGTATTATCTCAAAATCGAAAATTTTCACGATCACAATACTCCCCTCGCCTATCGGTGTCGGAAGTAAATACGGAAAGTCAAGATTGAATATTTTTAAAACTGTTCCTGTTCCATCGTGTATCACTAACCCTCTGATAATATGTTGTTTAACATGTAGTTGAGATAAACTTTACTTACGTTTTGGTCACCTCAGTGGCCTTTATTAAGGTATACTTACCAGGCTTCGCCTCCCCTTCACTATTACTGATAAAAAATTGATTTTGAATTTTGTTAGAGGGTAAAACACGACTAAACAGAACTGAATGGTTCGACGGAAATTTCTTTTTTTTTTTGATACTTTATCGCCATTGAAACTATACTAAATAGTTTCCTGTAGCAATATATCAAAATCTCTTTACTATTGTGTTAGTTGTTTCCAAGTGACAAGATTTGCCAAATATACTTATTGCATATGCATCAAAGTCTTGTAAGTCGACTATTTAAAATCACTGAGCTTTTTTTGAAGGCGAATGTGAACATGTTCCAGCTAGGTTTGAAAAGTACGGCATATTAGCAGAGTCAACACTTGTTTAGAGCACTAGAAGGCGCTTTATACTCCTTTACCTCGTTACTCCCTTCAACCACTACAATTTTACTTCATCCCAAAAACTCTTTAAATTTATAAGTCTTTAAGGGAGTATGATTGTGCCTAAAAATGAAGCAAAGAAATTTTTTGTCAATTTCCAATGGCCATTGGTAAACCTTTCAAAAATAGCACAATTTTTTGTCCTTGTTGCCAAATAAAAATTACACTAAAGCTAGATCAGTATTGCGATAACTATATATGCAACTCATATAGTAGTAACCTACTACAGACGTTTTTTCAGAACAGACGGTACCTTCCGAACTATGGAAATCGACGGAAACAACTCATATTGCCTTTTGGTTTTCGGACTCCTTAGTATCACAATTTGATCTTCTTGGAAAAGAGAAAAATTATCAAAAAAATTCATAAGAACGAGGTTCTAAGAAGTCCTGTCCTGTCTCATGTACTTTTTTTATAATTACTCTGCGACTAACGTGCCTCAATATCGTTATTGAGGCACGTAGAAGCCTTAAGATTTCAGGTCTGGATTCATATACGAGTATAGAGCAAAACGCATATAGACAGCTCTCACGCAAGATTCAAGGATTATGCCGAAAAGGTAAGAACTCTTATTTACAGCAATTGTGCAGGGAAATAGAGATGCATGCCAATACTAACCATCCGAAAGAGATGTTTTTTAAGGTCAAATGCCTCAGTCGAGATTTTAAACCCTAATCTTGGGCTGTTAAAAATTCTGAGGGAGAGATAATTACGAACTTGCATGAGGTTATTGAGGTATTCTTTTGTCTGAAGTGGAACATGCTCTCAACAAATTAAAAACTAATAAAGCTACAGGCACTGATGCTATTTCTGCCGAAACGTTAAAATGATTGGGTGACGACGGCGTCTCTCTTTTACATAATATTTGTAAGACTGTCTGGTCCTCCGGTGTTTGGCCAGATGAATGGTGCACATCAATTTTTGATCCACTTGATAAAAAGGGATCTCCAACAAATCCTGACAATTATCGCCTACTTTCGCTAATCTCTCATGCAAGTAAGATTCTACTATATATTTTACAATCTCGTTTGGAGGGTTTTATTGACTGGCAAATTTCTCAGGCGCAGGCAGATTTCATGAAAGGAGGCGGTACGCATGAACAGATCTTAAACTTAAGACAAATTATTGAAAAAGCCAGAGAGCATTATTTTCCAGTTTTTATCTGCTTTGTGGACTATTCTAAGGCGTTTGATAACGTAAAGTGGCCTAAACTGTGGGAAATCCTCATCTCTATGGGAGTTCCTTATCACCTAGTGTTTCTCATACAGCACCTCTACGAGTCTAATTCGGCTCGTGTAAGAATTGATGGTAACCTGTCCAGTCAAACTGCAACCAGAAAAGAAGTTCGTCAGGGATGTGTATTATCTCCGATGTTATTTAACATTTACTCTGAATTTGTGATGAGATAGGTATTAGATAACTGGAATGGCAGTATAACTATTGGCGAAAGCAAAATATTGCTGCTTCTCAGAAATAACTAGTAGCTCTATATTAAACACCTTAGAACAACATAGTGCAGCGTATGGTCTTGGTATTAACTACAATAAGACCAAGGTTATGATCGTAGATAGAGAACATGATAATCATCGAGAAATAAAGTCAATAGGCCGATGTGAAGTAGTTCAAAGTTTTGTGAACCTCGGTTCTTTGATCGACAATTCGGGTAGCTGTGAAAATGAGATTCGACGGCACATTCAACAGGCACGTGTGGCCATGAGAAGGTTTACTAGAATATGACGTGACCATAACATCACTAAAGCTACAAAAATGTCGCTGGTTCAGTATCTTGTGTTTTCCATATGTTTGTATGCCTCGGAAAATTGGACTGTTAAAAAGGCAGATCGAGCTCGCATAGATGCTTTTGAAATGTGGACGTGGAGGAGAATGCTGAGAGTTCCTTATACCGCCCATCGAACTAACGTTTCCTTACTGGATGAGCTCGGTAATCCAAAGATACTATCCTCCACTGTTACGACGAGAATGCTTACATTCTTCTGCCATATACATAGAAGCGATAATATGGAGAAACTTGTAGTTGAGGGTCATGCCCCGAGTGGACAGCGTTGTGGCCGTCCCTCTACACACCGGGTGGATACGACGAAACAGTTGCTGGATATGAGTATCAAGAGCGCCACTGAACTGACAGTAAATTGCGAACGATGGCAAGCTACAGTTCTCAAAACTATTGATAATATTCGTGTCGGCAATACTCTAGCTCCGACTTAATGCATTTTACGAGTTCACAACATGCCTGTTAAGGCATTGTAACTATGATGATGCTGCGACTAACGAATAACTTTTCCGTGCGCCGCAAGGTAGCAAAATAGATTTTGATGCCAATCAAGTTATTAGTTTCTAAATTACAATTTATAGGATGCAAAAAATTTAAAAACCAAAAAGTCCACAGGCATATGTCTTTGAAGGAAATGTTCTAATAGATCTGAAAATGATCAGTAACCCCTAAAGCTTAAACGCGATATTTGGAGTTTATTATAAGACTTTTTGCAGATTACTCCGCCGCCAATTCACTTATTTTCAAAGATAGGACAGCATTACCTATTATAACCTCACAGCATATTGAATACTAAATTTCATTAAAAGCGTCGCAGTGATAATGAGATTATGCGGTTAGAAAGAAGGCGATAGACTGTCAAGTGGGCCGACAGAAATTAGAAACATTTTTGTGAAGAAACTTGTCTAAAAATATAGAAGCATCATGACCATATCCTCACCTATAGTTTGGGATGTAACAGCTACAGAAGCATATCAAGATGCCTTAGAAGATCTTAGAATTTGTGTGCACTTTTCCGGAGACATAAGCGCAAGCTAGCAACCCAAATACGCCGATCTCCTTGGTCGAGATTAAGTAATAAGCAGACACAATGCATAAACCAGTGTGGTAACAAGTTACTGGCTATTATATAACTAATAGTTCACGGCCAAACAGTCTTACACTGTTACGTCTGTTATTGGCATGCAAAGATACTTATCCGATATTTAATATACATATACATAATACGAGGGATCGCTTTTATTTTCCAGATTAAACATACAGTAAAATACTTGAATAAAAAAAATTGAGCTAATATGCTGATTTTGGAAATAGTTTTACTCTAAGAGCCCGGTAAGTTTTTCTACCTTGAAGCGACCGACACTTTTGAAATCGTGTGGTCGATTTGTCACGAAAAGACGTTTTCAAAATGACAACAGTACCAGTTTCAATCTTGGCGGGGGGTTGCCCCCCCTCCCACAAGTTTAGGTGTACATTCAGGGAATCAATAGGTCTGTTTTTACAGAGAATCACAAACCAGTCAGAGCCAATCAGTATTCCCCATTGCAGTTGTCAAACTATTTCTGACTAGTACTGGCCAATCAAATTGACGCTGACTAGTTTGTGATTGCTGTAAAAACAGACCTAATATGTCTACCATCCCGCCAAATTTCATCTCATTCCCAACTTTTGCGCTCAAAACCCTTTTCTAGGACTTGACGATTGGCTAATATCGGTAGTAGGTAGCGAAGTGTTTGTTCTCAAATGTGTTGTAGAGAATAGGGATGTGAGAAATGATATTCTCTTAAGAGAAACAGTTTTACAGAACATTTTGATAGCGTTCTTCGACTTAATACGCAATAAAATTATGATTTTAGTAAAAATCACAAACCACCCCCTACCTTTGGGACACTGTAGAATGGTAGCTAATATTGGTAGCAGACAAAAAATGTAAAGACCAAAATTGTGAAGAATTGTGTTGCCTCCATATATTATTTGAACTTTTTTCGACAGCACTTACCACAACGGGGCTATTTGTTGATAACCTTTACGGAACAGTTTTCACCCCCGTTCACCCTACCCTCGAGCGGCAATCCCCAGAGGTCGGAATTTGAATCTTATCTTAATTAACCAAGGCCGAGGTAGCATCATTTGCACTAAAAGTATGTATAAATAAGATATTTTTCGCAACAGGACATATCGGTAGTAGGCAGCGGTGTGTTCCTGAATGTCGTATTTTTTTTTAAACCAAATGCGTGAGTTTAGGTGGCTGATGATAATAAATAAATGAGAAGATATCATTATTTTTTAGGAAAACAAAAATGTTTCACGGCTTTTTGATGAAGTTCTTCGTCTTAATCCGCGATGAAATTGTGAATTGGTCAGCCTCCCGAAAAGGCTGAAAGCCTTTGGTGCTGTAGCAGCGCTGCGAGAGGATAGGTGTCTGTGCACATTAGATTTAAAATGTTCGAAGTTGTAGCCGTCGGGAAACAAATTCCCCGGCAGCTCATTGCACAGCGTCGAAGTTCTCCAAAAAGAAGGAATGCTGGCGGAGACTGATTTGGGAAGGAGGGACCTCGACCTGATAAGGATGGATACATCTTCGTACCGCCTTTGGTGTTATTATCTGGGAGAGCTCACTCGAACATATACCGTGATAGAATCTGTAAAGCAGGGACATGTCAGCCACGCTTCTTCGATGATCCTGGCTGTGAAGGTCCATTGAGAGGTTAGGCGTATCGGTTAGTCTAATTAATTGCTCTGTTCTGGATAGTGTCCAGAAGCTTTAGAGAGTACTTCAGAGCGCATCCCCACACATGGGAGCAATAATCGAACGATGGTCGCATCTGTGCCTTGTAGAGTAGCAGTAGTTGCTCTAGTGTAAACAGCTTTCTACAGCGGAACAAAACTCCAAGCCAGGACATATTATTATTGATGTTGATCCCCAAAAGCTTGACGAAAGGTGACTCGACTAGGAAGAGAAATTATCAGAGTTTGAACGTAGAATTCAACACCATTAATTTATGAATCCCGATTCAATGACTCTCACGGCCGGGTGTATAAATTACGGTTTAACAAAAGCTTTATTAAACCTAAGCTCAGCTTAGAGCTTAGATTTAAAGTTTACATCAGTTGTATAATCGCCGGTTTAGTTAAACCTGGTTGATGGAATTCATTATGGCTGGCACTAATGAAGCATGCGCAGTGTCATAATCATTTAAAAGAAATGTGGACGTTGAACGAGGTAGACCTCGTTCTAGGAACTTCCCCGACTCAAGTGGTTGTTATTCATACAATTGAGTATTTCCCTTTTTAGACATCGAACCTCAAAATTAACCCATTTTGGTTAAACCCAAAAATTATCGAATCAAATAGATAATGTCAAGCTATACCCTCCTACCGGCACACTTCCCTCTTTGCTCTTCTTCCTTCCTCTCTTTTTTTCTTCCCTTACTTCTTCATGACTCTCTCTGATCTCTGGGTATAACCAGACCTGTCCGACCGATCGATGAACATGACCGCAACTAAGAGCAGAGGTGCACCGAACCGCTCTGACTAACAATGACTAATTTGAGTATTTCAATTTATTTAATTTTTTTAGCCTCCATTTCAGAAAAATATAACATATAATATATAGTTTTAGACATAAGGACACATTCTCTTTCAACTAGTGCTATCAAATTTACATGTTGTATTAGACTTTTTTTGTGCATCCCCACCCTTTTCCACTCCCCATTCTCCGACCGGCACCAAAACCTTTTCAACTTGAATGGACCTTTACTAATTCAAGTTGGCCAAATTTGGGAGCAGTCGCTTGAGGCATTTTCGACTAATCGTTGGAAAACGAAATCGCGGACGTACAGACACAGACAAAAGCTTTCCGATTTTCTTCAAACTTGGTCACTATAAAAAGGTTCTCATTGGAAGCAAAAATCTAGCTTTTTCTCTCACTGCCATGATAAAAAAAGGTGTGGCGATAACTCAAAAAATAGTATCATAACGTGAAATTTTAATGCTACCTCAATAAATAGCATGTTTTGTTATGTTGAAAACGCTACCGCGCATACCGCAAAATTTTCAAAATGACGGAAGAAAAATTCATAAGAAATAGCAAATTCACAAAAATGATCCAAATAATTTCAACCTTTACTTTCATAAATCAGTTTTTAGTATCTATCTTTTGGTCCAATTTTGGTGCAAATCTATGATCTAATGATGAGGGGGGGGGGTGGCGTTAGTCGAAAAAATAATAACATAATTTACCATTTTCTTTTCAGATAATGAGTCAAAAGATGATTTTACCTCAGAAATGACACCCCACACGTTGATTTTGGTAAATTTTGCAAAAACGGCCCGGTTCTAATGACTTACCTACCCCTCCTTTGTCGAGGAAGTTAAAAAATAATCTTTTCTCATTTGTCACTTGTGACACTTGTTTCTGTCTTGGTTCTTTTATTTGCTTTTTTTGTTAGATTAGGCACAAATATTTCCAATATAAAATGTAACCTATACCTTATCACCACAATTGATGGCACCAAGGCCAAGCGGATATCTAAGTGGTTTGGGCCATAGATAGAGCGTTAGAGACTCTCATTCACAGCTTAGGCATACACTGATCCTAAAACAATTTGCGAACCTGTAGTAGATTTCCTAGAAGGGCGCGTGACAACATTTCTTTTGGTCAGCGTTTATTCCTTTGTTGCCATCAATTGTGATAACAAGGTATAATAACACGACAAGCAATTTTAAAGTTACTGCTTGACACATCATACCATTTGTATATTTGTATTTAAACCACAAGTTAAGCTACATGATTCGTCGGTTTACGGTAAGCTCATGCCAATCTTGGAGTGGAGGTGCCAAGCCAACATTGTACAATCGACGTTTTGCAACTTCGGTAGCTTAACGGCGGCTTACTTTAAACCCAAGCTTTAGCTTGCATTGTACAACTTGCCCTCAATGTCTTTGTTGTTCTTAATTGCAGATTGCTCCTAGTCTATGACAGGCTACAGACACCGGTGGATGAAGTTCTAGAGGTGGCTCATCTAAATCAACCATTCTAAAGCGCAGCATTCTATTGTACCCTAGATGTAAAAAACAAAATTCCAAATTAGATTTCGACATCTTTATATTATAGAAAACATACCTCAAGGAGAATAGATGACCTGTTTGTTGAACATAAACACTTCGAATGAAATAGACATGGGTAGTTCCTGTACGACAGTGGCAGCTGGTGAGGTAGTGCCACAGTGCCATGGCACTTCCTTGATTTTCGACAAAAATCTCTTAAACTTTTCTTATTCTATGTTAGTTTCCAAAGACTTTTTCTATTTTATATGAAAGGCAATAGCGCCTCAGCGCATAAATGCTTGCACCAGGCAACACGTGGCATCGTCGCAACTCACATGATGAGAGCTGACGACGCGACGAAACGGCGAGATGGCAAAAGCCTACCGTGCCTTTTGTTATAAGGCACAACAGAGTGAGATAATTTTTATCACAAACGCTTACGAGTGACAGAGAGAACGCTATGCTGGACATTTGGATAGAAATACGAAAATCTGAAGTAGATCGTGCCAGGCACATTATCCATATTTCCATTCATGGTTCACTAGTTTTGTTTTGTTTCAGCAGTTTCGATTTGTTTATGTTTGATGCTGATGTCGGCTATTCTCGTTAAAGGTTTGAAATTTAGATCTTATTAGTTTGAGTGAGTTGTGTGCTGTTTTCGGATCGGTATCTCTTTTGTGTTTGATTAAAATATACCATTGGAGCGAAAACGACTAAAAATGGCGCATTAATAAACTCATTTAGTAATCTTCCGCTGGAAGAAAAATTGAAACACTTATTGGTAGTGGACAGAAATCGCGTTGTGGTAAATTTAATAAAACAATTTATGATAAAAACAATTGAATAAGTGTATGTGAAGAAGTTAACAAACTGTTTTGTTTTGTGTGTGCTCTATTTGGTGGCGATGATACTTGGGCGAAAAAAAGGCACGGATAGGTACCTATATGAGAGAAAATGAAGACCCATGAAAAATCTAAAGTGCATATGAATAACGTTTTCAGTTTATTGATGCTTGGTAAGTCTAACATAAAGACTCAGTTAAATTCGGCTTATCGGCTAATTATAAGTATTTTTTTTTCAATGTTGTATCGCTTTGAAATGTTGGCTGTCATTCTGGCAGAACTTCTCTAAGTTGGCACGAGCCGCCACTGCTGTACAAACTAGGACATTGTCCTAGTACTTTGCATCGTCCTAACTCTACTAGTACATGTTTATTCACGGTGCTAGTACCATAGGCAATAGGTATTACATATGCTAATAATCGTTATTTGTTCGGTTTTAACCGTGATACGTACTTCAGCTTCTGTAGTACGGGCTATACCGAAATAGGTGTACGCGCGCCACACTGTAGTAATGTACTAAAAAGTCCTACGTCGGTACGTCCTAATGTCCTACTTCGTAGGACAAGTTTTTTTTTTTTTTTTTTTTTTGGCATTAGGACAATATCCACACAGCCAGTTACCTGTTTATTAATGCGTGAATGTCTAATTGTTATTATGTGATTTTTCCATATGTCACTGTCTATCCCGTAGATATGAGTCTATTCTCCCAGAGTCAACCTGCCATTATCGAACCTTCAAAATTCCCTAAAAGGAGGAACAGGGTCACACGTTTCACGCCACTGCGGTCTGTCAGGGCGGCTTTCTGAAAAACAACACAGGTAGACCACGGATAGGAAGGTAACATAACAAAAGGATTGTAACATAGGGTATTGACTAATAACACAATTCTATAAATTCAAACCTGAAGAAAAGACGAACTCCAATATGACATCAAACACACTTTTTTGATTCAGCGCTAATAAATGTGTAACATTAAATGGGGTATTAACATTAAGACCGATGAGTTTATTATAAAGGACTTGAGAATGACTAATAGTTTTTCTACAGCAGAAAAAGATATGATCCAGATCACCCTTCTCATTGCATTCTGTACATAAATCTGTTGGAGTAACTCCTATCTTGTGAAGGTGCGCAGGATAACAGGCATGTCCAAATTTTATTCTTATAAGTGTAGTAATGCTTTTCCTGGAGTAACGGTATCCTTTATACCAGTGATGCGATGGAATTTCTGGATGGAGAAGAGTATATTTGGTTGGGTGAACTGCCGAATAGGTTTTCCAAGTGTCCGCCCATTTGTTCTTTGCTATTGCTGTTTGTCGAATTATGCCATCAGAAAGAGAAATACAATTGTTGATATTAATTCCCAACATGGTGCTTCTTTTGGCCAACATGTCAACAGTTTCATTATGTTTAAGACCAATGTGTGATTTCACCCATATAAATCTAATATCGTAGCCCGTTGCCATGAGATTACATAGTTTTAATTTAATTTTTCTCAAGTAGGTATTTAAATATATATCATTTATATCCAGCATATTAGAAAATGCTTTCAGCACCGATAAAGCATCTGATAAGATAACTGTCTTCAACATAGTATTTTCTTCAATATATTCAAGAGACTTCAGAATTCCTATAGCTTCTGCTGAGAATATGGAGGTTCCATCAGAAAGCTTAAACATATTGGAGGCGTGGTTGGATGGTACGTAAAAAGCACAACCAGTACCGCCCTTGTTATTTGATGCGTCTGTAAAGATTAGCTCATAATTTTGGAATTGATCCAAAATTTGACAAAGGCTATTATTTGCTGCATCAGGAACATTTTCGTTGTAAGTCGGTGTCATAATTTCCTGTTTGCTTATCATATGGAAGAAGCTAGAAGTATCTTTTGGAATCTCGAATTTTCCAACCCTTAATTCTTGAACGGCTGTGTTTCTAAATGCAGAACATAACGGAGGAGACTGTTTTTTTGCCCAATATTTGTTCGTCAGATCAGAGACATTGAGCTCAACAATTCGAGTTGTTAACTCGCATTGTTTCACAGTATTTTTCAAGAAATATTTCGATGCTATCAGTTCTCTTCTTATTTCCAGCGGGTATTCCAGGCACTCAACACGCAGTGGTTCTATTGGGGTAGATTTCATAGCGCCCACACATAATCTTAAAGCATTATTTTGCAGTATGTCCAATTTTCTCAGCACGCTTTTGCTTGCCGACCCATAAAGTATGCAACCATAGTCAATTATTGATCTTATATATGATTTATAGAAAGTTAAAGATACTTCCGGGTCAGCGCCCCACCAGGTGCGTCTTATCATTTTGAGAAAGTTTAGGCCTTTTTGGCATTTTAGTATAATTTTCTCAATAAATGGAGACCATGATAACTTCCTATCGAGTATTATGCCTAGGTACTCAACCGTTCCTGAAACCGGAAATTGGGAGTTCATAATAGATATATTGTCTGTTGGGGGGATATTATGGCGTGAGAAAAAAACTATTGTTGATTTTTGCGGAGATAAGCTGAACCCTAGAGAAGTCAATTGACTCGTAACACAAGATATTGAATTTTCTAGCTTCTCTTTGCATAGATTGAAGTTATTGCTTTCACTATATATAGCAAAATCATCAGCGTATTGTATTAAGTTGTAGTTGGAGGCAACTGAGTGTATCTCCATGGAATATATATTAAAAAGAACAGGTGATAAGACTGATCCCTGTGGAAGGCCAATAGAGATTTCTCTGGGACCGAGTAATGTGTTGTCCCTAGATCGTAGAAAGATCGATCTGTTTAGGAAGAATTTTATAATAGTATGACAGACATTTGTTGGCAGTGGTAAATGTTCTAACTTGCTTTTTAATATAAACAGATCAACAAAGTCGTAAGCACCTTTGACATCTAAAAACGCTGCCCCCATATAGCCATTCCTTGAAAAACAATTTTGTATGTCCGTTACAACACAAGCTAGAGCGTCCATGGTGCCATAACCTTTTTTGAATCCAAATTGAGACTTTGGAAGTAAATTTCTAGAGAAAAGGAACCATTCCAGTCTTTGTTTTATTATTCTTTCAAGGGTTTTGAATATGCAAGACAGCAAGGAGATAGGCCTGTATGATTCATACAAATTTGGATCTCTGCCTGGTTTTAACACAGCTATAACAATTATTTTTCTCCAGTCCTCGATGTCCTCATTTTCTAACCATACCTCGTTGTACAATTCCAATAAAAACTGCTTTCCATTATCGGCTAAGTGCCATAACATGGAGTATGTTATATTATCCCAGCCAGGTGAGGAATTATTCGATTTCTTCAAGGCGTACTCTAATTCGTTGCTGGTGATAGGGTGACTAAAAATATTACTGGAGTTGGAGCTCTGCCTCCGAAAGATCTCTGAGCTATCTTGTGTGGTCGCGCAAGGCGAAATTTTGTCTAAGAACTTTTCTTCCCATTCAAGGTTACTACATTTGTTATTGTAATTGATTTGCATTCTTTGCATCTTTTTAGCCTGAGACCAAAGTTCCGTGGAAGAAGTGTTTTTGTTTAAATTGCTGCAGTATTTTATCCAGTACAATTTAGCCTTGTTTTTCAGAATTCTCTTTGTTTTAGCAATTTCCCTTTTACAAGAAACATAATTTTCTTCATTAGATAATTGTTTATATTTCAATATCTCATTTTTCCTGGTATTTATTGCGTCTTCACATTCTGAGTCCCACCAAGGTGCTGGTGTATTACTTCGTTTCATGAAAGGTTTATACTGAGGAATTGATTCAAGGGCAGCCTTGTTGATACCGTCTATGAAGAACTGATATTTGACATTTATATCATGGAAAGTGGATGGACAGTCTAAGAAGTAGGTTTCACTGATCCAATGAAACCTATCCCAATTAGCCTTCTTAACATTCCATTTGTATTTTGGAGCTATTATGTGTGATGAAAATGCCATCTGAGACTTAATTTCTAAAAGTATAGGGAAATGATCTGATCCGAGGGTATCATCCTGACTTCTCCATTCAATCATGTTTGCAACGTCGGGGGAAGCGAACGTAAGGTCTACTACAGAGTTATTTCCGTTATTTTGGAATCTAGTTGGTGATCCATCATTCAATAAGACCAAATCTGTCGAATTCAAGGCTTCAACTAAAGGATTTTGCTTGTAAGAGCCCCATAAACCATGATGAGCATTAAAATCCCCACCAATAATGGCATGTTGACCCATAAGAGTTAGTAATCCAATCCAATCATTAGGTGAAAAATTGATATTTGGAGGAACATAAACCGATAGGAGTGACAGGTGGAATGAATCTGTAACAAACACATCAGCGCCACAAAACTGCAGGTCATCTGACTGTAATTGACTATTAATTTCTTTAAAACTCAAAGTATTTCGGATAAATATCGCTACTCCAGTTTTTCCATCGTGTCTATCTTTCCTAATTATAGAATAACCGTGAAACTTAATATTAATGTTAGGCTTAAACCAAGTTTCGGAGATTAGGGCAATGTCTATCTGTTCATCAAGCAAAATTTTGTCTAAGCTATGTTTATTAGCTATTGCAGATCTAGCATTCCACTGTAAAATACGCAAGCTAGTATTCGTCCTGATCACTGAACTGTTCATTAAGTGGATGGTTACCTTTATATATATTTTTAACATAACTAATATCGATATTTGCTAATTCTTCGAACGATTTCACTTCACTTAAAATACGCTGTATGGTACTAAATAATACGGTAAGAAACCTCTCGTCAGGAGACTCTGGAACATCAGGATGGTTAGGGGGGAGAGGGTGTCTAGGACCAAAGGAAAAAGGGAACATAGGAGGTATGGGCGTTACATGAACGGGAGATGTTGCCTTCCGTTTTTTGCTTTGGTTTCCTTGTTGGGATGCAGTGGTTCTCGTAGGAATCGTAACTGTGGAGGAGTTTGTCGGTTGTGAGAAAGAAATATTAGTCGGGCGGGAAGATACGTTTCTTGTAGGGAGTGGGGGGAAGTGCACATCGCGTGCTTGATCTAAAACTTGAAACCGATTATTGGAGGCTATTATACTGGAATATGAATGAATGTTTTTATTTTTTGCTTCTAAGAAGGTAATATTTTGTTCTGCCATCCTTTTTTTTATTTTTTCTTGTTCTACATAAGTTGGGCAATTTCGGGAAGTCGACTTATGCTCGTTATTCTTACAATATATACAGCAACTATCCTGAGGATCCCTACAGTTGTGCTCTGAGTCTTTTATCTTACCACAGTTGATGCATAATACCGATGTACTCCTACACTGCTTAGCTACGTGCCCGTATCTCAAACATTTATAACACTGGACAACTCTATATATGTAAGGTTCCACTCTACATATGACACTGTTTAGGGTAATGTATGAAGGTAAAATATTACCTTCAAATGTGACTATGATAGTTTGTTTAGGGACATAAGAAATCTGATCATCAGTTACTACCTTGCGTTTCAATCTTTGAACCTCCGTTATAGTTACAGTAGAAAGGAAATTACTAAATAAGTATTTTTCATCGAAACTAGTGTCAACGTGTTTTATAACTGCTTTTCTGTATAATAAATTGCTAGGAATGAATACGTTAAGATTTTCATCTTTAAGGGCTTGATTAGTCACTAATTGATTTGCATCCCTCAAACCCTTTAAGTGAACTTTGACTCGGTTTCTGCCTACTTTTTCAATATTGAGAATGTTGGAAATTTTCAATTTTTTATGCAAAATATGGCCGATGGCCATAGGATGGATGGTACCAATATTTTGGGTATTTGTGTTCTCAATAAATACATAAACGGAATCTGAGTACTGTTTAGGTTTTTGCAAATTAAAAATCCTGCTCTTTTCAGACACGATGTCACCTGAACCTCTTGGGGCAGAGGTATTCGCATGCAGATCCGTATTCTCGTTGCTCCTTACTCCATCTGCGTGGGTCTCGTCCATCTCGATTGATCCCCCTTCTTCAGGGGGATCACAATTCTCGGGCATTTCGCCCCGCAATCCAAAAACGTTGGTTTTTTCCACTTAACAGCGCGAAAGAAACTGTTTTGTCTGTTTATGTATGTAAATAATCGTCGAAGCGACAGCGATTGTCGAGCGTTTGTTCGGTCTATCACATATGAAGGTCACGACGGAACTGGTAGGACAAGTTATCACCGATAAAAGATCCAGGTTACATTCAAAAAATGCAACAAAAATTATATTTTTACATTTCAATATGAAATGGAATTTAGTGTCAATTATTTATTTCTGTTCATTGTTCATTCACTGTATTTGACTCTATCGTTTGTCTTCTGCTTGTCTTATTTCGATGTACAATTGCAATATTGTAGTTTATTTTGTTGTTTAGAATTTGTTTTTTTTATTTTTTGCTTTTTTACTTTAATTATTGTTTTAAATTTTCTTTATATGAATTACAATTTTCACACTGCAAACGTGTTATATTTTCTCAGCAATCCATGCAACAGCAATAGAATCATAAATACTTTCTACTCTCCAACGAACTGCACAAGCTGTCCTAGGACCAATACACTGTTCTAGGACATATTACTGAACTAGTCCTACTGTCCTATATCACGCAAATGTCCTAAAAGTTCCATCTCTAGACTGAAATAACCAGCCTAATATAATCCAAACACATAAAATAGTCCCCTCGTACGTATACATAACACCACCTACCTTCACCAGGACTTATTAATAGGTAAATACATACCTATCCCTCCTGACACAAACCGTTACAGTGTAACTGTACTTATTTCATAATCAAAATACGTAAATGTAAATTGATGCATACCTTTTCCGACGGTTACCATAATATTAATAATAATGTGGGTGTGCCAATTTTTATAGTCGATACTGTACCGTTGTTCAAACGATAAGCTGTTGTTTTTCATTAACATTTAAGGTGGAAAGATTAAAATTACAAGTCAACATCATTTTAAGAGTGATTGCAATCCCTATATTTAATTTTTCGGATTATATTTTATACTTAAAAGGCTACAGAAACGGCCGAACCATATTTTCTTATTTGTTTTAAAGTGGTGTGAATAATCGTAGATATTTAACTATTTTAAGTTTAGAGCTTTTATTTTTCATTAGAAAAACTGATGAATGTTTATTTTTTGCTAAATATATGTGGTCGCCAATTCACCGATTTTCAATACAGCATTTCCTATAAAAAACAGCATAACACAACCAGAAATTTCATCAAAATCAGTACGATAGTTACTGAGTTTATGCAAGCAAAAAATGGCGAAAGACGACAGTCAGACTGACAGATAGAAATACAGACGGAAATGTGTGTCAATAATTTTCGTGACATAGACACCATAAAACGTCTAAAATCCAAAAATTTTATGTTATTTTTTAATCACTTCTCTGCCGTCTCTGGATCAGCTTCTATCAGAATTTCGACCTATTTCATCCATATGAATATTAAGAGTTCTAAGTTATATAGGAGCCAAGGAATACGCATTATCGACCGCTTCTAACGATTGGATTTTAGAAAGCTGTAAAACTTTTTGCTTTATCTGTCTCTGTCTCTGGCTCTGGCTCTGGCTCTGGCTCTGGCTCTGGCTCTGGCTCTGGCACTGGCTCCGGCTCCGGCTCCGGCTCCGGCTCCGGCTCCGGCTCCGGCTCCGGCTCCGGCTCCGGCTCCGGCTCCGGCTCCGGCTCCGGCTCCGCCTCCGCCTCCGCCTCCGGCTCCGCCTCCGCCTCCGCCTCCGCCTCCGCCTCCGCCTCCGCCTCCGCCTCCGCCTCCGCCTCCGCCTCCGCCTCCGCCTCCGCCTCCGCCTCCGCCTCCGCCTCCGCCTCCGCCTCCGCCTCCGCCTCCGCCTCCGCCTCCGCCTCCGCCTCGGCCTCGGCCTCGGCCTCTGCCTCTGCCTCTGCCTCTGCCTCTGCCTCTGCCTCTGCCTCTGCCTCTGCCTCTGCCTCTGCCTCTGCCTCTGCCTCTGCCTCTGCCTCTGCCTCTGCCTCTGTCTCTGTCTCTGTCTCTGTCTCTGTCTCTGTCTCTGTCTCTGTCGCTGTCTCTGTCTCTGTCTCTGTCTCTGTCTCTGTCTCTGTCTCTGTCGCTGTCTCTGTCGCTGTCGCTGTCGCTGTCTCTGTCTCTGTCTCTGTCTCTGTCTCTGTCTCTGTCTCTGTCTCTGTCTCTGTCTCTGTCTCTGTCTCTGTCTCTGTCTCTGTCTCTGTCTCTGTCTCTGTCTCTGTCTCTGTCTCTGTCTCTGTCTCTGTCTCTGTCTCTGTCTCTGTCTCTGTCTCTGTCTCTGTCTCTGTCTCTGTCTCTCTCTCACACACTCTGTTCCAGGTGGAATTACCTTAATCCAATTTATTTTTTTGTCATATAATCTGTACTTTGATGAAGAATCCAGATATCGCTGAAACGTCACTGAAGGTTTATCTTTCAGCATATTACAACCAGACCAAAGAGATTTCAGAACATAGATTAGACGTACAAATATTACATAATAGTTGGGGAGATAGCTTTAAATTTTCGCGGTCAATTAAATTGAGAACTTACAGTTTCTTGTCGATTAGTTTCTCGTATAAAGATGAATAAAATCTATGTACCTAAGCTGATGACGCGACTCCGTAACCTAAAACATTGAGTCTGCGTAACTCGAAAAAACAATTTTCGAGATATTTTACTGAAGTTAATTGCAATTGCACACATTTAGTTGATGAATTTTCATCACGAAAATATATGGCTGCAAGTTTCTGTGACTTAACATGTTAGCTACGCGCATGATCATGTGTATCAGTGATATGTGGGTGGAAATAACTACTTCCCTATTTGAGCTAGTGAAAAATGTCTCAAATAAAAAAATGTAGAATGCAATAAAACCTATATTAAGACAATATATACCATTATATAGGGTTTACGATGAAAGCGTGACTTATCAGAGTTAAATTTTTTTAATAGAATCCTCTGTATAATTATTGTTATTGCATATTTGGATTCTTTGGTCGTTTATACAGGGTGAGTAAAGCTCAACGTCTCGGACTCTTATGACCAAACGATACCACTTTTCGAAAAATCAACTCTGCCAGTCTATCCCAGCAAGGAGACGTACGTCATCAAAACGTCGAATTGTGGTGAATTTTGGTCACGTTCGTCATATGCCGAATGAATGACGTCGCACTAACGTCATTTTTAATGACGTCACATAAACGTTTGTCACTTGACGTCGTTATCACGTCAAAATGTAATGGATAAAGGTGGGAGAAAATGTATCTCAAAACTTAATAACCTCACTTTTCTTATTCCTTCCTTATATATTTATGAAAAAATGTTAATGCTCGCATAAGTACTAAAAAATATAATTAATTAGATAGATATAGAATATCTAAATTATTATCCAAAAATATAGTCGACTTCAGGTAACGTAGGTATATCACAAAATTGTGGCTACTTATTCCGTTGATTGGGTTTTTATAGATTTTATGTTTGCATGAGGTAATTTTGTATTAACCGCGCTTTAGTTTACTGATGAATCACTGCACAACTTACAAAAGGTACAGACCAATGAATGAATCGCTTGTAATCCGACCCGATCCGACTACAGCCGAACCGCTGATCTCGATCCCGATCATCAGCACAAGGCACAAATAAATTGCTATTTTCGCCATTTTCTACTTGTGTTCTACGATGAAGCTGTGACATGGGGACGGAGATTTGAACCTTATGTGCTGTGTGTGCAGTGTCTGTATGTGTGGATTCCACCATAAATAATAATAGGTATAGGTATACTGTCCAGTGTTTTCTCAGGTATTATGGATTTATTAGATTGTAGCCTCTTATTATATGGATTCAGCCGATTGAAAATAAAAAGTACTTTGTGATTTAGGCAGGCTTCTATAGAAGGCTAGCAAAGCTATGCTCATTATTTTTGTATCCTGTCTTTACTGTGAAATACATGATTAATTTATTTTGAATTAGTATATTTTATTACCCTTACTCAAATTAATGCTTCACATATTTCTCACAGCATTATCTCATAAACATTTATCCTATAAGGTAATTAACGTCCAAACTATTTTATCTAGTAACTACGACTGCACCAGAAGATATCGTCAGATCAGCATTGACTATTGGAGAGACATAAAGTAAGACAAAGTAACCATCGCCAATAATCTGTGCTGATCTGACGATACCTTCTGGTCTGGTGCAGCCTTGCTTCCTGTATAAAATAGTGTCGACGGAACGACACGTACATGACGATATTGAGACGACACGTTTGTGACGTTATTGGGACGGCGGTTAGGTGACGTTACTAACACGGCACTCAATGACATCTTTGGGCTGTGACATTGTGCCGTCACAGACACGTCATATATTCCTCTTTATCGACGTTATAATGACGAATGGGGTGTCGTCAAAACGACGTTAGTATAACGACATCGTGTTTGCTGGGATGTAGGTCGAGTTGGACTACATTTTAGAAGTAATGACTTTTATACAGGGTGTCTAATAAAATCGTGATATATCAAAGTTAAGTTTTTTTTTAAATGGAACACCCTGTATATTTTAGTGGGACTTTATGTATCACACACGGGACTTTAAGTGAACCGTTTAGGTGCAATTCAGAATTTTTGGTAAAAGTAGATATCAGAAAAAATCGAATATCGCAGCGATTATAAAACTTAGGGTTAGGTTATATTGGTATAATATACTGTAGCCTCCCTTGATCCAGCGGACGAGACTGATATAATACATACTATCCATCTTTATAGTCACAGATGCACGCAACAGCACTTGCAAAATATTAGTTTTTTTATGATGCATTTATAAATTATACATTTAGCAAAAAAAATACGTTATAAGCTGGCACTGAGTTGTCTGAAGATAATTACCTATAAAGTAAATATCATCGAGCAACACCGACAATTTTGTAATAAAGCGTACGTTGTTACATAATTCTATAGAACTTAGAACAATTAAACTAGCAGTTCGCTATAATTTTATATAAATTGTAGGTTACGCAGGTAACGAAATGAAAAGTTGCCTCATTTGTCGTTGACTCGTATGGAATTTGCGTGAGATATGACAAGCTCTTCTGATCTGAAACGAAAGACTACGAATAATAGTGACCTTAGTGAGTAATGAGGCCGAGAAGTCGGCCTAATTTGCGTCGACTTGCATAAAGGCGGCGCCAGACATGCGGCATTTGGCATCTGTGGAAGTAGCGAATATTCACTTTATAAAAAAACACGCTCTAAAAGATGCCATCATAAAATCCATGTTCTTCTAAATTCAGTGACTATGTATTTATAACCCATCTTGACTTCTATGCGTTCCCATGCATCATAAACGTCATTCCGATTTTTATGGGTTCATTTTCATAACACACAAATTAAAAAAAACAATCTGATAATTCAACGACAGGTATGCTTACTACAGCTATCCCCTAGCCACAGGCTTTCGCTTGCAAGATAACGAATACGTGGATACAGATTGAAACGTAACTCTTACCTTTGAAGTTACTTAAAAGACCGACAAACAACGGCATGGGCGCCGCCAGGAAAAAATCCAGGGGGGGCAAAAAAATCCAGGGGGGGGGCAAACAGAATATTTCTTGCCATGAATTTTCTTCTGTATTTAAACAAAAAATAACATAGAACATATGCAAAATAAAAGAGGTAAACATCTTAAATAACAGAAATGCATGAACAATAGGATTGGACCCATAGTCAGTACAGTATCTAAATTAAAAACAATAAAAGAACAAAAATACAGAACAATAAAGAACAAAAATAATAAGAGAACACGAAAAAAATACATCTGAAAAAATAACTAACGATAAAACATAAATCCGCATTTTATATTCACTGTTAGAAAAAAGACTAGAGAAGTTATTCGAAATCGAACTTTAGCTTCCTTCGGTCTTGGGCAAATTTGTTGATTACTGTTTTTATGAATTGCGTTTTATCACAGTTAATTTTTATCTGTGAACGCTGAGACTACATAAACCAGTCAATCGATTTTCGCTCATTGTTTACCTCAACCAAGTGTTGACCCTCCTTAGCGTACTGAATGAACGTTCAACGGAACAAGACGTAGGTGACAAAGAGAGGAAAATTTTAATTGCGCTCGCAGGAGGAGAGGAAAGTAACAGTTTCCATGTATGTATGTTAGATTTGATATGCCAGGGGGGCAGGCGCCCCCCCTCCTTGCCCCCCCCCTGGCGGCGCCCATGAACAACGGGAATTTGACGAGCACTCTACAAACACTGAAATTGGTCATCGACAAGCAGCGACGAACCCGGCCATTCGGCGAGCAGTCGCTCGGTACTCGGCGAATTCCGCATGTCTGGCGTCGCCTTTAGATCAAGCGATCTTGCACAATTATATCGGTAAATATTGAACGGTAGCATTCAAATCTATTTATACAGTGCAGAATGGTCAACACTAACAAGCTTGTATGATATTTCTTCGAGCGAATTGATTTTAAAATACAAGATCGAGACAAAACAAGAATTATAGATAGGTCACTCATGATTTGTGAATACGGGTATGGCTAAAATTAGTGGAAGGGATATAATTGAGATATAGTGCTAGTCAAGTATCATCAAACATGGTTTTTATGCATCCAAAGCTTGCAGTCCTTTGAGCGCAGCCAAAAACGTCATTATTATTGAATGCTCTCGGCATTTCAAATTTCTTTACTGAGTCAACAAGTTTGTTACTCGAAAACAATATTTCTTATAATTTTTTATGACTGAACATACCGCGAAGGCAAAGCCTAAAAGGCCCTAATAAAGGTTATGTTAGGGGAAATTTGATGACGCAGTACTTGAATATGCCAATAATTGTGGTCTCAATCAATGCATCCCCTGGCAATCTTATTTTTCAAGCCCTGGACACTGGAAACAAAATTGCGTTCGTACCGCTCGGTTCTTGATGTATGAACACGACCGCAGCAGCCCCGAGGTTACCCGTTGTGTCCAAAGCTTTAGGCTTGGACAAAACGGGGGGATCCTTGTCCCTCGACCATATCCTCTAGCAACATGAAAAAGTGGCAAGCTTCTGTACACGACTCAGCGTCCGAGGTTCCAACCAAATTCAATGAGTTGCACAAGGAACAAATATAGCAAATGATGCTTGTTCTTGAATTTTAACTTGAAAACCATTGTAAAGTCCCTGACATGTTGGAGGCATTATCATAAGGCTGACCACGACAATCTTTGAGATTAAGGGTCTGGGGTATATCGCGCGAAATTGAGAATCCAAGAAAATACGTATTCCCGTGTTAGCGAGGAGGCGTGGCCGCCTGTTCCCTTTCTCTAATCTGTGTCTCTAAAATGAGGGGAGGTAAGTCCAAAATTTTATTATTTTATTATTAGAATTTGACCCATTAATAAGCAAACATACTGACAGATATGCAAACTAGGGACCAGGAACAACTAGCTACCTATCAAAAATCGTCTGCGACGAATTTACTTATTTAATGGCTGAAAAAGTACTAATATATACATCAGTGATGAGATAAAAAAAGCAACGCAGCAAGTATGGATGGAGCACATATTGATCAGCTAACACTTGTAATTCTCTATGTTTCAGATAATGGAGAGTCATGTGATGAGAGGTTTCTCAACTTCTTACCTTCTGTAGGACATGAGGCGCAAGGAGTGTTTGATGCAATTACTGTAGAACTGGAAAAGTTAAACGTTAAGGGGCCTGGGTACACCCATTTATATACATATATGTATATTTGCCATGTAAAACTCAGATTCCCATTTCGAACAGACCTCACTTGTTTTTCAAACTACATACACAGTATCTCAGAAGGTGGCAGTTTTTAGTGAATGAACTCTCAATGCAAAATCATATATTCTTCAACTGTCTGTAAATCAAACAACCAAATACGATACTAAAAAAGGCCACCGAAGTGACATAGCGCAAGCTTTCTTCTTTTTTTTGAGTCATTATTCTTTAAGTTTAAAGGTAACGTCAGGAGCTTCGAAATGCGAAATTCATTTTTATGGCGACCTTTGGACCTTTTGACTTTACCTTTGGACTTTTGGACTTACCTCCCCTCATCTTAGAGACACAGACTAGAGAAAGGAAACAGGCGGCCACGCCTCCTCGCTAGCACGGGAATACGTATTTTCTTGGATTCTCAATTTCGCGCGATATACCCTAGACCAGGGGTTCCCAACCTGTGCGCCGTAGAAATAAAGAGGGGCGCCGTGAGTCGATCCTCGTCTTACGCTAGTTGCACACACACCGATTTTGGACGGCCGGTAAAATATCGGCCGGTAATATTTTACAGTCGGCGTGTGTGCACTATTGGAATTTGGACGGCCGGAATAAAACCAACCGTCCAAAAATTGGTGTGTATGCAACTAGCGTAGCACAAATATTTGCGGGTGCCTAAAAAGCAAGAATACCTATTCTGACGCTCGCCAGTAGTTAAGAACATAGGTATTACGTACTTTCGTCGCTTCGCCGTCGCCGAAAAGTATAAACATAGACCTACGCGCTTGAAAACCGTGTTTATACCCTCACCTGCCCCTCCTGCGCCTTTAACGGGTCGCGCTGAGGATCTCAATTACCAGTTGATAGAAAAAAATGAAAAGGAAGGATTTTGGTTTTTGATAATACTATTTCCGAAGAGCTCTCATTCTGCAAAAGCATTACCGAAAGTGGGAAGGCCCAAGACTTGTTTGAAATTCTTGACAAGTTTATTGCAGAAAATGGTTTGGATTTAGAAAAGTGTATCGGTGTATGTACTTATGGTGCTTGATCCATGTCTGGCAGGTATAGGGTAACATCATCTTTATGTGAAGCTGGTTTTTTAGCCGTAGCTGTAATCAAGAACAAATATCGCTCAAGGATCAATGTGGAGCAAGAAATGAGAGTCGCAGTGTCGAATCTTATTCCCCGCTTTGAACAACTATGCTGAGATCACCAAACTCAACCGTCATCTTGATTTGGCTGTAGTATTTTATTTTTGTTTTTCTTGAGTCTTTCTTTTTGTTTTCTGTTTCAATTCTGAATTATCATAAATATAATGAAAAAACTTCATTTCGTATTGAGGACGTTTTTATTGTTTTGTCTACTATTATTATAGGTACCTATTTCTTTCGATAAAGTAGGGCGCCGTGACAAAATACTAAACTTGAAAGTGCGCCGCGGGCTGAAAAAGATGGGAACCCCTGCCCTAGACCCTTAATCTCAAAGATTGTCGTAGTGAGTCTTATGATAATGCCTCCAACATGTCAGGGACTTTTACAATGGTTTACAAGTTAAAATTCAAGAACAAGCAACATTTGCTATATTTGTTCCTTGTGCAGCTCACTCATTGAATTTGGTTGGAACCTCGGACGCTGAGTCGTGTACAGAAGCCTGCTAATTTTTCATGTTGCTAGAGGAGGTATAGACTTTCTTCGTAAAGTCAACTGAACGTTGCGAAAAATTAACAAATATAGGGAGAAGGACACTCAAGAGAGTAACCTTACTCGTTGGTCGGCTAGATGAGCAGATGCCTGTAAAAATCCTGAGATTCCTGAGATGAACTAATTACAGTTTCAAAAACAATTGAAGATGACACTAAAGAAAAACAAGTACCGCGAATTGAGGCAAAGGGAATTGGCATCGAATTAGAAAAACCTGAAACTGCGTTCATGGTCGTATTTTGGAATGCTATTTTGGAAGAGTTCAATAAAGTGAGTATTCAGATTCAGAGCTCATCTGTAGATGTATTGACGGTATCTGATTTCTATAGATTTCTAGTAGAGTTTACAATAGCAGAGCGAGACAACTTTGACTATTTTGAAGAAAAAGCAACTGAAATGAGCGCACTTAGAAATATCAAGGTGACATAAAGAGGCAATCTAAGAACAAAAAAATGCCAGAAAAAATTCCATTTTTAGCAAAACTGACTGAGCTCAACACAAACAGTGACTCGTAAAATATTATGTTACTGATTTAGAGGACGATTTTGTTCAAGAATATGTGCATTTCCAAAGTCTCATTACCTCTAACGAAACCGCAGTGTGCAGAAAAGCCTGGATCAGACTCACTACTCGGTCTATCAAGATTTTTGAGAAATCAGACTTTGTCTGATGTCTATCCTAATTTGCTATAGCTCTCCGAATCGCACTTTCCACTTCGGCTACAAATTTCTTCTGGGGAAAGTAGTTTTTCTTGTTTAAAACGAGTGAAACATTATCAGAGATCTTCATTGTCCAGAAAAATGAATTCTTTAGCTCTTCTCTACATAGAAGCAGAGATAATGAACACTTTAAACTATGACGTCATAGAGGCCCGGACGGGGGACCCCCGTCGGACCGTCCGGGATGATGGTGTAATCATTCCAAAGGTGCTGGCCGCGCACCGTCCCCCCTCTGGTAAGTTATAGTACAATAGGCCTTAAAGGCTTAAGTACTGACGGCTCCCAGAGGAAAAAAATGACTTCATAGATGATTTTGCTATTTAAAAGGTCTCGTAAAAAAATTATGATTCTTGTTTCCTTTTTACGCTCTTTGTTAATCATTATTATTTTGCTATTAAAAAGTATAGTAAAAAATTGTATTTAGATTTTCCCTTTTCTACCCTTTGTTAATCATTATTATTCATTAGGCATTCATTTCCATAATTTTATTGCTTTCGCTGGAAAATCGAAAATTATTATTTTAAAAATGCACCTTCATGGGGCGGCGAAATTAAATTTGCGTACACTCACAAAACGTGTAAATGCGGCACTGCTCCGGACATAAGAGGCCTTTACGGAAACTATGATCGGGTTAACCCGATCAGTTGGATCACTGATCCTGACGTTCGGAAAGTGATCTGGGATCGGTATAGTTCACTCTTGTACAGTAAGTGATTGCGATCGGATGATTCAGATCAGTAGCTGCTTTACTTTACCATCTGTTTTTTATTGTTAAACCAACTGTTCGTTGTTCGATGTCCGTTAAATTCATGGAATCATAAATGCCACTTGACAGCTGTTTGACATATAACTGATCTATCCGGATCCAGATCAGTGTTTCCGTAAAGCCCTAAAGCGAGGTCCGATGCCAAGTTGACATAATATGAAGAATGGGAGCATCAAATCTTAAGCAAGGGGAGTGCCAACGCCATTGAGCCAGTATACGATGCTGCCTGCGTTTAAACTGAGTGCTCCAGTAGTACTACAAAAATGGCAGTACTAGTGGTCACTTAAATCTCGCACCGATACGCGCCAGTTTCAGGAACGATTTTACTGCAGAGATTCATTAGGCGCTCTATGTACTTCTATTGTATGTATATACATAGTCCGTGAGTATCAAAATGAAACAATAATGTAGTATGAAACTCAACGAAATTTATTAAACACATAAGTTATACGATTTTACATCACTTTAAATAAACTTATCAATATCTATAAGAGACAGAGCAACATCGGTGCTTGTAAGTCTTGAAGTAGTCAATGTGTCTTCATCACTATCATCTAGCTTACTCGTTGAGGTACGTTTGATACTTTCACGGTAATTCAATAACTCGATTTTATTATCACAGTCGTTTAGAAACACATCAAGATCCTGAAACATTCACAAAAAATATACATTTTCAAATTTCCACGCCGTATATTATACAGGGTGATTTTTTAGTACCGGATCGGTCTACTACTACTACTACTACTACTGTAGAGGATAGCAAAAAAAGTTGTATATAAAAGTTGTAGCTAAGGGTATGCTCCTTGCTCGGGAAATATTATACAGTTTATACAGGGTGATCCATAACTACGTGGTGATGCAAACATATATTTTTTTACACTATATATTATCCCATATTTAGATTCTACTAATAATACCCCTCCCTACAATATAAGGTATTGTAACATTATACAGGGTATTTCAAAAGTTATGACCATTTTTATATCCAAATCGCTTTCAAATAAACGTACTGTATCTCAAAAATTGATGAATCGAAAATATATTTTTTTACATGGAAAGATAAAAAATATCCTCTTGTTTTAAAATCGGCTGTTAAAAAAGTTGACAACGCATATTCATACACAGGGTGATGTAGAATGCAAAATCTAGATTTTCTCTTTTTTTAAATTTAACCCCCCAATATTTTATTATACGAAAGAATCATTGCTTTTAATATGCTCTTTCATCTTTGTATAGCACTTGCATTCATTAGTTTATGAGATATTTCTATTTTTCTGCAAATTTTAATGTATGTACCTTCTATTTGTGTACTGAAATGTATTTATTTTGTGAAATTTACTATCGAATTTGTTTTTTGTTTAACGGACAACTAAATTATAAGGTCATCATAGTATATGATGAACTCAAAACCCTGAATCATTCAGATAATAATGTCAAGTGTGCTGAGGAAACAATTTTATAGACGTCATGCATAATTATCAAGCAGATCTATCATGTAGGCTATGAAATATTAAAGGACCCAGTCCGAATCAAACGATCCTTCAGTCTTTCAAACGCATTAGTTTTAGAGTGCCTCCGTTCTGGATGTTGCTATTGATAGTTGATATATTCTAGAGGCAAGTAGGCAATTTCTCAAAGATTCTCCTAAATCCCTCATTGGAAAAATTCATTTTTAAAGCTCATTTTTCACACAGGTCGAGGCTATGAGAACTATAAATTTTTCAAAGCTTATCTGATGAATCTGCTTGATAATTATGCATCACGCCTACAAAATTGTTTCCTCAGCATACTTGACTTTATTATCTCGATGATTCAGGGTTTTGACTTCATCAGATACTATAATGACCTTATAATCTAGTTGTTCGTTAAACAAAAAAATTCTATAGTAAATTTCACAAAATAAATAAGTTTCAGTACACAAATAGAAGGTACAGTTTTAATTTACAGAAAAATCGAAATATCTCGGAAACTGATGGATGTAGGTACAACAAGTGCTATATAAAGTTGATAGAGCATATTAAAAGCAATTTTTTGGTATAATCAAATATTGGGGGTTACATTTAAAAAAAAAAGAGAAAATCTAGATTTTGCATTCTACACCACACTGTATACGAATATGCGTCGTCGGCTTTTTTTATAGCCGATTTTAAAACTAGAGGATATTTTCTATCTTTCCATGTAAAAAGAATAATTTTTGGTTCATTACTTTTTGATATACATCTAAAAAAATATATGTTTGCATCACCACGTAGTTATGAATCACCCTGTATGAGCAAACATATTTTCTGAGAAAGGAGCGTATCCTTAGCTACAACTTTTATATACAACTTTTTATGCTATCTTTTACAGTAATGGGGTTATAGACCGATCCGTTACTAGAAATTCACCCCTTAGAAAATATTTAACAAACACAATTCCAAAGCAGATAGCAAAAAAATCTTAACCAAACTGTTTTACGTTAATATAATTTCAAGCTGGGATCCACTTGCTAGGCAGTGGTTAAATAGCATGCTATGTTCATTTTCCAGCAAGTTATGTGCTACATAATATACAGGCTAATTCCTAAGTTAATACTTTTTTTAGCTGTGTGTAGAAGTCGTAAAAATAAACAACTTTTCCAATAACTTTTTCAAAAAACCGAAAAATAAGAAGTTACATTATTACAAAACGTGTCCAATACGGTCCTATCTAGTAGTAGTAGTAGTAGTAGTAGTAGTCCGCGAGGGGTTGCTAGACCCCTTCAGTGTGCGCCTCCCCAGGTGGCGGATAGGGGAACGCCTCCCAGATATGGGTGGTACCGGGGAAATGAAATACCCGGGGCGGACCAAAAACTAGCGCGCACCGTGATGAATGACCAAGATCAGGTAACCAACCCTGGTGGCGGAAATCATCACGGAGAAGCGCACAGGCAGCGTCTGACCCGGAGCGGGCGGCTGTCAAGGGGCGGACCGAGCTCCTAAGCTGCAGAGAAAGCAATCGGTCTAGGGATGCTGACCCGAACAACGACGCAGGGGTGGGCTGGACTCCATAGCTGAGGCGGAAGCAGCTAGCCTAGGGGATACCCGAACAAATAGAAAGCATTATGAAATGGAAGAAGAGAGGAGAAAAAACGTTACGGTGCAGGGGGTCGGATCCCCAGTACCGGTCGGTGAGGCGAGTGAGCGAGTAGGCTCCCCCCGACCGTCAGCAAGTGACTACTCTGTGCGTCCACGGGAAGACCGAATAGGCGCACTGGACAACACAGGAGGGAATGAGCAGTTGACTCCAACTGCTTACAAGTAGGAAGACGTAGATAACCCCTTTACAAGAAGGAGCTCTATAGGAAGATCGCCTCCAGGATCGAGGAGGAGTTCGGTTAGCTCAACTGGCAGTCGAACATCAAACAGAGAGTTGACAGACATATTGGTAAGTTCAAAAAGACCGAGAGATTCAGATGGCATCGAAATAAGTGATCTACAGGAAATGATCGGCAAGCTCTACAACATGGCGGCAGGTTTGAAAGACATGATAAAGGCAGTACCAAACACAAAGGCGGACATTAAGAAATCTGCTTTTGAGCTTGCTCATCAGATAGACTTGGTGCATCACAGGTGTCAGGGACTTGAAAAAAGTTCAAGGGAAGCAAAATTGCCAAAAAGAAGTGTGGCAGCGACGAAGAAAAACGCTTCCCAGACGGAGCAAGCCGGCACTTCGGCAGCGGTAAACATGGAGACACAAACAGACAGGCGAAGCACTAGTGCGAGGAGCATCGCAGTACAGGCGTCTCTAGATGAAGAGGTGTTGGACATGGCGCGAAAGGAACAAGAGGCCGTGCAGGAGATTCAAAGAGAAATTGAAAGCGGGAGAGACTTTAATAGGCTAGCTGGGCTGTTAGACAGAGATTGGCCAGAAGCAGCCTACCGCTGCACAAAAGAAACGACGAGGAACTCGTCCACTGACGTACCTCGAAATGACATTGTGCTTATAATAGACTCCGAAAAGAATAGTCAGACAGGACTTATGAAGGATATCTTAGACCGTTTTCCCGAAGCACGAGATCTCATACAAGAGGGTATCAAAGAAAATGAAATTGAGTACATAATAAGTGAGACAAAAACCAGTCGAAGGGCCGAACAAGACAGGACCACGAGGACTCTTTATCTGCTGCCGTACAATGTACATCCTGAGGGGGTTAACGACATGGAAAACTTGTACAATTTAATGGAAAAACTGAAAGAAACCATGACAAGTGACCACAAATCCCTTACTCTGGTGACGCCTGAAGGCCTCGAACGAAGCTATGTTAGAAAAATAACAGAATTTGTGATGTACGGATCGGAAATAACGATCGACTACCCGACCAATAAAATGCACATAAAGGGGAAGGCCAATACACCATGAACACGTAACGAGGAGGTTATTATAAAGGCAGGCAGCAGGAGCTACGCGGAGCTACTCCATACGGTCAAACAAAAGGTAAATGTGGATCAGCTCGGCATAGAGGTACGCAGCCTTAGGAAAACGGCAGCCGGAGACCTCATGGTTACCTTACAGGGTGGAAAGGACTCAGCTACTCTCCTTAAGAACAAAATAAAGGAGCAAGTAGAAGACACCAAGGTTATAGTTAGGAGGGATCAGATAACCTTACACGTTTCCGATATCGACGCAGACACTACTAAAGAGGATGTCGAACAGGCAATAAAAAAATCACACCAGTGGATCGATTCTGTAACTTTCGCTATAGTAACGAAAGCAGACGAAGACGAAGCTAATCAATTACGAAAACGATTTTTGACGGCATTCCATAACTAAAGTTTAACGCTTCGTTACGCTTTCGGCATGGAGCTTGATGACTCACGAGCAATCACGAGTTGGCTTAAATATCTCTGGATGAGAGTCTGCAAAATCCAGCAATGCCGACCATTGCGAAGGATTAGTTTTTTCTCTTCGATTCATTGCTTGTTAATTAAGTACACAAAAAAATTTAAGCAAATTGTCACTTTGACACACAGCAATAATAACGTCAAAGCTTGACAAACGAGATCCAAAATCTTTCGCTATCGCTTATACCGTTCGTCTGCGTTCGTTATGTCCGAGTCGGAACGAAGACATTTATGGAATACCGAAACGAGCGAAAGCATTGGACGAATGTCGCTATCGCTTCGCTATCGCTTCGCTTAGAGTTATATAATTCCCCCACAGAAGCTTCGATATCACAGTTGGAGCCTTGAGACCAACTCGGAACGGCAACCGAGTAGTGACTGTAATAGTTCCCCAGAGAGTAGCTGAGACTCTACTCATCAGGCAAACCATAAAAATCGGTTGGGTGAGATGCCGTATAAGTGAGCGAGTACCAATACCAAGATGCTCGAAGTGCTTAGAAGTCGGTCACAATACAAGGACCTGTACAGGCCCAGACAGAAACAACTGTTGTTTCAACTGCGGGCAGGAAGGACATAAAGCTGCAGATTGCAAGGGAAATGCCTACTGTTTCCACTGCAACGTAAACCACAGACCCGACTCTGTCAGATGCCCTCGTTTTCGCGAACTAAGACAAAAAAGCAAATCATTTACACAATAAAGATCCTCCAAAATAAAGATCCTCCAAACCAATTTAAATAGGTCGATGGCAGCACACGATGTGGCATTTGCTGCAGCTGAAGAGACAGATGCCGATCTCATAGTTGTTGGAGAACCAAACAGAAAGGCAGTATCTAAAAGTGGCTGGATTATAGACAGCAACACAGACGTGGCAGTTTACTTCAGAAATCGCTCCATTGAGGTGAAGTCTATTCGAAGAATTGCAGGCTGTATAAATATCGAGCTAAAGCAATGTAGTCTATACTGTTGCTATATATCACCCAACATACCAATGAGTCGATATATGGAGTACATAGATGCGGTATTCGATCAAGCTAGGAACAGCAGCAAAGTCATAGTAATGGGAGACCTGAACTCTAAATCTGTCGAATGGGGCTCATCTTATACTGATCGCAGAGGTATCTACCTAACAGAACATATAGCAGCTTCAAACCTCGTTATTCTCCACCAAGGGGATACGCCAACATTTGTGAGAGGTGAGTATCAATCTCACATAGATATCACGATAGCAACTCAAAGTACAGCTAGCGAGGTAATAGACTGGAAGGTGTTGAATACTGAAACATTGAGCGATCATAGACATATATTGATTGAAACAACATGGAAAACAAGATGTAAGCCAAAGTATGGTCAAAAGAATATTATATACCAAAGCATACTGAAAGAGGAAATACGTACCTCATTTGCAACAGAGAACACCCCAAGTATGCTATTTGATGAATATATCGAAACAGTACGGAAGATCAACAAAAAATGCCAAGTACGAAGGGATGCCGACCAGAGACTTAGACTTTATTGGTGGAACAGTGATATCGAACAAAAGAGGAAGGAATGCTTAAAAATGAGAAGACAAATAACAAGGGAGGCAAAGAGGAGACGGTTAAGCGACCAAGACAGGGAAGGAATAAACAAGTCATATCGGGAATTGAAACAACAGCTGAGGAACCTTATTAGGCGAGCTACAATAAAGGCCTGGAATGATCTGTGTGACGAACTCGAAGCGGATATATGGGGGGACGGATATAAAATCCCCATGAAGAGTTTGGGGGCATTTAGCACTCCATACCAGCTCACGGATGAACAAAAGGTGCTCATAGCACGTGATCTATTCCCTAGCAGGAACGAGACGCGGGAGATTATCACTAGCATACAAAGTGTAAACCCATTTGCCAAAGATGAACTTATCGCTGCTGGATGTAGGCTCAAATCAAAAAAGGCGCCAGGGCCTGATGGAGTGCTACCCGAAGTAACAAAAGAATTGACCGTTTCCACTACCGAAGCGACGCTAGGAATTATGAACAATCTACTAGCCCAGCAAAAATTCCCCAAGCAATGGAAGGAGGCCCGCCTAGTACTGTTGCCTAAGCCAAAGAGACGCACAGATGACCCTACGACATATCGACCCATTTGTCTTCTAAACACTCTAGCAAAGCTCTACGAATGCATGGTTCTTGACAGACTGAACACAGAAATCGACAAAGGCGAAGGACTGTCCGAAAGACAATACGGATTTAGGAAAGGTAGATCTACTGTCCAAGCAGTGCAATATGTCATTCGGATGGCACGAGGTACCAGCCAAAGATGGTGCGCGCTGGTCGCATTAGACATCAAAAATGCATTCAACACAGCATCGTGGGGCCAGATTATCTCCGAGTTAAAGAGAAGAAGCATACTACAGTATTTGATAAATCTCATCAGCAGTTACTTTGAAGACAGAGTGATCAAAATTTCGAACAGAACCAGCATGACTGTCACAACGGGAGTTCCGCAGGGTTCAGTGATGGGCCCAACACTGTGGAACATTCTGTATGATGGTCTCTTACGCCTAGAACTCGCAAAGAATGTGATATCTGTGGCATTTGCAGATGATCTGGTCATCATAGCAACGGCAGAAAGCGAACAAACCCTGATGGCAACAACAAATGAATCCCTAAGAAGAATAGACACCTGGCTCAGCTCCCACGACCTTGAACTAGCCCCGCAGAAAACCGAGGCTATCATTCTGAAAGGCCCGAGGAAAGGAAGAGAAGCCATAACTTTCAACTTACGGTCAATGCCAATAGTACCATCAAAAACAATGAAGTATCTCGGCATTACACTTGATGAAAGGCTTACTTATGGGGAACATATCAAGGCAACGATATCCAAGGCAGAGAGATGTGTCACGTCTCTATCGCGCATTATGCCTAACGTCGGAGGGCCTGGAAGCCACAAGAGGCAGCTTCTTTACACAGTGGTCCAATCAACCCTACTGTATGGAGCTCCAGTGTGGAAGAAGGCAATGGACACTAAACTGCACTCATCAAAAATGCTTAGAGTCCAGCGAAAGATGCTACTACGGGTAACAAGTGCATACCGTACTACATCAGCAGAAGCATTGCAAGTGATATCCGGTACTGTACCGATAGACCTGCTAGCCGAAGAGAAATGGCGTTTGTTCAACCTGACCGACGGCAAGACACCATCAGTGCGTAAGGCAGCAAGAGAAGAGACCATCAGAAATTGGCAACGAAGATGGGAAAACACCACTACAAAAGCCCAATGGACCAAACGCTTGATTCCCAGCATAAGCAAGTGGCTAAAATGCCAACACCGTGTGCTAGATTATCACTTAACCCAGCTACTTTCGGGACATGGGTGTTTCGAACAATATGCCAAGAGGTTTGGCAAAGCCTCGGAAGATACCTGCCTTTACTGCCCGCAAGTCGATACCCCCGAACACACACTGTTCCACTGTGCTCGGTGGAGAGAAGTTCGCAAATAGACAGCCGAGACCATAGGTATACCCATTACTTTGGATAACATAACCGACCTGATGACCCAGAACCCGCGAAACTGGACATGTATCAGAAATATGGCAAAAATGATAATGTCAGTGAAAGAAACAGACAAGAGGAGACAAAAGTAGAACAGACAGCCACAATCCTGACGAGAAGTCAAATTGGCTATGCCGAGATTGTGCGCGCATTGAGGTGGTTTTAGTGGGTATGTCGGACTTGCACATATAGAGCCAAAGAGTCCCACAGTACCAGGGAAGGGAGGAACCGGTACCTGGTCTGCATAAAGCATTTCCACCTGTCAAAAAAAAAAAGTAGTAGTAGTAGTAGTAGTAGTGATGGGGAGGCGAAGCCAGGCAAGTAGGCCACCTTTGGCCCTTTTTGCCAACCCCACTGAACCAATCAGTGAAAACACTAAAATTCTACACCTTAGAAAGCTCCTTGTCGAACCTACCAGACCTCCTGACGAAGGTCAGTATGTCCGACCAGTTCGCTGAATATAGTGGCTCCTCCCCAAACTCCGTCGTGCCGAATATCTGAACCCTAAGGTTGCGATAAACTGCACATCTGCCCAGGAAGTGGAACGCTGTCTCGTCCTCCTCCCAGCATCTGGAGCAAATGGGGTCCCCTACCACTCTCATAAGTGACAGATGTCTATTCAGCCGGCAATGGCCAGTGACAACCCCCACCAGAAGGTTGAGCGTCTCTCTGCCTTTACTCAAAAGCCATTGCGTTCGGCCCCTATCAGGGCCTGCTATGAATCTTTTGGCTTGCCTGCAGTCGTCTCTCTCTAACCACGCTTTCGCCAGTTCCTTGTAGGCCCAGTTATCCAGGGCCACATTGACCTGGAGTCTACTAATTCCCAGTACGGTCCTATCTATGTTAGACAACTTGAAAGTGAGCGGGGCAAGTCTGCCTCCCTTCACTGCGCCCTTACTGCACGCTATTTAGAGTTCACGGTACAATCCACACCTCTTGACGGAGGCGATGGTCGTGTTGGGTGAAACTTTCTTGAAGTCAGGGGTTCCAGAAGAAGAAAAGACGGTCCGTTGTTTGTCCTAGACCGCAAGTGGTTTCTCAGATGACCATGTTTTGTCTTGTCAACAACGTATCAGAATGCGCAGGCCATTCCTTTTCCATTCTATGATCCTCGTCGGGGGGTGGGGCGACTAGAGGGGTATGGTATGAACATCTTCGAATGTAGTAACCGTGGTGTATCTCGACATTGCAGGAGTGCATTCCTCTCTGCCCAATCTGATATAGTTTTCTTAGCGGTGCTTTTCGCAATGCCTGCGAATGGTGTGGTCCTATAAACACAGATTCGGTTCCTCCTCTTGGGAGTGTGTCGACCAATACATTGCCATCCACTCCAGTAGGACCTGGGATCCAAACCAAAATTACTTTGTTCATTGTTCCAAGTTTGCTGAGGAGAACGAGTCTTGAGTCAACCCGTTTAGAGCTCAGTAATTTCAAGGCAGCCTGCTATCTGAAAAGATTTTTATAGATTTGTTTGTCAGGAGTATTCTGTTCAGCCTCCTAACTCTCCGCTCTATGGCTTTCTTGCAAGATTGTGGAATACCTCTCAAGGTTTATTGAGATTTGAACTCTTCGATTGGTACCGGCTGCTCTCGCTCCTGTCTCCAGTTCTGAATTGGAGCCATCCGCGAATCGCGTAAGATCGGAGGGTGATATGAAACTGTCACTCCTATTCCATTCGTCCCTTGCTGGAGCCTGAAATCGGTTTTCCTCTAACTATTACAGCAGTCTCCTCAATACGAATAGACTGTGTTGGGATGCGTCTTGAAAACTAAACTTTTCACAAACCCTCACAAAAACAAGTTACACGTAGTCTGGGGACCTTGGTGGTCATTTGAATTTGAAGGTAAAAATGCTCAATGGCTCTTCCAAAAAGATTCCGGAGATCAAATACCTGGCCGTTCGCATTTCCGGGTGCCAGGTGGTCCGAGGGGAACGTTAAACGAAGTTTGTTTAAAGAATTGTGCTGCCACTCCTCGTCAGGCTAACAACAGAAGCCGTCCTTCGCAGCAACTTTGCACTGACGACAGGCCCGAAGGCCAGGTAAACGTGTTCAGAGCCGATTTTAGAAATATACGAGGTCTTGCCTCCAACATAAACTCTCTCCATCAACATGTTCAGGCAGAGAAGCGACACATTCTGGCACTTACAGAAACTCAAGTCGGTTCTTCAACAATGGATAACTGCTTTAGATAACCCGGATATGACTTATACACCCGATTTAGACGTAGGTTCGGCGTATGCATGTACCTTAAATCTGAGCTTTCTTGTCATTGAGAGGAAGAGCTTGATCTGGAATGATCTGACATCATATTAATGAAAGTATCCTTCCAAATCATTCGAAATTCGTATGCTGCATCTATAGGCCACCAAGTAGTAAGAACTGCAAAGAGCTCTTCGAGAAGCTTTCAGCCACTGTGGACACGCTACAATCAGGTCACCCTAATTCAGAGATAGTCTTTCTGGGGACTTCTACGTTCACAACTCATACTGGCTCAAACACTCAAATAAAACGGACGACGAGGGACGTGAAGCTGAAGCCTTCGCTATTAGTTGCGGCTTGGAGCAGACAGTCAAAGAACCAATAAGGATCCCCAGCCGCCACGGAGATTTTGCTAGTCTGTTGGACCTATATCTCACAGCTATGCCAACAATTTACACAGTGAAAGTAACCGCTCCACTAGGATCGTCTGACCATAACACCATTTCAATGCTATGCAGAATGCAGTCTCCAGACTCCAGACCTCCACCATACAAAGCCTCGCCGGGTATGGCATTATAGATCAGCCAAGTGGAACGACCTAAGAGACTTTTACCAGACCTTTCGCTGGAACGACATCTGCTTCAAGTCACGAGACCCATCAGCCTGCGCCCAGGAAATAACAGGGGTATTAATATCCAGCATGGGAGCCTATATTCCACATGTCACCAAGCGTCCCTCCAAAAATAAGCCATGGTTTAACCAGCGTGGTAGAGATGCAGTTACCTCTAAAAAACAACATTACAAAGAAAGAAAGAAAGAAAATCCGAAAATGCCGAGAACCACCGCAGTTTTATCAACGCCAGAAATCACTGTAAACGCGTGATTGACAGCAGCACGCAAGCTCCTCTCACGTCCTGGCACGACCACGTCGTCGGTATCGCTAAAACGGCCTCCCAGAAGCTTGGAGTTTTATTCCGTTGTAGGAAGCTGTATACACCAGAGCAACTACTGCTGCCCTACAAGGCACAGATCCGACCATCGCTGGAGTATTGCTCCAATGGGTGGGGATGCGCTCCAAAGCATTCTCTAAAGCTTCTGGACACTATCCAGAAGAGAGCAATTAGACTAATCAATACGCCTAACCTCACAAAGGACCTCCACAGCCTGGAACATCGAAGAAGGGTGGCTGACCTGTCCCTGACAGACTCTATCACGGAAGATGTTCGAGTGAGCTCTCCTAGATAATAACATCAGAGGCCGTCCAAACGAGGAACACTAGAGTGGCTCTGCGAGCTCATCCTTACTAGGTCGAGGTCCCTACTCCCCGAACCAGAGTCCTCCAGCATGCCTTCTTTTGGAGAACTTCGACGCTGTGGAAGGAGCTGCCGTGGAATTTGATTTCCTACGGCTACATCCTGCAGCATTTCAAATTTAACGTGCACTGACACAGCGCTTCTACAGAGCCATAAGCTTTCAGCCGTTGCGGGAGGCTGACCATAAAAAAATGCAACTGGTCCATTTCGACCGATCCACCTATTCTGGATAGTAATATCTGAAAACTCACGCACTTTCCATCTAAAATGAACCGGTACTCCATCCTGCAGAAGCCACATAGCTTATCTGATATTCAGTGGCACGTCTTCTAGCAGAACAGACAGATTTCGCCAATATTTCAAATGAAATTTGGTATGAAATTTGATATCAAATTATTTAGAATGTTCTAAATACTCCCCCGTGTGTAGGCGGGTTAGAATATCTCCCATCGGATATCCGCCGTAAAAGGCGACTAAAAGGAACCGAACTACTGTCGGTATAAACAGTAACCTCTTCTCAACCAACAGCTTTGGGTGGAAGAGTTGAGAAGAGTCAGGACACCTTCTTGTCCTTGTGGTGAAAAATTCCCCTAAAGGCCGATGAACCAGTAGATATCATCTGGTCAACGGCATGAGGATGCAGAAAGCAAATGGGAAACTACTGCATTAAAGATCTTAAATATATCCCAAGAGAAACTCTTAAAATGAGTAAATGCATTTTACGAGTTTACAACATATCTGTTAAGACATTGTGACTGTGATGATGAAATACTGGCAAATTTGAACTGCGCGCGTAAGTGCGCAGAAGCAGAATAATGGAAATGACGTCTGTCAGAATTGACGTCTGTCAGACTTGATCATCCATAGCGCAGCTGCAGCAGCCCCATACAAAAGGGTCTCTGTATTTGGCATAATTGCATAATTCTTCTATTTGTTTATAGTTAAATCTGTTCCACTCTGTCTCCCAGAAGAAGTTCAACTATTAAATTCTCTTGGTCTTTTATCTGTCTGCACCACAGGTTGTACAATAGAAATGATGTTTTTCTTGCTTCCAAATCTAATTCATTGCCGAAGAATGATTGTCAGAAAAAAGCAAAGTTGGGAGCAGACAAATATGGAAGAAACTGAGATCAATTCAAATTTAGGAAATCATTTTAAATAAGAGTCGGCAAGAATGACGTCGAGGCAATTTTCATGTAGGGTATGTACTTTAAACCTGCATGCTTCATATAATTTTTCCCCATTTTTATTTTCTAAGTGGTGTTACTGCATCGATTTGGAAGTTATTACCTGTACAAACTCCTTTTTAAAAGCATCCAGTCCATTTTGTAAATGTTTCTGCATTGGATACAGAGAAAAAACTGAATAATGATTGGCAGAAGCTTCAAGTGCATCAACTTTGGAAGACAATGACAGCACTAAATTGCTCACGCTGATTGGTTGTCCTCGCTTTGCTTGATCTAATAGTGAGCACAATTTTGGGCCTTCGTTTATCCTAATCAAAAGCAACCTGGAAAAATGCACCTATAAAACCCTAATCACGAAAAAATTTAAAAAAGAAATACTTGCAACTTTTATTATTTAAGTGGAGGTTATAGTAAACTGCTGGCGGACAACACATTTGCGAGGCAATAGGAGAGGCAAAAAGTCGAGCTCCAGTGGGCGTAGCCTATTTACTATAAATTCTACTACAAATCATAAAAAATATTTGCAGGCGCCGGTCCCCTTTCCTTAAATGCCGCTGACCATAGACCGGTAGCCGTCGAGCAAAAAGTTTTTTGATCGTCCGTCCAAGTCCGTCGTTGAGAAATAGACATTGTATAATTCATACCTGGCATCACAGTTGATCCCTTTTCTGTGTATTTCAGGCATATACATAATAATAAATATAATATGACTATAGTGTTGTTTATAAGTGCAACTGAGTTGTCACACAAAAAATGAATTTATCGTATGTACAAAAGCGAAAATAAAGACAGAAAATAAGGTGAAAATATGAAAAATCAAGTACCAATGACAATATTATGCGTGTAAGCGTGTATATGTTATTTGTAAAGCAGCTAAATTCAGTGAAGTTCACTTTACATTGAGCAGTTCTTTAGACATGCCAGTGCCGTTGGAAAACTGAAAGACGTAAACGTATTACAGAATTGGCGTAAATACGAGGGTTAGGAGGGACGTACCCAACTGTCCACCCCTTGGAACTGTAAATTAAAAAAACTATCATGTCTCATACTTTTTGCCTATAGCACCCCCAGAAGGCGCCAGCATAATTATTGTTGGATTCACAATAAACTTCAGAAAAATAAACCAAATTATGCCTGCCCCCCTCCCCCCACCGGTAGGCCTCCAAAAATATATCCTCCCATAGTGAAACTACATCTACCTGCATTCAGAATTACAGCTGCCAAATTCGGTATTTCGATGAAGTACATATTCAAAAAGAGAGATGTTATATAACATGTTATTAGGTAAGAAGAGCTCTTCCAAACGAGAACAGTGGCACTTCCATGTCACAAAAAGTTACTATCTCTACTTTGCCGTCTGAACACAAAAAATCGTAAAAGTGGAGAACTTAGCAAAGAAACATGACTTCTGGAATGAATAAATGTTAATTAAAATACAAGGTTTTTATCAGTTTATGTTACAAAGTAAAAAATGTAATTTCTATACGCGACGCAAAAAAGTGAGTGTCCAAGACTCTAGACTTCTCGTTCTGGGCCTGTCAATTTAAATTCTAATTATTACTTACAAATCTGGTTGAAAATTGTAAGATGTCGTAGTAATCCTGAAAATGATAACTGCTTAAAACCAATTACCGCGATTTGTTTAAATTTTAGTAGTTCCTAACTTTTGGCATGCAGTGTATATGAATAAGTCACCAAAACCACCGACTACAAATTTACTTGATGCCCAAAACAATATCTATCTCATTCCAGAAATGAATGAACTTCAGCTCATTCATAAACTGTAGTTTACATACTTTTGTATTGGTAGCGCCTTTATCAGTGTCCCAATGGGCGCGCGATCGTTCAATGCAAGGCTCTAGCTGTAACCATTTTTGACCCTGTATATTAATATTTTTTGGCACAAAAACCCGATCTGCGTTTCCTTAAAACTTCTATCTAGAGAAATGTCGATTCAGATTTTAGAATAAGTTTATACAGGGTGATTAACGAGACCGTGAATTTAGTCAAAAAAACGTCAATTTTGGAAATTTTTTAATAATTGTCTATTAGGCAATTTCAAAAAATACGTCGACATTTCTCTAGAAACGTCCTTTTTCTTCATGATCATATTTTTTTCACTTCATAAATCTCAAAACTAATAGCCCAAAAATGGTTACAGCTGAACCATTGCAAACAGCTCTCATGTACGTACTATAACCTCCTCTTAATAGTAAACAATAAAACTTAATCGACATATTCTGTATTCTGTATTATAGGAGAGTGATCTGCCAGGATTACAGAACTTTGACGCCATTGAACTCCTTGTACATCCTCCCAAGGAACCCTCAGAACCGGGTTCCCCTTAACCTTTCCATGGAAGGTCGGCGTTTCCCCAGAATAGATTCTCGGATCGATAAGACGCTGGGCAATCGCACAGCAGGCGGTCAACAGTCACATCTTCCAGTTTACATCACCTGCACAGGGGTGTATCCACTTTCCCTCATGCTTTGGAGATGTTTTCTTAGCTGACGGTGTCCAGTAGCAGCACCAATCGCAATTCATAGGTGTTGTCAGGGCTACCTCCTCACTATGAAAGCTGAAAAGCTCCTTAGTAGTTAAGCAGCCAGAAGTGTCATTCCATGAAGCCTTAAAATCTTTTTTGTGAAGCGCTCTCTCAACAGTCTTATCATAGCTCCAGAGGGCAAGACACAAGATTTTGGTCTAGGCAACCGTTTGCCAACCGGCCTGCTAACATATTGCCTTTGGCCTTATATTGTTGTCGATAGATGTATTCATAGTTGCCTGAAGGCAATCTAATAACTCGTCGTTAGCTTAAAGCACTTGAGGACCAGTAGCGCTTGTTTTCTGTCTGTGCAGATTTTGATATTTTTGCTATTTCTAGCATAGGGTTTCAATACTGTCGAATATTGGCCGTATTTACAAGGTTATCATTATGTTTCTAAACCGGAAAAGTATTTTAATATAGCCTCCAGTCACCCTTACATAGGGAACTAAAAGGGTTTACTAAGTTTCGGATGGCTTTTTTGAAATCTAAAATTGATAAAAAATTAAATATGTACTTTTCCATCAAAATCGTTGCGAAATGTAATCTTGATTTTTTTGTAGTGGGGGGTTAGGGTTCGGTTGCCCTAATAGTTGCCGCGCAACCTTAAGGCTTATTGTGCAGCCCCCAGTCAGAGGGATCAAACAGAGTCCCGTCCTAAGTTCTTTGCGAACTTTGAGATGGATTGGACTATACTCTCCTGTCTTCCCTTCTGGCCTACATCCAGATAGGAGTTTCGCTCGCTCAAGACAGGACAGTCGAAGATAACATGCTTAGCTGTGTCCTCTGCCTTGACTTCCAGCATACTGGGTGCACTAAGCGTCCAATATGCCCAAATGAGAGTGAAAGAGAATTCAATTTCGCATTCACTGATGTGATACTCATCATACCATCCCATTTGAAAAAAAAAAGTTTTTCACGTTTTAAACCTTTCAAATTCGATAATGTCTAGTCTACTGATTCAATGTGCTTTTGAAACAATGATCTTACTGAAACACAAGTACGTTTCTTGCTCACTTTAAAACCGAATACCGCACATTTCTGTCGTGCTTACTGCTTAGTTCCCAGATATTAACATTTTTTGTAAGTACTACAAACGCCCAATTTTCTAAAGATTGCTGAATAGCTCCGAAAAAAAGGGTTCGTGGACGTAAACTATGGTTAACAAGCTGGATCTAAAAATCGATGTTGAATTCAAAAACGTAATAATATACAGGATGTTCTATTTAAAATAAGAAAGTTGTTGCCTACTTCAGGTATATACGGATGTCCGCTATGTTTGCAATTATTCTCTGCAAGTAGACCATTTGAAAAGAAAAATTTTTGATGCAAAACACTCTCGTCTAATTCAAACGGTAAGGCCGCTAGAGAGCACCGCGTGATTATTGGACCACCCTGTGTATGTATATATAAATAACAAAATGTTCTGGTGATTGTAATAGCACTTTTATAGGTAAATAGTTTCTCCAATTACAGTGCCCTGCTCCTCTTTTACTTCCCACAGCGATAGGTGAGAGGAGTATTGTGATCGCGAAAATTTTCAATTTTGAGATAATACGCTTTTTAGGCGTTTTATGATGCCTACATAACGAAAATCCAAGTCACTCATTTCCGTCGGTCTGTCTGTCTGTCTGTCTGTCTGTCTGTCTGTCTGTCTGTCTGTCCGTCTGTCGCTATTTTCTAGCCTCGTAATCCCAGCAACCGTTACGTGGATTGAGATGAAATTTGGGCAGCGATATGCTGTGGGGTCGTAGTAGGTAATGTCCCTATAATTTAGAAAATCGGTGCATGGGCGGCGGAGTAATTAGCAAAAAAAAAATATTGCTCAAACTTCGTTTTTAGGCCTTTTAGGGGTTCCTGATCATTTTCTACTTTTTTTAGGGTGGGGGTGACATTGGGGTGTGGGGGGTTGTAAAATTGAAAAATTTGTTGCTTTCATAATAGACTGCGAACATTGGTGTAAACATACGAGTAGGTATTGCTTTAGATCGTTCTATACTATGTAACGAGGAAACTGATGAATTGATTTTAATGAAATTTTGACACAGCATTACTACCGTGGCGAGGATGGAAGAATGCGTATGGTTTTTATAAATCGTGCCAGTGGCGGCGCAGAAATAATAAAAAAACTAAAAACATAAAAGCAGCTCAAACTTCGTTTTTAAGCGTTTTACAAGTTCCCGATCATTTTCTGCGTTTTTTGGGTGGGGGTAAATCTGGGGCGGTTGGGGGGTGGGAGGTTGAAAAATTGAAAAAAAATTATATTCATAATAGACTGTCCACTGACCTATGAAGGAAGACCTAGCGACACATAAATCACCTTTTTAGGCCCATCCGAACATTGCCTTGCCTATTTACCGAAGTTAAGGGACTTAGAATTTTCTGTATACATACGAGTATTTATTGCTTTAAATCGTTTTGTATTTTGTAAGATGAGAACTATAAAATTGATTCTAATGAAATTTCTAGGTATTATTACCATGGTGAGGATGGAAAACGCGTATGGTTGTTGGAAATCGTGTCAGTAGCAGCGTACCAATAATCAAAAAACTAAAAATATGAAAACAGCTCAAACTTCGTTTTTAGATGTTTTAGGGGTTCCTGATCATTTTCTACCTTTTTTGGGTGGGGGTGAAATTGGGGTGGTTGCGTGGTGGGGGGTTGTAAAACTGAAAAGTTCGTAGTATTGATAATAGGCTGTCCATTGACCTGTGAAGGAAAGACTTAGCGGCATAAGACAATTTTGGGGGGAGTGAGGATGGCGATGATTTGGTTGCAGGGGGATATCAGATTATAGGTTCATGGTATGGGAAAATAATAAACTGGTATTACCGTAATGTGTGGGAAGTACTGAGTCAATCAACTTGACTCCATTTTTTTACAGACCACCTAAATTGGTGGTCTTCTTTAATGATGTGATTTTACTTGTTCTGTCACAGGCAGTGAATGCCTTATTAATGAATTATTGAGACATGGGAATAAACTTTAATAAACCAAATTTTATCAAAACGATGTCGTACCTTCCTGATAGTCCCGCTATCCAAACTTTCTGGAAATGATCTTCTATCACAGTTTTTACAATCAGGCCAACGGTATCGAATTCTCTAAAATCTGCCATCATCTCTGGTGAAATATCTTCAATTAGTGTAAGCCTCCTCAAAAACTGTCTAGGCATATTTTGCTTCGAATCCATGGATTTGAACAAAGTTTTGCTGCATGAGCTCAGATCTCCATTTTTTCTAGAAAGTAATATGTTATTAATACATTTTTCTTTGAAACGCTGTTTCAGTGAGAAGACTATGCTTAAATATAACACAATCTGTTTTTGCATTAGTGCCATGAAACTAAATACTACCGCTGAACATAGATATAACCAGAAGGGTCACTCCAAGCTCCGCCCTCAGCAAATCGTGGCAAAATTCAGCTTGTATGGGGTAGATGGACAGGCTTACGTAATTCGCGTGACCACTCGTTGTCGGACACCGGGATTATTGAAAAAATAACTGCTACGTTGAGTGTGGTGTGCGATTAAATATGATATATTGTGTCGATTGTTAATAATAATTCTCGTTTTTCATACTACGGAATTAACATTCTACTTCACAAAAATGTCAGTGTCACTATGGAATTAATCTACATTGTACAACCCCTCGTCATAACAAGCATCTACTTCCTTTTGCCCTTTCAGTAAAATAGAAGTTTTTAAGTATGTTGTTGTTGTTAACTGAGATGCATTATTATAAGATGCAGAAAATGCTGTTTTAGCTCTCACTGTCACTGAAGAGAGCTTATGCAGAGCCTCTGTCTGTCCGTCCATCCGTTCGTCCGTATACAACAGATAGCCAAAACTACAGGTGCTAGAGAAAAACTAAATACAGGTTCGGAATCAGCATGAAAAAGCTAGTCTGGGAAAAATCCGGTTTTGTCAATATCGCTTCCGGCATTGATTAACACATTTATACGTTAATCAATGCTTCCGGTTAAAAAAACTTTGAATTTTTGAACCAACAAATTCCACAGTGAGAGCGCCGTTTGAATTTACTCAATTCTTTCCTGCTTTTTTATTGTGTAGCTTTTAATCAATATCTTAAATATAACAATTGAGTTACACTGTTCAAAAAGAGACCGGAGATATTAATTAAATGAAAATTAACAATGTTATATGCTATTAACAAAACTGCGAAGATTATAAAATTAATTTCAATTGCAAGCAGCTTAAAACTACCTATTGAAAATGTACGTCAACCCTACCCCGCTCCAATTTGACCCAACAAAAACTTTAGGAAATTATCGAAGAGCTCTAAAATAACCAAAAACAAGTTTTAAGCTTTTTTAATATACCCGATAGTTTTGTAATTACTCTGCGGTTCAACAACCATACACTTTTCCGTGTCTCTTCAATGAACTGAGTTTCGGTATGCATCAACATAGTTTATCCTACCAGTCATAAAAGGCAATGTTTAGATGGACCTGAAAATCACACCGGGATCAACCATTTCAGGGCGCATTTATATGTAAATATTAAATTAATATTACAGCGCTTAAACAGCATCAAAAATTAGGGGGCTCTAGTATTTTTTATTTCGTAAATGCCAATCCACCGAGACTATAAAAATGACATTAGACATACAAATATGCCGACGGTAGTGTGACACGAATTTTCCTAATGTATGCTGCATTACAAAATACCTAAAAAAAGTATCGGAACAAAATCTATCGCACGGGAAGTAATAAACAAACTAATAAGAACCAAAATGAGTACAAGTAAAAACCAGTGAGTAAACCTATCGTTTGCTGAAAAATATGTATTCAGATAGACCAAAAAATGAAAGTCGAAGCTAATGAAAATTTTATCTAGTGCTACATCATTATACGGGGTTTTAGAAATATTTTGAACTAGAGTTTTGGGGTTTTTAAGTATCTACTAAACCATGACAATTCTAATTATTCAGGGCGCATCATGCTTTTTATTAATTCATCATGCTGCATATTATTATTGGACATTTCAATTCATCCACAAATTTTAAGCACACATAGAGAGTAGTGAGATGTCTGCTGAGCGAGTAACACGTATGTGACAGCGTCTCCGCAACACAGTTAAAAATTGTGAGTAAAAACCCATATCTTTGTCGTTCGAGTGTGGCTATCATCGTGTCATTGGTTTTAAATACCTATGAATTAAAACTAACAAAGATGCCTACAAGAAATCAAAGCGAATTTGAAAGATGTCTCGTGGAGGCACTTAGATCCAATAGCATTGCAACGGCGATAAGCGAAGCGATTATCTCGACAATTACCAAAAAATTGGCTGGGAAATTTAATTACTACGACGCTAAAATAGCATCTTTGGAGGCTGAAATCCAATTAATAAAAACTAGTGCTAAGGAGGGACATCAGCTAGTAGATGACAAAAAATTAGAACACAAGGTAGATTCTTTACAACAACAAACAAAAAATAATAGTATTCGCTTAATAGGAATAAAGGAAACAGCGAACGAGAACGTATTGTCCAAGGCTACGGAAATATTCAGAAGTAAATTGCAATTAGACGTCCACGAAACTGATATATTAGCAGCATACAGGGTGGGCCAGAACTCAAGATAGGCGACCTAGGCATGTTTTAGTTAAACTAAAGAGTAATGGAGTGAAACAAACATATACAGCAAGAAAAGGTTGCTTAAGGGAACCGGAGTTATTGTAAAAGAAGATCTCACTATTGCTCGTTTAAATGTGGTTAAGGATGCGTCTGAGAAATATCGCTTTAGAAATGTTTGGACTTTCAATGGTAATATCTCTGCCAAGACGGATAAAGGGGTTGAAAAATTTTTGTATAATATATATTGACTTAACTGTGCTGCACAACGCTGATTTTCATTTTTGTGTTTTATTTTGTTTATTAGTTGTAAGATGAGTAATAAATGTTTAGTGGGTCACCTAAATATACAATCACTAATGCCTAAGCTAGATGAACTTCAACGATACATGAGCAGGAAAAAATTCGATATTTTTGCTGTATCCGAATCATGGTTAACTGACAGAATTTCTTCTGATAATATAATGATAGACGGCTATACTGTTTTTAGAAAGGACAGAGATGTTGGTAGAGGGGGTGGAGTACTCTTATACATTAGCAATAAGTTTAAGTGTGAAGTTATTCAGGTGTCGGATGATATTGACAATGATTCATTAAAGTAGTTTTTAGGAAATGTGTTTTTGTTATAGGAGTAGTATATAAGCCCCCACTGGTTAATTATAAGCATTTTATTGATTCCCTGGAAACATCGCTAGCAATAGCAGCGACGTATAGTGAAAACATAATCTGCGTTGGTGATGTGAATGTCAATTTTTTTGATAATAACTGTTTACCTACGATATATTTTAATTCTATGTTAAATTCCTTAGGGATGTCGCAAATGATTACTGAGGCTACACGTATCACTCTCCAATCTGAATCATTAATTGATGTGTTGCTCTGCAATAGTAACAGTTTAGTTGAAACAACCTTTGTCGATTCTGTAAATTTCTCAGACCATGACTGTATATGTGGTATTCTTAATTGTGAAAAACCGACTATCCAGCCCAAAATTATTACATATCGTGATTTTAAAAACTTTAATGAAGATGAATTTATTAATGATTTGATCAACGCCAATTTGGATAGAGTATTTTATATTTACGACACCGACGAGAACGTTAATTTATTCTGTGAAACCCTTATGACCATTTTTGACAAACATGTGCCATTAAAAACTGTAAAAGTAACAAAGAAAAAGAGCTCCTTGGTTGAATAGTAGAATAAAAAGTATGATGAATGATAGAGACAGAGCTAAAGCGAAATTCAGAAAAAATCGTACAGCAAATAACTGGAATGAGTACAGGCGTCTAAAGAATTTAGTTAATCATGAAGTTTCAGATCTTAAAAAATCTTACTTCAATAATATATTGCAGAATAAATCAAACAAGGATCTATGGAAGGAACTAAAGTCTCTCAATTTTCATAGCAAAACACAGTCTAATGTTGAATATCAGTTTGGCGATGCTAACACCATAAATAACCACTTTTTGGATAGTATTCCTAAAATAACTAATACTCACCTAGCAGATGAATACTATCAAGAACATAAGATTTGTGATGCAGAGTTCCGTTTTAGTCTTGTGTCTTTAACTGATGTAGCAGAAACTCTTTTAACAATTAAAAATACGTCAGCGGGTTCTGATGGTTTAAGTATGTCTATGATTAAGATGTGCTGTCCTTATATACTGAATCACTTAGTAAATATTATCAACACTATTATTGTTACTTCAAAATATCCAGTAGCATGGAACAATGCGCGTATCACACCAATTCCAAAAACCAGCAAACCGGAAGGATTGGCGGATTTGAGACCAATAAGTATCTTATGTTCCTTGTCTAAATTAACTGAGAAGATTTTAGCCAATCAACTACTGCGATACTTGAATGACAATAAAATACTGCCTCTTACGCAGTCAGGTTTTCGTGTCGGTCACAGCTGCACTACAGCATTGCTACACATTACCGATGACATTATTCAAGAGTTGGATAACGACAAATGCACCCTTCTGATGATGCTCGACTTTAGCAAAGCGTTCGACACAATCAATCATCAAACATTAATAAAAATATTGAAATCCTGTAGTTTATGTGTTGAGTCTTTAAGTCTTCTTAGTTCATATATTTTGGATCGTACGCAAGCTGTTAAACTGGGATCTGAGATTTCAGAGTCTAAACCAGTGAATGCTGGCGTTCCGCAAGGATCTGTGCTCGGACCTTTGCTATTTTCTATATATACGAGTCAGTTCGTTCGTTTTATTAATCATTGCCAAATTCACATGTACGCTGATGACACCCAGATGTATCATTCGTTTTCGATAACTAATGCGGATGAGGCAATTAAAAATATCAATAGTGATTTAAAGCACATGTCAGAAATAGCTAGAATGCATAGTTTAAACATAAATCCGAATAAATCTACTGCACTACTTTTCGCAAAAAAATCTTTAAGACCAACATTAGCTAGCCGTATAAATATTCGTATTGATGGGCAGGATATCCGCATTTCTGAGCAAGCTAAAAATCTAGGACTAGTAGTTGATCAGGATCTTAGATTTCGGGCTCACATTTCAAAGAAGATACACATATCCTATGCAGCGTTAAGGTTGCTTTATCCGCACAGGACATACCTATCTGTTGATACTAAGAAAATGTTGTGCGATTCACTGGTATGGTCTCAGTTCAATTTCTGCTCTCCTGTGTTTGCTCCGTGTTTGGATAAGGACAGCATGCGCAGAATACAACGTGTCCAGAACTCATGCATTCGCTACATCTATGGTATTAGAAAGTATGATCGCGTTTCGCATAAACTTAAAGACTTAGATTGGCTCTGTATGAATAGTCGGTTTAAATTGCATGCATTATGTTTATTTCATAATATAGTAATATCTAAGTCTCCACCATACCTCTATAATAAAATACGTTTTTGTTCTGATGTACATGATGTCAATACTAGGAATAAGAATTTAATCGCTGCACCATACCATAAATCCAAACTTTTCGAAAGAGGATTTAAATTTAATATCTACAATTTGTACAATAGCATCCCATTACATATTAAAGACCTTGGTATAGCCGGATTCAAAAAGTTTGTCCTTAATTATTATCTGTCACAACAATAGCTTATGCAGTACGAAAACCTCATTCGGTATTTTGTGTTGTTATATGTAGGTGACCCCCCCCACTAGTATTAGTTTAAGCTAGGTTAAGATAGGATAGGCTTGCAGATGTCGTATATTGTAGGCTAATAAATTAAGCAAGGATTGGGTGGAAGAGCACCAAGATGTGAACCCCTCCTTGAGATTGTCCTATTGTGCTCAAAATCATTACATTATAGTTAATATGTTCTTGGGAGAATAAAGACATTATTATTATTACATACCGTAATTTACCGTTTTCGAGTTATCGGGTTTCTAAGATACTAGGTGCAGTATACAAGATATTATAAAAAATAAAAAAATGTTTTAGAGTTATTAAGTAGCTACTAAGTAGTCAAAAAATGTATCATATAGGTTAGCCATAAATTCGTGGTGCAACATGACTTATTTTTAAAAAATAACACCCTGTATATTATTTTATACTTCGATTCTTTGAATTCGAAGCAAAAACTGTAAGCAACATAATTATTGTACTACCATCTAGTAACACGTAACACGTCACCGAAAATAGTCTTTTCCATTCGTCACTGTATATTATGCAAAGCTTGCGTTTCCGGGGCATCGAGTTTGGGAGATGACAAATAAAAGATTAATAAAGTTTGGAAACTATCGACTGTTAGGTAAAGTATTCAAGATATCGAAAAAAGTTTTAAACAAGGATTTTGGGATTCTTAAGAGTTTACTAAGCCGTCAATAAATTAATTAAACACGGTATAAATCGGAGCATTTGCGTAAACCGATTTAACGCCCCATGATTACTTATCTTTGAGGTCATCTGAAAAGCACGGTGTGGTAAGCCACGTGAAGTTAATGAACTGAGGCAGCGGATTATCGACGAAATTAAGCCTGTCACTGAAGCTCAATTGAATAACTAAGCGGTAAAATAAGAAATAATTTTATCATAATATGGCTTGTCATTTTAAAAACTCGATAACTCAGAAACGGGTGTGTTTAAGCATGTTATGTTACTTATAGTTTTTGTCTGGAATTTAAAGAAAAACTGAATTATACAATGTTCCATTTTTAAAATGCAGCTTTAGTGTGCCACGACTTTATGATCGATCTTGTATCATGAATTTTTGATGGAGCATGTCATAAGAAGCTTGCCATTTTTCCCCGATTTTTTTGAGCCTGGGATAGCGAGAAAATAAGGAAAATACGAGGGAAAATATTTGAATTCTTTCAGTCGCGTGACATCACAGAACTAAAATCAAACCAACCACTCGGATAACGTAGAAGTGTGCTACGCTGCCACACCATGCCGGCCTACTCCCACTACTAAGAGAAAAGCGGAGAAAAGTTTCCGCGAATAATCATACAAAGCACTTTGAAACTAATCACCAAACCACTTTCTCTGTCCTTTTCACCAAGTTTCCCAAAAAATAACCTATACCTTTTTGCTTCGCCGTGAAAATGTTCGTAACACATTTGGCAGGAACCCGCTTAAGACAGATCATCGGTAAATGGAAAGACAGCGTAAAGTTGCTATTACATGACAAATTGCCAATATTGAATTTACGATTAACTTTAGTCGCTTTTTGAGCGTCAAGTTGAAATGGAAAGGTTAACAAACTAGGGCACGGAACATAGATAAGGTTAACTAAAGTTGATGAAAATCATAAATCACAATGTAAATGAAACGCAATGTTCTGTCATTTCCACAAAACATCACAATTATTCACATGTACAATGACAGCAGCATTCGTTCTATGCTGTCAACGTATTGTGAACAGTCCGCCTTTTTTGCCTATATGATACGAAAGAAAAAGCACAAACTCTAGCGACTAAAGAAAAGGACAACAAAAAACGAAAACAAAACTCAAACGCAGTAGGAACCACAGAGTATGAACGATAGAACGAGAACGACGTATATTTGACGATTTACAACAGATTCATATGACACACACATCTGACATAGTCCTTAGTTCCGCACGGTAGTAATATCTAGTTGGCACTAATACGTCTGAAACCTCCCATTTCCGAAATTACAAGTGGTGCTGGAATGATCAAATTGCAGCTGAGGGCTATTTTTATGTGATAGTGAGGCCGTTAGTCTATTTAGCAATTTAAAATTTATCAATTTATCATATGACCATGTTGGTACATTGACATGCTTTTCATACATACATTTTCCTGCATATGGGAAAATCGCAATTAACTGATAAGGACGCCATCAGAATTTAACACAAAATGAGCTTCAACGAAAACCACTTATAATAGGAAAAGTGATGCCTTCTATCGTTTTGTCTAAAATGGAGTTCTTGAAATCAGAATAGGTTTGGCAACACTAGGCGCGCGATCAAAACCGCGCTTTGCAACTATTGATTGCAATTAAATTTCAGATCCTGGATTTCAAATGCATTTCATTATGATACTAAGGGTTAAAAGAAGTAAGTAAACGCTCCATTGAGACTATTTTTGTATACCATACAACGTCCTGCATGGGAAAATGCTACTTTCAACTTCATGATACTAGTCCATTATCAGTACTTAGCAGACGGCCAAGAACTCTAAAACCCTTTCTTTAAAAATGTTGATAAAACTAGTATTATTACTTTGGTAAGACGTTGTACACAGTCATAGATGTTCCCTCCCTTAAATCCTGGAGATGCCTTTCAGAAGGCATCCAAACATGGAAATTGTAAGTTCTGTGTTCAGAGTCTAATAAATCGATCACCAAAAGTCTGAGTACTGCTGTCACGTCCCTTGTAATCAAGTTGTTAATCTCGTCCCTTGCACCTTGTGACTCTTTCTTGCTGTCGCTCTGGATTTTTTCTATTTTTATGGATATTTCATTTTCCCATTCTTGTGCTCTCTTTTCTTCTGCCTTTTGGTTCCTCCAAACTTGAAAAATAATGCTATTATGAAGGATATACGCATAGAGTATCGTAGTGGTTTCACTTATGATTCAGCACACGGCTTATATCAGTTTAAAATTAGGATATGGATGTTATTCATTTCAAAGTAGTACCTGAATTTGTACCAAGTTTCTCCAAATACTTGAGAGGATATACCCTGACAATGCATATTTTTATTGCACCAATTATTCCCCCTAAAGGGTGTATACTACATATTTTTACAGGAAATGGCTGGGGATATCTTTGATATCCTAACTTTGTATACCAATAGGCTCTTCGAGTGTTGTTGTAATTTATTTTTAAACAGATCAAGTCGGTTGCCTGGAAATAATTCGTATCAAACTACGCAGAAATAGAAAAGGTTTGGTTATATATTATAATAAGATAAAATGAATCGACCTCATGGCATATAATCAACTACAAGTTTCAATTATTACAAATTGTTTTTCATATTTTTTAATATTCCTACAGTGTTGGCTAATAAATGTTTTTTTTTGGAAATATGGTGTTATGAAAAATCGAAACGCAATATCAAATATTTACCTCCAAAGGATGACAGCCATCACAGTTAAGCAGTTCAGCCCCAGAAGTTATCAGTTTTGTACCTATCTGAATTTTTCCATGAACCTGAGCACTAAGAGGTTCATCTATCACAGTTCTAACAGCGTACCACCCATCGGTTAGCTCTAGCTCATATTTGGATAAACCTTTCTAAAAACAATGGAACAAGCTTCAGTATTATCCCCACTCATAACTCACAGAAAAACTTTTTTATTATTAATACAACTATATCTATGAATTGAAATCCTCAATATTATATTTTAACTAGTTTTTACAGAACCAGATATTTCGCTAAGGATACTCTCAAGGTTTCGACTATTCAGTCATTGTACCATACATTTCCAATTGAACTTATAATTCAGTCATTTGATTCTAAAATCTGGAATGTCTGCCGAGAATTTTAAAAAGGGTAATTTTTTAGATATGGATTTTCTCTCTCCGAATTTCAATAATACCACGTCATATCATAGCCACTCGCGCCGCTATACGCTAAAATGGTGTCTAAAAACAATTTTTATATCTCATTTCTGTATCAGTTTACGATAAAAACATGTATATAATTAATATAAATGAAACTGGAAAAAATTCCCTACAATTATTGAAATAACCTCCTTGTTTCGTAAAATTATTATTACTACCAGTTTTCGCATACGAGCGCAACTAAACATTATACATCTACGCCAACCCATAACCTTTAACATGAATACATTTGCGAACTATAAAATCAACTTACATCTAAAAACTTTATTTTAACAACATTGAAGTAATGGAAAGGTGATTGCAGACAGACTGGAGATATAGATTTTGTTTGTTTCTGGTTGGCCATTAGCAATATTGTTGCATTTTGAAAGAGACTCACGCAGAGTGCCGGGCGGCAGCTTCTTAATTCACTCAAATTTATTGCAGCGCCACATAGCCAAACGGTCAGACAACAAGCACGGCCATTTTAAATTTCACTATACCAGACAGAATAATTCGTCATGAAAACGTACCAGTTGTTCAATATTTTACATCAAGGATCGGAAAACTGCGGCCCGCCAAAGCACCAATATAATTTTAGTAAAAATCAACAAACCTAAAGCGTGAGCGTGCCGAAATCAGAAAAATTTTGCAAAATCAATTGTTTGTATCTTTTAAAGCACCTGTTTATAAGACCAAACATTTTCAAGAATGAATTTCATAAGCTCAAATAATTATAGAATGAAGCTGACGGATGAATATTTACAAACCTTGTTGGGGATCTCAGTATGCCAAACACAACGCATTTCTTATAATACATTTTTTTTAAATGTTTTAAATAAAAAAAGTTTCTATGCTCTACATTTAGAAAATAATTTAAAAGATGACGGACTTCCGGATATACCGGAAGTAGGCGTCAACTTCCTTATTTTAAATAGAACACCCTGTATATTATTAATATTGAATTATTATGTTTTTGAATTCAGCATCAATTTTTAGGTCCAGTTTGTTAACCATAGTTTATGTCTACGAAGCCTATTTTCCGAGTTATTTAGCAATTGTTACAAAATTTGACGTTTGTAGTACTTTACAAGAAAGGTTAACATCCCGGAAACTAAACGCAATAGAAAGATGCGGCTTTGAAACAAGCAAGGAAGGTACATGTGTTTCAGTACGATCATTGTTTCAAAAGAACATTAAATCAATAGACTAGCAATTTTCAAATTTGAAAAGTTAAAAACGTTAAAAACTTTTTTTCAAATGGGATTGTATGATAAGTTTCACATCGGTGGATGCGAAATTAAATTCTGTTTCACTTTTATCTAGGCACACGTGGTTCTATCTTTGATGGTTTTCAAGATATTTACGGTTTTGTAATTATTGCGTAGGAATTGGAAAAATCGTAGGTGGCGTAGCTCGCAGACGAAACAATTGGCAGGAAACCGTTAATCCAAAGTGTTTCGACCTCTAATACTAAAATGTGCTTTCGCCCCATTTAAAATGTAACCACATTATTCTTAAAAATCCCAGTGGTGAAAATTCCAACAGGTTTTCCAAATTTTCATTTAGAAAATTTTGGAAAACATTAGTTTATTGCGCGGTTTCCAATAATACCACCCCAAATGCTTAGACTCCATGTTGGTTATCAACAAACCTCTTCAAAATTTGGATTTAGGTCGGCGTAAAATATGAGAGAAGGAGACATGTAGTAGTAGTACATGAAGATAGTGAGTTTTACATTCTCGCAATTGTACTTGAAGATCCGCGTAGCAGTGCTACAGCAGAAGTTAGTCGCGGGCATTGGTCAAACATCTGTGAACATGATCTTAACGGAGTACATATAGCATCCTTATCACGTGCAGCTGAATCAAGCAATTGGACGAAAAGACTTTGAAAACTCAATGAATTTCTGTAACTGGGTCGTGTTCGAGTCCAAGAAGATGCACTTCTTTTCAACAGTGTGTTGTTTACGAATGAAGATACATTTCTTATGAAATTCTTTCATTTTCTTTCTTATGAAATGTAGCTTCAGCGTTATCATTAACGGCCATCTAAACTGGCATAATTTACATTTTTATACCGACGTTCTAGTCTATTGATTTAATGTTATTTTAAAACAATGATCTTACTGAAACACAATTACTTTTTTGCTTGTTTTAAAACCGAAAACCGCATCTTTCTATCGCGTTTAGTTTCCGAGATATTAACTTTTATAGTAAAGTACTACAAACGTCAAATTTTGTAAAAATTGCTGAATAACTCCAAAAATAGGCTTCGTAGACATGAACAATGGTTAACAAACTCAACCTAAAATTCGATGCTGAATTAAAAAATGTAATAATATACAGGCTGTTCCATTTAAAATAAGGAAGTTGATGCGTACTTCCGGTATATCCTGAAGTTCGCCATCTTTGAAATTATTTTCTAAATATAGAGCATTTGAAAAGAAAGGTTTTTTATTGAAAACATGTTCGTCTAATTTAAACGGTATGGCCACTAGAGAGCACCGCGAGCTTATTGGACCACCCTGTATACTGATATGTCCTCGTATATTCTAGTAAATTTAGTTCAGATTGACGTTACTCTAAATGTTTAGAACCAAAATGCTGATAAAGACTTACTCTTCTGATTGCTGAAACACATAGCACCATACGTTTCTGTGGAGCATCATCTCTTTCAAGTATTCTCCTAAGTGCAGATCTTTCCACTTTGTCTATTTCGCGATCGTATCTAGAAATGAAATTAGTATTGTAATGAATAAACAACGCTAACGCTAACAAAGGTCAAAGAAAGAGGAAGGAACGCGGAGTGTAATATGTTTTTGGAATTCTAGCACAAAAATACCCTGGAACTAGCAAAACAAAAGGTAAAGATAATAAAACATATTTAATTACAATTTACTGCACAACAATTTTACTTACATCCTATACAATTTTCAGCAGTTTAATACTTCAAAAATCATTTTCTGTATTCCTGAAAAAATACTACAATCATAGCCAGAAATCACGAAGGGCGCAACATGAAGTTTAAGCTACTTTAAATTCACCATTTAGTGTTGAATTTTGAAGTTAAATTTAAATTAGCTATAACTGCATTGTCTCACCGACAACCGACTGACGAAATTCTCCGTTATGAAATTATATTTACCTGTACTTTAATTGCTGAACAACGTTTTCTATTGACAATATGGATTTACATTTGTTGGGGTATTTCCTCTCATAACTTGCTAACTTCCAAACTATCCATCTGTAGTGGTTCTTGATCCAATCTCTAGGAATCAATCTAGCCTCCACACCTGGCATATTTTCTAAACCCAACTGTATTTCTGATACACCTACTAAGTCTTCCACATTAGGAATAATTGTTGCACCATCTTCTGTCTTGGAGACAGTATCACACCTATAATAGTTCTGGACTGAGTTGACCGTTACTTGATGAAGATCCAGGATAACATAAATTAAGTGTAAAATCGATCACCACTTGTTAACACTGTGAAAAGTTTCAGCGTACAACACCTTTTTCAAACACCGTTTGTCACAGTACAAAATGAAGTGGTGATCGATTTTTCATTTAATTTATCCTAGAATAATTGTGTGCAAAGATTTTGCTGTATTTTTCATTTATTGTAAATGTTACTTTACAACAATCATTTTGCAGTTTTTCTTATTGTATCTGGTTCTAAGACCGAGTAAATATTTTCATGGATTTAGATTTTTATGTAAAAACGAATATTTTCAAAAATGTTATTCTATTTCTGAAATATAATGCTCCAAAAGTAGTATATGAATATAGATAGGAGATAATTAGATTAGTAATAATAATATAGGGTGATCTTTAAGATTTTTAAGGGATTTGGAAACACTGTAATAATATGAAGTATTAGTTATTGTTATAGAGTTACCATAAAAAGTGCAATAATAATTACATTGTAAGAAAAATATAACGACCGATCGTAACGGCCAAGACCGCATGGTGATATTGTAACCAACGGGTTGTAAATTGATTTTAAAATGTATTTTGTAACAATGGAGTTTTGTTTTCACGTAATTTGTGCTGTTTGCGTAACTTCTATTCCTTATAGTATCTTTTCGCAGCAATCTCGCTAACTTTTCCTTGAAGTTGGAATCATAAGTTTCCGAAAGCACTGGACAAAGTTTAAAGAGTTCACTTTTGCGTTACTTTGCCGCATTCCCAATTATTAAAGTTCTTTGTAATACATTTTTCATACTTACTTGAAATGAAAGTCTGCTGCATTTTCAGGGGATACAAAAAACAACTCTTGTTTCTCTCCCTCATAGTTTGATGCCTTATCACAAAGAAACTTCAAATTAAGCCTGTTATTTAATCTCTTTTTCTGATAAAGCACTCCTGAGCAGCGTCTAAAATTTAAGAATACTGTACAAATATTTTGGGAAGACACTACAAACCTGTAAATGTCTTAGAACCGTAATTAACTGCTATAATATACTCTGGTGCAACAAAATGATTTTTGGCCTTAAAGACTTTATCAGTTGATTTTCACCAAGTAAGAACATCTATAATCTACAAGAATAATGTATATTGCCATTATAACTTGACATTTTACACGCGATCATGATAATTATGTCCTTCTTGTATTTTGTTGGAACAACTAAGCTATGCCTACCCATGTTATTCGTATCTTGGAGAAATTTCCCATCTTCAACCACCTACACTTAGCTTGTATACTATTATCATTATTTATTCGTACAAGCTATTACAAAGGCCGCCCTTGAAGGTTGTTTAGGAACTTAAGTTATTCATTGTTATTCATTACATTTAGTCTTGCTAATTATGAAATGTTTTTTAAATATAATGAAAGATTTTAAACTTATTAGCTACTCAACAATACACTGAGGAAATTAAAATTTTACCTCATCGGTGCGAGCAAAAAATTTGGGGTACCTCTATCCCTACACCATCCTCATCAAAAAAGTAGACAATGATGAGGGACCTTTGAAAACACCAAAAAGCGGAGTTTGGGCGATTTTAAAATCTTTTGTTTTTTGTTGATTTCTCCGTCGGCACCGGCACACTACTACTCCACGGTAGTAATGATGTCACACTTTCATCACAATCTTGCATATGCACATGCACATGTATGTATCAAATTATTCTACAGACGACGATTAAGACAAGCAATATATCGGAACTGGGCTGTAGTAGCGAATTATAATTTTGGGAGTGCGAATTAGAGCAAATATAGTATCTTTTCTTATTATTGTGTCACCCAATGAGGTATTTGTTTTTGGTCACGTGACGTCCGATTCAACATTTTTAATGGGACACCTTGTATATTTGTGACTTTTTGTGTTCCTCCCGATAAAACAATTCCAACAAACTAGCACACTTGGGGGCTAAAGTGATTAATTCAAGAGCTATAGGTACTTAAAGCACTGTACCACTACCATTATGAAACACTACCAAAGTAATTTAACTACTGTAGGGATACATGCACCGGTTATAATCAATAGTAGCGGTACCATCCTTCAAGTACATGTAGCTCTTGAATTAATTACTTTAGACCCCAAGTGTGCTATTTTGTTGGAATTGTTTTATCGGGAGGAACACAGAAAGTCACAAATATACAGGGTGTCCCATTAAGAATTTTTAATTGGACGTCATGTGATCAAAAACCAATACCTCATTGGGTACCACAATGACAAGAACAGACACAACATTTGCTCTAATTTACATCCCTAAAAATTATAGTTCTTTTCTACTGCTCAGTTCCTATATATTGCTTGTCTTATTCGTCGAGGGACACCCTGTATAAGATTCAAAGGCAACATCGCATCTAAAAAGCACGAGATATCGTCAAGGTATTTTTTTCTGTGCAATGTAGAGTATTTAATGAACACAACAAATTTTCCCAATCCTCCCAATATCACCCCCTCCCAAAAACAAATGGAAAATGATCGGTAACTCCTGAAATGCCTTAAAACGAAGTTTGGATGGGTTCTGATAATTTTTTGTTTACCAGTTTCTTCGCCGCCAATACACGGACAGACAGACAGACCGACGGAAATGAGTGACGTGGATTTTCGTTGTGTAGATATCATGAAACGCCCAAAAAGCGCTAAATGTTGCTCCTAAAGGAAATCCCAGATCTATTTTTTGTTTACTTGTGTTTTGGGCATAGGTAAAACAAAATTTTTTAAGGCTTGATGTTGCTCCTAAAGGAAATCCCAGATCTATTTTTTGTTTACTTGTGTTTTGGGCATAGGTAAAACAAAATTTTTTGAGGCTTGATGAAGTTTGAGGGGTTTTGATACATTTTTCTTTTTTACACATTTCTCCACCGCCAATGGACCGATTTTCCAAAACTTAGCAGCGTTACCCCATAGCATATATCGCTACCCAAATTTCGTCACAATCCAAGCAACGGTTACTGAGTTTACGCGGCTAGAAAAACGCCAATAACAGTCCGACCGAAGGAACTGGAACGTGGATTTTCGTTAAGTACATATCATAAAATGACCAAACAGCATATTGTCACAAAATGGAAAATTTCTGCCCTATCCCCTATTGATTTGGGAGTTAAACGTGAAAAAGATCAGAACTTCCAAATCGCCTAAAAACAAAGTTTGAGATGTTTTTATATTTTTAGTTTTTTATTATTTCTGCGCCGCCACTGACACGATTTCCAGAAATCATACGCGTTTTCCAACCTCGCCACGGCTATAATACTCTGTCAGAAATTTATCAAAATCAATTCAATAATTTCCAGGTTACACCAGAAAAACGATCCAAAGCAATGCTCGTGGACAGCATCAGAGATTTATCAGCTACCATGTACTTGTGGAAGTGTATACATCGGAACAACAAAGATATCATCGGTACAAATTAGAATTTCAGAACACAAATCAAATTGCCGATTAGGTCAGACAGATTGGAAGGTAACCCTTGTTATCTACGTTCTTGTTACAGGTTACCTAAAAACTGTGGAATTATTTCATCCTTGTCCATACTAGTCGTCATGTTGGGTAATGAAGGTGGAGCAGAAATAAGCCGTGAAATGGAAGACGATGCTCTCGTCTAGGGGGTTATGTTGTGGTTCTTAGCCCCTTGTCCCTTTTCTTCCTGACCGCTTTGTGTCCGTGAGACAAGGATATATTACCACAGAGATTCGCGGGTCATAGATGTATGACGTTATTCCGCAACGCAATGTTGTAGTGCAGAACGAAAAAGATGGACAGAGGCGCAACACCGGGATATAGAATGCGTTGCATACCGATAAAATTGCGCTGTACGAAAATTACAGATCACAAATATGTAACCGGCAGATCGCTCAATGACGTGTAGTATCAGTGGAACTGCTTGGCTTTACTTCTTGAATGACCTGAAGAGCTAATACAAAAATGACTCAGTTGAGTAACTTGATGCTTCCCTTGCACACCTTACGCCAGATTGTACAGGGAGTCCATTGAGATTTATAAGCATAAGAACAACTTCAATAACAAAGAAGAAGCATATAAGCTCAACAGAATATGGATACCTGCCTTAAGAGACGCAAAGATTCTGGGATGCAAAGGAGTTCCACAGGCATCGGCGGTGCACAGCGCAGTCGCCCTACTCCTAATTCGGGGAGTATAAGTGCCACGCCAACACTGTCAACCCCAACGACGAGGACGTCGTTGGTCAGTCGTTGGTCAAGCCTGTGAAGCGCCGAAGCGGTCTCAGTCTCTCGGAACACGCCAAACAGGTGATATCAGAGGATGCCGACCACTTGTGTTGGCAAAGCCTCAAGCAGCGAAGCGCGCCGACGCCAAGGCGGCAAAGCGTATCGACGCCGGCCGAACAGTCCAAGAACCAACAGTTCATCACACAATCACAATACAGTTTGAGGAATGTTTGACTTATCGATTTGGGAAGTAAAAAGATACAAGGACAAATTTAAGTACGCTGAAATTTAGCTTCTGAGAATTTTTGTGGTTCTTGATCTGTTTCCAATATCATGGTAAAACATTTAGCAAAAAGAGAAATATCTTTGGATTGGGCACGCACGACAGTTCTTTTTATGTGATTTTTTTTAATATTTGGGCACAAAGCTTTTGTTAATTGATGTACATTTTTTTGCACAATTAACGCGAAGAACGCAATTAGTCGTACTAACACCATCTTTTTGTTACATTCAGGTACTTTTTTTTAACTCTTCCTAATCCAAAATTCTGACCGTATTTCACTCTTTTGACTCTGGGTAAGGTTTCCTTTCCTCATTGTTATTGTATCCCAAGTGATCCATGTTGGTAGTTCAGTCTATACCTTCTAATATTAAATAATATTCGAAGGTGTGTACAGTCACACTTTTTATTCATAAGGCCGAAAATATTGCGTTCCATTGATGCTGATGTACTAATGGCTCTCATTTTGGATTTGTCAACTAGTCCAGGCGGTAGGGATTTTTGACAGCAATGAGAATTCAATTTGCGACCCCTGGGGGTTGCCGCCCGGGGGGTGGGCGGAGGGGGTGATTTTGTTCTCTACATAAATCATTTGAACCGTTTTTCGATAGCACTTATCAAAATGACGTAATTTTTCTCGAAGCAGTTGTCACCCCCACCCCTCGAGCGGCAACCCCCCAGGTCGCAAACTTAGGTGTACATCCAGGCGACCAATGTCTACCATTCCACAAAATTTCCTTTCTTTCCGACCTTTGGCGCTCTAAAGATTTTTGTAAGACTTAACGATTGGCCAATACCGACGTGTTCCTAAATGTCGTACTTTTTTTAAGGTCAAATGTGTTATTTAGGCAGCTGCAGATAACAGAGATATGAGAAATGTTATTATTTTAGGAGAAAAAGTATTACAGAACTTTTTGATAGCGTTCTTCGACTTAATACGCGATAAAATTCTTATTTTAGTAAAAATCACAAACCACCCCCTAACTCTGAGGCACTGTAGAATGGAAACTATTGGTCGCACACGAAAAATGTAAAGACCCAAATTGTGAAGAATTTTGTTGTCTCCATTTATATCAGTTGACCTTTTTTTCGATAGCACTTACCACAACGGCGCTATTTGTCAGAAAGCAGTTTTCACCCCCTCCCCCCACCCTCGAGTGGCAACCCCCAGAGGTCACAAATTGAATCTAATCTTAATTAAGCAACGCCAAAGTACTACCACTAAAAGTATGCACAAATAAGATATTTTTTGCAACAGCACCTATTGGTGGTAGACAGCGGTGTGTTCCTAAATATCGTATTTTGTTAAACCAAATGCCTGAGTTTCGGCAACTGCAGATAATAAAGAAATGAGAAGATAATCATTCTTTTACGGGAACAAAAATGTTACACAACTTTTTGATAAAGTTCTTCGTCTTAATCCGCGACGAAATTCTAATTTTAGAGAAAATCAGAAACCGCTGTAGGAAGGAAACTACTGGTCGCACGCGAAAAATATACGGACCAAAATTATGCAGAATTGTGTTCTCTCCATACATCATTTGAAGCTTTTTTTCGATATCACTACGTGATATCACTTACCAAAAGGACGCTGTTTTCCGAAAATCGTCGCGAGCGACAACCCCCCGAGGTCGCAAACTTAGGTGCAGGTTTAGGTGTCCAATGTCATCATCCCACTTGATTTCATTTCTTTCCAACCTTTTACAATCAAAAGCCTTTTTTATGACGTAAGGATTGGACTAAACGTGAAGAAACATTATGATTGTGTTCTTTAAGATTTCTGAATTTCTGTTAATTAGTTTACATCAAGGGCGCTTCCAAGGGGGGGGTAGAGGGGGTAATTACCCCCCCCAGAACACGGACCAAAACTGACTAATTAAAAATAAGATGCAATAAGATGCATTGAAATTTAGCTGTTTATGTTTATTGCTTTAAATATATTTTTCTGTTTTCATTATTTATAATAAGTCTGGTTTTATTATACAGGGTGAGTTTTTAGTACCGGCTCGGTCGATAACTCCACTACTATAGAAGATAGCAAAAAAAGTTGTATATAAAAGTTGTAGCCACGGATATGCTCCTTGCTCAGAAAATATTTAGATTAACACAGGGTGATACATAACTACGGGGTCATGAAAACATGCATTTTTTTAAATGAGACACCCTATATATTATTCCATATTCAAATTCTATTAATGATTTCCGTTCTTCCAATATAGGGTATTGTTACATTATACAGGGTATTTCAAAGGTTATTACCATTTTTATATCAAAATCGCGGTTAAATGAACATACTGTATATCAAAAAGTAATGAATCAAAAATTATTTTTTCACACGAAAAGATTAAAAATATCCTCTAGTTTTAAAATAGGCTATAAAAAAGCCCTTGACGCATATTCGTATACAGGGTGATGTAGATTGCAAAATCTAGATTTTCTCTTTTTTTTTAAATGTAACCCCCAATATTTTATTATGCCAAAGAGTTGCTTTTAATATGCTCTTTAATCTTTGTATAGCACTCGTTATTTCTGCATTCATTAGTTTCTGAGATATTTCGACTTTTCAACAAATTTAAAATATACCTTCTATTTGTTTACTGAAATTTATTTATTTTGAGAAAATACTATCAAATTTTATTTCTGCTTAACAAGCAACTAAAATATAACGCAATAATGGTACTTGGTCAAGTCAAAACACTGAATTAACGAGATAATATAGGTCAAGTGTGCTGAGGAAACAATTTTATAGACGTCATGCATAATTATCAAGAAGATCTATCAGGTAGGCTATGAAATATTGAACGACACGGTCCAAGTAAAACGATTCTTCAATCTTTCAAACGCATTGGTTTTAGAATGCCTCCGTTCTGGATATTGCTGTTCATAGTTGATATATTCTAGAGGCAAGTAGACAATTTCTCAAAGATTCTCCTAAATACACTCAATGGAAAAATTAATTTTTAAAGCTGGTTTTTCACACAGTACGGAATTATTGAGGTGGATATGAAAACTGTCAATTTTTCAAAGCCTACCTGATAAATCTGCTTGATAATTATGCATCACGTCTACAGAATTGTTTCCTCAGCATACTTGACTTTATTATCTCGATGATTTAGGGTTTTTAATTTGTCAAATAGCATCATGACCTTATAACTTAGTTGTTCGTTAAATAAAAATCAAATTAGATAGTACCTTCTCAAAATAAATAAATTTCAATACACAAATAGAAGCTATATTTTAAATTTATCGAAAAGTCGAAATATCTCGGAAACTGATGGACGTAGGTACAATACGTGTTATACAAAGATGAAAGAGCATAACAAAAGCAATTCTTTGGTATAATAAAATATTGGGGGTTATATTTAAAAAAAGAGAAAATCTAGATTTTGCATTCTACATCACCCTGTATACAAATATACGCCGTGGGCTTTTTTTACAGTCGATTTTAAAACTAGAGGATATTTTTAATGTTCTCATGTAAAAAAAATAATTTTTGATTTATTACTTTTTGATATACAGGACGTTCATTTGACCGCGATTTGGATATAAAAATGGACATAACTTTTGAAATACCCTGTATAATGTAACAAAACCCTATATTGGAAGAACGGAATTTATTAGTAGAATTTGAATATGGAATAATATATAGGGTGTCTCATTTAAAAAAATGCATGTTTGCATCACCACGTAGTTATGGATCACCCTGTATAAATCTAAGTATTTTCTGAGCAAGGAGCACATCCGTGGCTGCAGCTTTTATATAAAACTTTTTTCGCTATCTTCTACAGTAGTGGAGTTATCGACCGAGCCGGTACTAAAAACTCACCCTGTATGTGTTTTGTTTTGTTAATTTTCCTTATAATAACAAAATGGAAAATACCTGTATAATGTTTAATTTGATCTTTGCGGCTGAAAAATTTTAATTTCATAAATATTCATCTCTTACCGTATTATATTCTTCATTTGACAAGATGTTCATTGTACCCCCCCCCCCCCCGTCTCCTTGGCGGCGCTCACTACATTATCCATAGAGTAACTACCCCCCCCAGACAAATTTCCTAGAAGCGCCACTGGTTTACATTGGCTGCCGCCTGGAGCAGCTGACAAACAACAATGTCAATTAAAATTAATTTTTTGTTATATTTTATATTTTGGTAATGGCCACAGTAGTGTATGTGGTTTCTATTAGAAAGCCAATGACAACACAGTAGAACAAACAGGCCACCACATGATGAGTTTTAGAAATTACTTAGTGCTCAATTAAACAAACACAACTTGTATTTGTATTGTTTGCTTGTGTTATATTATTCTTTATTTCCCAGCGGGGGGACAATGCACAGAAAGCATCATTGGAATGACGCTGGCATTCCTGGACAGTCTGATGAGGCCTTCCACCAGGTCACTCATCCAAGTGCTGACTGCTCATGTAGTTGCTGAGCTTGATGTCCGAGGCTGGCGCTCTGGATCATCAGTGTGACTATAGTCTAATATTTCAATCCCAATTTTTGTGATAAAAAAACATGTACTGGGTTCAAGAGCATACACAGGATTTGATATATACACTATTTCCAAGGATAGGTTGAGATGATCTAACATCCTTTTGATAGACAACATCTGATTATCCCAGACTTATTTGACTGACTGGGCACCTGTTATTTGGCAAATCAATATGAAAATATCTCATTTTGTAAAAGATTTTGACCTACTGTGATGAACTAAAATTACTTTTTGTAGGATAAGGTCATTCAAACAAAAATCCTCTTTTTTCTATGTGTGACATTTCAACTTATATTAAGTCATCCTCAGGCAACGGAACATCAAACTTTTCATCATTGGTACAAAAATAATTATAAGGACTTGACTAGATAAAACATAACTGGATTAATGAAACACTGCCAACAATATTAAAATATAACATCACAAAACACATACAATAAAAATGAATTACAATAAAACAAACAGGAACAGAATGCAGTTAGCAGTGTGCCTAACACCAAAGACGTCAGCAATGTGCCTAACACCAAAGACGGGTGTAGGCATATTGCTGACTACATCACTTACTACATCACTTTCAATAAACCAGATATGGGTCATTTATCATTGAATCAGAACATTTGTTAATATGGTTTTTGTTTTAAGTGTATGCCTCTAAGCAGTCACCACATAAAACTAACACAACAATACATGTCAAATAAAAAAATCTACCTTTTATCATCCATTTCACCCTGATGAAGCCTAGACAATGCTGTCTCTCTTTCCTTTATCTTTTCCAACCTCTCTTCAATTAGCTTTCTCTCTTCATGATATTTTTGTAACCAATCAGACATACTTCCTTTAGTTGGAGCTCCAAAGGTAAAAAATGTAGTTGGACTTAGCTTTGGACATTCTTCTAAAATACTTCTTGCAGGTATTATAGTAACTGCCAAGTTTTTTGAAGTGTTGTTATTTTGAAGTGGAGTCGAACAGTATTTCTCGTCAGCTATACTAACAGAACCTCTAGGACGCTCAGGAGTACTGTACCTCTGTTCAATATTCAATTCTATCGGTTTAATTGGTGATATACTATGTACCTCTTGATCAAACAACAACTTTGCCTTCTTCAAATTCTGTGGTGAAATCCTGATTTGCTTACATGATGATATCCCCAGTTTCCTTTTTCCCTTTATCAACACTACATCCTCCTTTTTTGGAGTATTAACAGTATAATGCTCTGTTATTTGCTGCTTCGGTAATGTTGATTGTAATGGACTCCTATGTTGTAGTTTGGACAGAGCAAAGGGCCTATTTTTAATTTTCTTTTTCTGAAAATCATCATCAACACTGCTTGGTGGAAGCCCCATGTTTACTTCTGCTTTTCTAATTGCTTCATCTAATAATTTGAACTTATTCTTAGAAGCCAATCTACTTGCACTTTCAGGTTCAATATCATGGAATTCTCCAAACATCTGCTTTGCTTTATCTAATGAGGACTTGGAGACTTGAAAAGCTTTCCCAGAAGCATTGATAAAGCCAACTTTTCCTTTTGGTACATTTTGAAAACTTCCAAGATCTTTTTTTGATTCTTTAGAACTAGTTAGAATTTCAGTAATGTCTATTTTGCTAAACAATTCAGCTTTATTTATAGCATCATTGAGCAGCTTAAGCTTACTCTTGGAAGTCATTTTTACTATACTATCATCCAAAGAACTATCCAATATATCTCCAAATATCTGCTTTGCTTTCATTTTTGATTTTTCATGGACTATCAATAATTTACCTGAAGCAGTAGCAAAACCTGGGTGAGCATTTTCATTGTTTGCTTTACAACTACTGATATTTATTAGAGAATTATCCATATTTGATTTATATGCAGCATCAGTTTTCTGCACCATTTTACTGGTAGCTACCTCTAATCTCTGTGCATTTAGTACTTGCTTCTCACTAAATGAATTAGCTCTAATCTCAAGACCTGTACATTGTTGCTGTGATTTGGGAACTAACTTGAGGTTTTTGTAACTATCAATATTAGCATGTTCTATAAATTTACCTGTGTCAATATTTCCTAGATCCTGATTTATGCCATCAAATATATGACTACCTTTTTTTAGAGCTTTTGATGTTATATTAATTTGTTTCCCAGAAGCACTTGCAAATCCACCAAAACCACCAGTTAGATTACTTGGGTTATCATCAGGAAATGGATTTGGTTTAATTTTTTTACTAAAAGGGATTTTATCAACCTCAAGGGGCCTTTTTCTACTGATATCATTTTCAATATTATTATTATTGTTTATGTTAGTTATTCTTCTAAGAACATTATTTAATTTATAGGCATATCTATTGCATTCTGCAATATCCTTTTTTGAGAATCCTAGGAAGATACTTTGTTCTTCATACTTGCTCTGGCTACATTTGTTTAAATAATCATCTACAACAGAAATAATCTGTGCATTGCTAACACCTAACTCTCCAATTTGCTGGGATAAAGAAATAGAAATATTTTTATTAAATAGCTTAGGATGGTTGGAATTATCAATATTCAAACTTATTTGATTTATGCTATAATCATTTACAACAGATAACATCTGTGTATCACTTATTCCAGACTTACTAATTTCCTGAGTTAAAGATATAGATGTATTTTTGCTAAAAGCCTCTGGATCCCCATTTGTAGTGGGAAAGGAACATTTTGCATCTTTTAAGACTTCTAATTCAGCACAACCAGCAATAGTGGTAATTCTTCCAATCTTAGACTCTTCACTTGTATTAGTATCATCTCTGTCTCCTACTCTACATGGATTAAAATTTTTAGCAGTGCTATTTTCAGCTTTCTGTCCAGTATCCAAAGTTTTCAAAGAATTGTGACGTTTTACTTTGTACATGTTTCTGCTTATAGAAGACTGATGTATATCTTGGAAAATCAAAGCCTGTTTTTTAATATCATTATGAGATATTTGCAAAGTTTTACCTGCAGCAGTCTGAAAACTAGACAGCGCTGGCAGTTTAACAGGTGGTAAGCTGGTATCTAACTTGTCATAGTTTTGAATGACCATGTTATTTGAGTCAACAAAATCACTGATATGGGTGTGAGAACTGGAACATGTGGTAGGTGGTGGTTTTTTAAAGCAGTCATCGTTTTGTTTGTTGTTGACCATTATATTGTACCACTGTTGCCTATTATGTTCTATGGCTTCTATTCTCTCCAAGCAAACAGCTAGATTATTTGACTGCGAAAAAGTAGGATTTTCTTCATGAAATTTTCTAATTTGTTCCTCAAGAGGTTCTACTGTAGATTGTCCATTGAACCTCTCTGACAGTTTAACTCTGCTTTTTCTTTTAAAGATTTTATTCCCTAGTTTGCGAGTTAAATTGTTAAAGTTATTACTTAAAACTGGGGATCCTGGCGATAGAAGTGTATTATGCTGTTCTGGATCCAATTTTGGATTACTCACTATTTTATTGACTTCGTTGTCTTCTGGACTGGCTGTTATATCTGCCATTGTAGAAACAACACGAACACACTATTATTAAAATGGGTATTTTTATCTATAAATATTTTTAAATTCGGAATTTGGAGGTTGGATTGAACCGATGACGCGTGACATGTGACATATGTCCACCATATGTCACAGATCACAGAGCCATCCCATATCCGAGAATAACCACCATAGAGAAGCGACACAACCTGTCGGCATTTGAAATAATTTTTGGAATATCTCTCACAGCCGATTTGAAAAAACCGACTCTACACTGTGCTCTACACTAGGCCGGAGCCTTAGATGTGGCAACGTCGCTTAGCTGTCAAATAGTGGGCCGGTTACCGTGCGCCGAACGGCGGGCATTCAGCGGAAAATTTAAATTGTTTTACAGTTTCAGAATCATTATTACATTTTATATGTATTAGAGTTCATCTCGGTTGATAAATTAAGAAAAATACTTTTTGAAAAAATAAAAATGGTAAAAAATGCCAGTAGTAACAGTACAAAAATGTACCTACATGTATTTAGATTTAGAGATTTTCCCTTCTGTTAGACATTTCTTATTTCCATTAGATTTCCTCTTTTTAGTTTTGTCAGTCTGTATTTTGTCTTGAACTGTTTCAGTGTAATTATTAATAAAAATATTTGCTACATTAACAACATTAATTCAAGCAGAATTTCATCAGTTTGGGGTTGATTACATGAACAAATGTGTCTAAAACAAACTCATCTATATGTACATATTGATGTATTCTTTTGCAATTTTCATTAAAACTGCTTTGTGCAATTGCCCAAAGACTTACTTTTATACATATTGGCCTGAAATAAAAATTTTAACAATAGCTATTGTGAATAAGGACTGTAATTTGAGCTGTATACTCTGATGGAATATACAGTGAGTAGAGTCGGCCATGGACTAAATAAATGCCTTTTGCGCCTATTTGCCTTGGTGTTTGTAGTCTTTGTACTGTGACTGCTTTGTGCAGATAGGGCAAACATTTTGTGGCAAACATCGTTACTTGTTAGCATTTTTGAATGGCTTACACTTACAATGCATATACGTTTTTCATTCTATGCATACAGATAAAGGATATTTTTAGGTATCTGATGCACCAAAGAGGACTTCATGAAAATAGTAGTTAGGCCCATTAGCATTTGGATGGCAGTACACCACCGACTATTACCGACACCAACTATTGTTTTAATAGTCGGTGCAGAACACCCACATAGCTATTTTCCTTAAAAGAGATATTGTTTGACCACAAGGCATTGAGCTTGGCTCCGACTGTATGGCTCAGATAAAAATGTTTCTTTAAACATGTTTTTGATTTGAGTTTTGTGTGTAAATTTAATCTCCTTACTTCAGAAAATGAAAGCTACAACTAATAACCCCTATACCACAGAAACAAGGAATTGAAATCACTTCATACAGCCTTTTATTTTTAAGTGATCTATTGATCTTTTGTAATTACAATTATTATTATATCATGAAAATTGTCACTCATGTAATTTACATATATCTTCATATTCTATCTTACTGACTCTTCTACCTTTAAGTAGTCCATTAGCAATTTCAATTTCAGCACAAAAGTTCTTCTCATCTATAGATATCAAAGCTGCTGTTTCACCCCTATATGCACCATTCACAACTTTCACTAATTTCCCAATAGCAGGTATTACTGTCTCTAAATGCTCTTGGTCAATTTTCAACTTTTTACTACTATCTAATATTTTAACTATTGCTACATATTTATCTATTACTTCTCTAATCACACCCTTTTGCTTATAAAATTCTTCCCCCAGACTTTTTGTCATTACTTTCACCACTATTCCTTCAATAAGCCAATAATCTTTTCTGTTCATCTTTTCCTTTTTAAACTCTTCTTGTTCTCTAATTTCGTCTAATGCACTCTTTTTGTTCTTTTCAGGTTTTAATCTCTTTGGCTCTCTTGAAGGAATTTCTAGTTGAGATGAGGCAGTCCTTTTGACAAATGCTTGACTCTTTATTGGATTAATTATGACTTTTTCTGTTTTCATTTTTATATCTAACTTAAGTGGTTCTTCTTCATTTTCCCTTACCAGCTCTGTATAGATGGGTTTCTCTGAAGGACCAGCCATTTCACTAACTAGTTTGGCCTGCTTTTCTATAAATTCCATCTGCTTTTCCTCATCGTTTTTATCCATTTTAATTTTTTTCTTTTTTCGTTCTTCATTAGCTACAGTTTCTGGACTTCTGTCTATGTAGGTTATATACCACCCTTTTTCAGTTTCATCTACAATGCACTGCGCTGTGGCCCCCAACCATTTCACAAACCCTGTCAAAGTGACCCATCTTGTACCATTCATGTGAATGTGATCTCTATCACGGATATATTCCTGATACACTTTGTTTGCATTCACTCTTTTAGTCCCAAACTGTCGACGAAGTATTTCCATATAACCCCTTGCAAAGTCGAATGAAAAATCATCAATGTATCTTTTAGAGTTGTCAGCAAAGAGAAGAAGTTGTCGCTGATGAGATTCTGACATGGTGTGGCACTTGAAGCCATTCTCATCTCTGCACTGCTTCTGACACATCTGGCAGTACCACCGAAGTTTCTGGAGGCCCTTAGCTTTCATTTTATTTGCGAGGTACTTTGGAGTACCAACTTCTGCCTTTTTTCCCATGATGGTGCTTTTTGTGCAAGACTACACCTATATACCTAGCTGTCCGTAATATACACCAATGATGCAGCTACTAATATCTATGTATCAAAACTAGTTATTCCTTGTAGAGTTATTACAGATCAAAGCTTTTTACTTTTTTTTTACTAGCTTTCTAATTCTAATTAAATTTGTTATTATAGACACATTTGACATTTGACTGACATCAGCTGTGACATCATCTATATCATTGACATCTTACGTTACCAGTGTTGCCAGCGCCCGCCGCCAGGAACCGACAGTAGTGATGTAAGATATTACCTGCAAAATTAGAATATCTGTTACATCCGAATATTTAAATCCTCGGATACATCCCAGTTTTGGTCACAAATATGAAGCGTGGCGTCAATACAAGGGGATGTAATAAGTGTCTGCAATTAACATTAACACAATAAATATTTTTTCATATTTTATTTATTAATTTTGAAGTCACAGAAACAAAATATACAAACAGTGTAACAGATTAAAAAATAACCAAACTAATTAAAGAAAAAACTAAATCCGGGTTAAAAAAAGGAAGTTGTGAACGTATCAGTCAATTCTTCTAGTCGCACTCAGAATCGTTCATCGCGACGCGCACCGATATCTTATCTTATACCGCGAACGCGATGGGTTTAGGAAACCGCATCACCCACCGACATAAAACAGTAGCAAACTAGACACAGTGGAGACGTCAGGCACGTATCCAGGATTTGGTTTTGGGGGGTCCAGATTATGGGTGTCACTTGGTTGAGTTTTCGGGGGGGGGGGGTCCAGAGATTAGAGTTGCCACCTTGAATCCTTAAATTTGCGGGGGGGGGGTGCAAATTTGTTGATTCCATTTTTTAGACGGCATTTTATAACGTTTCGGGTCCGGGCCCCCTGGAACCCCCCCCCCCCCAAATACGTGCCTGGGAGACGTAATCACGGACCTACCAATTACCTACTAGATTCAGATCTAGTATATATTGGCCTACATCAGACCGCGTTCGGCGTCGTTCAAGATGTGACTAGAGACAGTCGCATTACTCGCATCATCACGCTGTCGAGATATTTTCATTATCATTATATATAAAGCTCGACCAATACATACGTTCAAGAATTCACTTTAATTATTTGAATAAATATTCTCAGAGTTTTATTTTTTATAGGAGATCTTAGTGACTTTTTTACATAAAAACTTATTACAATCATTTGAAGGAATGCGACGCATCACCCGCATCAATGAAAGCTACGCCGCCGCTGCATACCACTTATAACTTTCTATGCAGTTGAAAACTTGAAAACATCGCACCTATAGTGCAGCTCCGTAGAAGCTATCTAATAACCGCTTTAGCTCAATGGATTGCTCGAGACCAACTTAGGCATAGGCGTAGTTAGGTGGGGGGTTGGGGGTTAGCCCCCCAAAAATAATTCAAATCAGTAACGTTCTGCTTTCATTCCCCCTATGGCGGGGGCTTAAGCCCCCCCAGATCCATGGACTTAACTACGCTTATGAACTTAGGTGGTAAATGGGGTGCCAAGGTCTCATTGTTAGAAATGGAATTGCAAGGGCTTGGTTCCACAAAGTTTTAATGAAATTTCTTTTTTCAAGAATGAGTATGTCTACAAATGACTCATCTTCCGCAACTAATGGTTCCGGCTTCAGGGAGAATTACATCATCAGGAGGCATCTATATCCGTGATGAAGGAGTCTACAAGGACGGATTTATGCAAAAAGAAGTCCATCTCCTTCAGGAGTTCACTAAAAAGGATCTATATAAGAATAGGTGGCATCAGAACGCGTTTACATTGTATCAAGGCTTCATACAGAAGATGGCCTCCAAAGGATTCATAAAGAAGGGCGGCATCCCGTGATTTTTTAAAACCAGAAATTAATCTGTAGCAATTTATGCTCGTGACTTCATTATAGTAATTATTATTACGTAGTGAACGAGTTGGTTCCGAAGAAAAGAGTTGTTCGAATTCGAAGTTGGCGTCCATATATTTACAGTAAAATCTGAATAAGAGTGAGGGAACATACAAGAATCTACGGATTGGGGGTTGGACTCGGTAAAATGACGTACGGTATAAAATCAACAGAGGTGATTACAATTAATTGGACTACTATCACTGAAAATAGGGTGTATCAGCTGATTATATGCGCGATTATGCCAGATGATATTAAACATGAGCTTTGGAATAGGATGAACCGTTGCATACTAAAAATTATTTCGCAATACCTATATGACTTTAGTTCTAAATATCTAAAAATATTCTTATATATTACACGACCAAAAGCAGTTGTAAATTTCATAACTACAACACTTATATAGTATGCAAACTATACTCACTAATAGTCTGTGACTATTCCCAATACTTTGAGCACAGAAAGAAAAGTGCACTTTTATCACAACGAAAGAACTATTCTCTAATATTTACGAACGCGACGAAAAATTACGTTAAACATTTTCTGATGTGTTAACTATAACACATCCCAAGATTTCTTTGGAATCGGGCAGTCGGGCACACTTATTAATCGGAGCATCTCCACTTTAATACTCGGATGCGACGAATATTCGAAACCTTACATCACTACTATTCATTTAAAGCTGGGTCTCCACCTAATGAAAACAGAAGCCTCTGGTCTAGAGTCCGGCAAAGGATTTTTGGCATGATCTTGAATGAGGGTGACTAACGACCTGACAGTTGCCAGATTTCTGTGCTTGAAATTTATCAATAGATAAACGTTGAACGCCGCGAGTTAGTCTTGGTGATTTAATCTTTTTCCGTAATTTTAAATGGCGTAAAATTATGTATTATTACACGCGATAGTTCTTCGAATACGTATCGCAGTTTCAAAAGCATCCTGAGCGTAGAAATGAAGCCTGCCCAGTAGAAGCGTGGTGGGATTTCCCAAACTGTGACTTTCACAACGTGACTCAAAACTGTCGCAGTCATTGTCTGCTTCGATTTCTGTCAAGTCGCAGTGTGATATTTTGTCACGGACAGACTGGTGAAGTGGTGAGACTGGCAGCGGCAGATCGTCTCGCAGACTGGAGCGCGACGGCTACAGATCGCTCGCTACGCTATCGTGCTACATTCTACACTGCTACTGCTGTGGCTACTGCTACAGTCACACTATAACAGTCACGTCGCAGTTGTGCATCGCGTCGCAGCAAAGGCAGTAAATTGTCGCAGGTCGAAGTAGCCGATCGCAATTATTTAAAGAGCGTTAAGGTGAGCTGGCTGCTTCGTTGCAATCACTGCTCGAAGCTCCTTTGACCAGTTGACTTGAAACGCTGTCGCGTCACAGCGCCAGCTGTCGGTCGCAATTGTTTGAAAACCATTTTACATATATTTCATGGACTATGGAATTATCGTCATCGAGTCACATTTTTAGAGGAGCACTGCAGGGATTAGCTTTTGCTTTGGAAAGAGCTGCGCGTAGATGAGATCTCTATCCCTGAGCAAATTTCCGGAAATTTTTATTTTTCTGACGAATATCATGCATTTTTCAGGTCAAATATATAATAAATAATAATATTTTGAATAAAGTTATATATGTATCGGGACATCTACTATAACGATACACATTTAAAATGAAACTCACATCTTTCATTTGAAATTACATGTATCTTTTTAATATAAAACAAAACTCTTTCCCACTTTGCATACGATCAATGACAAAAAAACTTTACAAAATCGTAAATCTGTATTAAAAAAGAAATTCTCTTCCCTCATATTTCATGGTTTAATTGTATGGTGATTTGAGATAGGTACGCACCGTTATAAAAATACATCTCCAAAATGTTGAAATAAAAATATAACTTTACTAAATAGGGAGACGGAAGAGTGGAATATTTACTTATATTTCCATTAAAAACTATAATTTTCAAGTTTCATTTTCTGCTTCAAATGCTGCTAAATTTTGTATAGTGTTATTCCTTGTTGAATTTTACATGTGTACTTGTCACTTTGACATGAACGGAGCAGTCACGTTTTGTCACAGCTTCAGTAAAATTGCAGTCTGGCACATTTCTACTGCCCAGTGTAGAGGAGACCACGTGGAGACCCAGCTTAAAGCTGTCCTAAAACTTTACTTTATGCAACCAGAAATACGCTAGCATATCTCAGCCTGCGTTGTCATGCGCCGTCCTCGTCTGCTCATTGGCGCGTTTCAAACAACTTTCATGTGGAAGCGCGCTTCAGTAGCTCTGTTGTGACTTTGCTGTTGTGAGCTGTAGTGTAACCGTGACGGATTTCGGTCCTTAGGATACTCGGAATGTCCTTTTGGCCCTATAATTACGCGATTTCGTGAATGAAAACGACTATATTTTACATTCGCGGGGATGTGCGATCAGGAGGACGTACTATTTAAGAGCTGTTTCGCGAGGTCGCTAGCCGTAAATTCGCAATACAAACAGCAGACCACAAAATCCTCAACTGTGGATAATCAGCAGATGCAGAATCAGGAACAGCCGAAAAGCGAGGTCCTAGGGACGTCTGTGAAACCGTGTTCTGGGAATGGTCGACCATACACCCCTGAGAGTACCACTGCGTCCCAGCAAGTAATGTTGAGAAAGGTCAGTATATTAATATGTTGTCTCTTTGATCACTATAGTATATGTATCATCATTTATTTGATCCTGTACCTGTATCTAATAATTACTTTTATCTTATGTATAGCGACCTAGTCCATCCTCCCTCAGAAAACAGCAACATCTTCATTGTAAAATTTTGGTTTAAGAGCTCCCTGGTGTAATGTGGCACCCCCGGGAGCCCAATAGCCCATAAATAGGTTAAAAATAATAAAAATGCCTAATTTTACGCGGTCGCGGCAGACAGAGAAATCAAGTATGAAGTTAAAAACAATAATAGAAGAATAATTCACGGGTGGCAGTTGTTATTTATGAGTGGCAAAAAATCGGGAAAAAATGTACCTACCTCCGACTAACGAAATTTCGCTGTATTTAATGCAAAATATCTTCATTTTACCAAACTTCTATGTAATTAACGATGTGTCAATCACGCGCACTCACAAAAACACGCGCACACTGCATATTACGGCGTCAAGTAGATTCACTCAGTACTTTCGAAGTCTGCGTGCATTTTCAAGTTTACCTATAATACCCATGAATAATTATCACGCGTTGTAGAACCAACCATGACAAACTACAAAAAATTATGATCTCAAGGGTGCTTCAATAATACCTAAATGACTCTATTTCCAAAAGGGACATAGAGCGGAATGTATATGTTACGGCCACTGTTGTAAATTGGGCATTGATGACATTGGCCGGGCATTAACGTTAGAAGCCAAATATGCAGGCCAATATCGTTATTGCCCAGGCTATAACGAGAATGCCCGTCTGTCGTGGACAAGGTTGAAAGTATTTTAGTTTTTGCATCTTTGTCCGGCCATTCACGGCATCGACCACCAATGCATGGCCAAAGTTGATATTACAGATTAGGGCAGCTGTTTCATAAAATATGAGGAACATTTTAAAAAATATATATATATATATACCTATTTTCATCGCTTCACAAAAAAATTGGAAGGAAACTTAAAATACCTAATCGCTTTGACTTAATAAGCAAGTTCAGCTTTTCAATGAATTTTTCACGCATTGCAGTCATATTCTGTATGCTTAAAGCTGTTAATCTCACACTCTACTTAAACAAACAGACACAAAAATGGCAGAATGAGAATAACATAACCTATACTTTATTCAAACCTTGACAGCCCACTCTTGAGCGGACATTAACGAAATTGCCCGGGCAAAGTCGTAAAAACGTGAATCCATTCCCAGTTTATCAACAGTGCCCAGTTTACATGGCTATTCACGCTATCGGCCGGTCATTATCAGGACGTCCCGCTGTAATAGGACATTCACGACAATGACCGGCCAATATCGTTAAAGACCGAAATATCATCTTTGACCGTAACATATATATACAGTGTGTCCCAAATTTGTAAACCACCTTATCTCTGAAATTATAACAAAAAACAAAAATCGTCGTGACGCTTCGATTTTTCTTTCGAGAGGGAACTCTTCCACCCAGTACGTCATTATTGTTCCATCAACCCCCTCTTACCCCCCAGCAACCCTTACTTCAAAATTTTAAATCACACCACCATACTTCTAATCTTAGACAAGGAAAGACTTGTGATACATAATTTTGAAGGGAATTCATTGAGAAATTTATATAACTGTGTGATCAGATTGAAGATTGATTCACTATTATGGAAGTTATTAAAAATTATGGTGATTATCAAAATGAAGTATTATTTCCATTACCTGAAATATTATCGTAAATAAGGTTCCAAATGAGAGCCATTTTGTTCGATACACATGTACAGGCGATATTCAAAATGTCTTAGACTGTTTTATGGGGACATTTGAAATCCAAAGTTTGTATTATGCAGTCCAGTCCTATATAGACGATCTCCACGCAGTGACTCTGAAGATGTTGAGAAATGTACAAAGAATATAGTTAATATCACCTGTACATCTGTATGAAACAAAATGGCTCCCATTTTTAAGATAATTTTTCAGATAATGAAAATAATACTTTATTTTGATAATTACTCTACGAATCACTCTATATGTTTTTATTAACCTCCATAATAGTGAATCAATCTTCTGTATTTGTCAATGAATTCCCCTCAAAATTATGTATCACAAGTATGTTGGTCTCATTCAAGATTCTGAAGTAGGAGTTGCTGAGGGTCAGGGAGTTGATGGCACAATAATGACGTATTCTGTGGAAGAGTTCCCCCTCGAAATAAAAATCGACGTGTCACGATGATGTATCACGATTTTTATTTGTTGTTATCATTCCAGAGATAAGGGGGGTGGCAAATTTTAGCTGGGACACATTGTAACAAGAATGACCACCTTGGTATAAGATGCAGTAGTCGGCGAGGTTTAAATGAACACACATTTCGTAGGGAAAATATATTTTTTATTGTATTTAAATTCTTTGATTGTAATTATTAGTTCTCATTTTGCGATACCGGTCATAAAAAACTAATATGTATTAAAAAAATAATAATAAAAACGCCGATTTCTTCTTCACCGTTTTCAATAAGGTAATTAATACCAGAAAGGTTGAAGATTACAACCAATGATTTATGCCTAGCATCATAATTAATGAGGGTAACCCAGGTGTTAAGGCCTCTCAATTCATAGTATAAATTATTCTTATACCCCACTCCTACAGACACTCTAATAAATAATCAAATGTTATTAAAACAAGTACCGTAATGTTCGGTTATAACGAACTTCATGGGACCGGCGAAAGCGAAGTTCGCTATAAACGATAAACGAAAAAGATGTGGTATTTTTATTATTACATTTATTAATACCTAGATATGAGGGTACATAAAATATATTTTATAGTATAGTATATAGTAGATTCATTAACAACTGTTCTTGAGTCTAACTTAAAGAATCTTTTATTTTAGTTTGTTTTATTTTTGTGAACTGAATATCATTAATATGTAATTCTACTTCGACTAATTGATTAAAAACACTTTGCGGAGTATTTCGTGACTGAAGAAAATAACGAACGTTAACAATATGTTCAAATACCTCTGATGTGGTTGGAACTGGTCTCAATTCTGTACTCACAGGTTCTTCATCTTCTGCCGCCTCATCGTTATCAATACAAACTGAAGAAGACACAGAAGCGACAATGGCATCATCATCCAAGCATTCAACACTTACAAGATTATCATCAATACGGACAAATTCATTGAACTCATTTTCAGAACAAGGAAGATTGTCTAGAATATTGCTATCATCTTCCTGTTCAACTTTTTTCAGCCATTCGGCTAATGTTAAGTCATCGACAGAATCCAAATCATTTTCCACTTCCAGGAAACCACCAACAATTAAAAATTGTTTGTTTTGATACCCTCTGCCATGCCATATGAAGGAAGTTTATTCCATCTAAGAGGTTGATTTTCACCCCCACTATCAATAAAATGTACCATTTTCGACAGAAGAAGTCGAAGGTAATGGCTCTTTAAGCTATGGATGACACCCTGATCCATAGGCTGTAGTTTGGAACTGGTACTTGGTGGCATGAACACTAACTTGATGCAGTTCAAATTTCTAACATCTGGATGAGCTGGCCAGTTGTCCACTAACAATAATTATGATTCTTCGGTTTTTACGTCATAACTCGCCATCCCATTCTCGCAATTCATTCGTAAAAATCTCTGAAGTCATCCATGCTTTTTTATTGAATTTGTAATTTACTGGCAACTGTTTGACATTTTCAAAACATCGAGGGTTTTTGGATTTCCCAATCACCAATAACCTTCTGTTTTCTGTTCCTGTTAAATTTGTCACCACCAGCACAGTGATTCTTTCTTTGGACAGCTTCCCACCTTCACATTTTTCGCCTTTGAATCTCAATGTTCTATCAGCGATAAAATCCCGTTTTGGGTTCATTATAAAAGACAGATCTTACAATATCAAAATCAAAAGTTCGTTTTATCCGAAAGTTCGCGAAAAAATTAACAAATGTTTAGTAACACTGAAGTTCCGTACCTCTAGATTTGGTTCGTTATAAACGAAAGTTCGCAAAAAGCGGGTTCGTTATAGGCGAACATTAATGTATATGCCGACGATGCCTCGATGTATGATGAGACTTCTCAATTTACCCTTAAGGCCACCTAATAACAGTGTGTAGCATATAAAAAAAGTAAAACATTTTTCAGGGTGATCTAAAACACATAAAAACAAAGTTTATAGTTTTTTAATATTAGTTCGTCACCACGATTTTTAAAAATTGTACGGTTTTTCTATTCCGCGGGGGGAGGGAGAGGGGGAGTAATGCAGATAAGACTTTCAAAAAATCAAAATCGTTAGACGTGTAACCGTATATATGTATACCATTACACGTTATAGGTTTATGAAATTTTATTATCAAAAATCTAACTCCACATCAGATTATTTTTTCAAAGGCAATCAATGTTCTTGAATATGTCTGTAAAATGTATGTTGTTTTTTAAGTTGATGGGGAGTCTTTTATGAGTACAAAACATTTTTGAGATTCCCATCTCCAACTCTCCCACTACCCACTACCTCTGTTTTACCCGCCTGAAGATGATCAGGGCAGGAACCCTTTTAAAACCTCTCAAACCGATATTTAGCTGATTATGAGAATTTTGCTAATAATTATTCCCCTATACTAGAGATATGCCGATTTTCAAAAATATAGCAACATCACTACCTATAGTACCTATTACCGCTCATGATATCGAATATCAAAATCCTTACAGCATCAGCTGGTAGCAAAATGGCTACACACAGACAGATAGATAAATTAACTGGAAATAAGTGATATAATATTTTCGCGATGAATACGACCAAGAGCATAATTATTATATCAAGATCGAAATCGATTTTCTTGATTACTGAGTCTATCAATTTGACTCAATATTTTTTCCTAATATAGTCTCAGAACGGCCCAGAACCATAGATCACACAAACGTACATGTCGCATTAGAAGTCAGAACGTACGAAACAGAGAAACTGTATCCAGGGTTGGGATATAGTATGGAACCAAGCAAATAACTTTGGAACGGAAAGAGTGATATTGCTGAAAATTTGCAGGCAAGTGTAGTGACGTCTAATGCATCCGAAGACATTATGTTAGCTATTAATGTACTTCCGGTTTAACCGGAAGTACCGTCAACTTTTTTAATTTAAATGGGACACCCTATATATTTTTGCAGATTTGAATTCATCTTTTTTTCCGAATACGTCCATAGTGAGTTTAGTATTTGTTTCTTAAAAAATTTGTCTCACAAATTCGTCCGTGGCGGTCTGCGGTCTTCCCGTTTGAGGTAATTTTTTTTTGTATTTTTTTTTTAGTCACCGTCAAACGTGTTATAGCACCCCTGTCGGGACGTAAATTATTAAAAGTTGACACACTTCTTTGTGAGTTCTCACGCGATCGCCAAAACCGACTTTGAATGACCGGCATTTTAAACACCTGAAATGATAAAGAAGCTTTATCTTATCCCGTTTTTACAGAAACTAATGCTAAACCCACTACGGACGTATTCGGAAAAAAAAGATGAATTAAAATCTGCAAAAATATACAGAGTGTCCCATTTAAATTAAAAAAGTTGACGGTACTTCCGGTTAAACCGGAAGTACATTAATAGCTAACATAATGTCTTCGGATGCACTAGACGTCACTACACTTGCCTGCAAATTTTCAGCAATATCACTCTTTCCGTTCCAAAGTTATTTGCTTGGTTCCATACTTTATCCCAACCCTGTATATCGAGCTGTATATTGTAAATAATTTCAGAATGTCATTGACAGCTGCTGTAGGCATACAAACCTTCTGAAATGCCCTATTATCGGCATATTCTTAAACTAATCGATCCCCTTATAAATATGTCTTACTTTTGGAATCTGTCCTTGACCACAGACCATAACTGCAAGCAGTTTCTGATGACAATAATCTACCTTTGCCTTTGACGGTGTTAAATCATTTTCTCCTAAAACTATGACCACTTCTGACAGGTGGCGTAGTGCCAGTGTGAATATTGTACTTTTAAAAATTATTTAACAATAGATGTAGACTAACGGTTAAAGGCTGAAAGGTAACTAATACTTACTCGTACCTTCAATATAGAGTTAGAATTAGAAACGGAGAGCGTCTCAATATAACATACGAAACAGACAAGCTGCACGAGAGAACATTATTTATTTTTAATTTATCATTTTTATCATTTATTTGTATCTGCTACTCGAAATACAAATATTGCTTCCGAAAGTTACACCTTGTATGAGGTATTGGCATATGAACATTTAACGTACGCAAGTAAGTATTCAGGCCTCCTTTCTAACATCCATGGTTGCCATTGGATTGCCATTCATTCTTCCTATATTGTTATCATTCATAAGGAAACTATAGCAGATTTCAACTGTGTTGTCAATTTGTTTCGTAAAAACTACAAATTTGGTTGTAACATTTCAAATGTGCCGATGTCGATCTGACAATTCCAGATCGACGTGATTGATCGCTGCTAAAGGCATACAAATAGTATTGTTATCAGGAACGATAACGAACAGTGTTTGATCAAAAGTTGATTTTATGCTCGAAAAATTGCATGTTTTCCCTAACAGATTTTGAAAAGACCCTCTGAAATGCTCTATTATAAGATGATTTATCCAAAACCGCTACCACACTACCCTTGACCTAAAATCATAACAGCATTCAGTGTCTGATGATAATAATCTACCCTTCCCTTTGTCAGTAGGTATTTATCAAATTATCCTAAAACCATGACCACTTCAAACAAGTGGCGCAATGCCAGTGTGAATATTTTACTTTTAAATTATCTAACAGGTAGCTTTGTCAAATTAAAGGTGGAAGGCTAGGTGGAAGGTGGCTGACACTCGTACCTGTGACCGTACCTTCGACGTGCTTCGACATAGGGGTAGAATGGAGAGCGGTAGATCTTCTTTGATTTTCTACTTTTTACCTGCTACCGAAAACTTTGTTGGTACCGTTGGTAGTGTTGGTACATATCATACCCACATTAATGCTGTGTGAGAAAAGTTCAACCATGTTCACAGTGGCGTTTCTGATAGCCTGTTGGAAGGGAAGCCTAAGACATATCACATATGAGTGTGGTTGTAACCAAGGAGTGAGTGTAACGTATCCAATAAACGCAATAAATATGACTTGTAATGCATTTTTTACTATCGTATTGACGTTCACTCTTGGACCCTAATTTTATGGATAGTATCATATAGATTGTGATATATTTTGAACCTGTAATATTTAATACAGATAAAAAATGTAACCAATAAAATACCAGATAACTAAAAAATGTCACCATCTTACGAACAAAAATGGATCTCACTGACAGGATGCTGTTGCGAATATTTATTATTTTTTGAAGCGTTTTGCTAAATTTTCTTTGGCGGCCAGTAAAGCATGATGAATCCAGGGAGGAATCGGAGGGATAATACAGGATACGTTTAGGTAACATAATACTTTAGTGATGATGCGTCATAAGATCAACGATTTAACGTGCCTGAATAAATATGTGTCTAACATTACAGCCCCGAACTCCCAAACCGATGAAACGATTTTAACCATTTAATATATATATATTCGAATGAACTTACATATTGCGATACATGAGAAGAAGAGAAAGAAAAAAAATACACTAATCGTTAAAAAACTTAAAACTAAAACAGTTATTTCATCATTGTATATTGCACTATTTGTATCACAGTCGCAGGTGTTGAGTTCATGGATGTCCTGTAGCGTACCTCTAAACGATGTGTCGGGGCAGACCAGCGCCAAATGAGTGATAGATTGTTCGTCTGCTCCACATTGATCGCAACAGGAGCTTTCCACCCCCCCCCCCTTTGGGCCAAACTCTTGTTGCAGATGCCGTGGTTTGTTCGGATCCGGTTCAAGTTACACCACTGTCTCCTTGGGAGTTTGAAACCTGAAACCTTCGAGGTTGGATCTCTCACGAGATGGGAGTTCGTGATATTTTGATCTTCCCAGAGTGACGACCAGTGTTCGTTGATGTTGAAGTTACTGAGTTCATTGGCAGCTGCTGCGGGGGGTTGTCTCGATTTCAACCTAAATTGCTGGGTTCTAAGAACATCGGCATCGGCATGGAACGGTAAAGAGGGGTTTGCATAGCATTTCTCCAGCTGTAATTTGAGAGCTGCCAGTCGTCTACTTCGGGGAGGAGCGATATTGCTTAGTACTGGTAGCCACTGGAGTGGAGTTGTTCTAATTGTCCCACTTATGGTGCGCATTGCCTGGTTCAGCTGCGTGTCGACAAGCTTGGTGTGACAGCTGTTCATCCAGACAGGAGCACAGTATTCTGCTGTTGAGTGTACTAGGGCTATTGTGCTGATTCTCAAAGTCTCAGCAGTGGCACCCCATGACGTGTTCGCCAACTTCTGGATCAGGTTAACTCTGGTTTTGACTTTTGCGGATAGTTTCTCCAGGTGTGGTTTGAAGGAGAGTGTTCTGTCCAGAGTGACACCGAGGTATTTCGGGTGTGGATTGTGCTTCAAGATGGCTCCATCATATTGTACGACAAGGTTTCGCTGCGCTTCTCTGTTGTTAAGGTGGAATGATGAGACCTCAGTTTTGTTTGGGTTTGGCTGGAGTCCCCATCTCTTAAAGTATTCGCTGATTATGGCAAGATCTTCTGTGAGCACATCCTCGGTTTGGCCTAAGTTCGAACTTTGGGTACCGATGGGAATGTCGTCCGCATACATGAACTTCCGAGATGTTGTTGGTGGAATATCCGAGATGTATATGTTAAACAACAAAGGAGCAAGTACGGATCCCTGCGGAAGGCCGTTTCGAAGGTTATGAAATGTGCTCGATATTCCACTGAGGTGAACTTGAAGGAGTCTGTCACTTAGCATCTCATTGAGCAGATTAATGAGATATTTGCAGGGAATGAGCTGGTATACCTTGAGTAGTAGCCCTTCTTTCCAAACCGTATCGTAAACTGAACTTAAATCAATAAACGCAGCAGATGTTTTCAGTTTTTGTTGAAATCCCCTCTCTATATAGGTCGTGAGTGAGAGGACTTGATCACAGCAGCTTCTTCCCGGCATGAACCCCGCCTGCTCTATTGATATCTTGTTGTTTACTAGAGGGGTAAGGCGAGCATAAAGTATTCTTTCAAAGATCTTGAAACATACGCATAGGAGTGCAACTGGTCTGTAACTTTCTGGCAAGGAGGTGTTTTTACCAGGCTTTGGGATGGCAATGACTTTACTTCTCTTGAAATATTTGGGCAGTTTGCCTCTTTGCAGGATGTCGTTGTGTAGATTTAGGAGCCATTGTTGCATGTTTGGACCCATGTTTTTAACGAACTCTGGGTAAATGTTGTCTATACCTGCAGCTTTTCTACATTTGGTGACGTCGATTGCAGTATGGAGTTCATCCATTGTGACTAAGTCCATGATGGGATGGAGCTGTTGGTGGCTTTTACGAATGTCATTTATTGCATACCTCTTTTCTTTCTTCTGTGTCTTATCAATGATGGTCTTGGATAGGTGCTTAATTCTTTTAGCTATGGCTTCTGGTCCAGGAGAGTTAGTAGGGACAGTGGGTGGTTTTTGACCAGTTTCAAGTTTATGCAATAAACTCCATGCGGTTCTACTGCTGTGTTTGAAGTTGAGACTCTCGATTGTTTCTCTCCATCTAGCTGTTCTTGCGTTACTAAGGGCTTCGAGTAGCTGCTCGCCTAGTTCTTGATCTCTTGTGCGTTCGTAAGAGTCATATAGTTCTTGGCACTCCTCGTTCCAACAAGGGATATAGGACTTTGTTACTCCTCGGGGAATATGTTTTTTGGCGGAGCTTATTACAAGGGCAGCGAATCTTTCGTAGTGTTCTATTTTCGGTGGAATCCATCTGATGTCATTTTCCAACTGTTCTCTGAATTTGGCCCAGTTTGCCTTTCTGAAGTTCCATCTCGGTAGAGGGAGTGAACAGGTGATGGGGATGGTTGTGCCTAGAGTAGTGACAACTGGTCGGTGTTGAGATCTGGGAAAGCTGTCCTGTACTTCTCTAATAGCTTGGCTTGGTTGGTTGCCTGTCGTTATAAAAGTCAAGTCGGGATTATATCCTTTCCTCCATCTTGCAGAATCGAAGGTGGGTTTCTGCTTGGCGTCAAAAAGAAGTTGTAATTTATTTCGCTCTGCCCAGTCTGCTAATACAGTCCCATGTGTGTTGTTGTCTTTGTATCCCCAGAGTTGGTGGTGCGAATTAAAATCTCCTGTGTAAACACAGGGATGAGTGAAAATGGGAAACACGGAACTGGGCCATGGTAAGTTAGGAGGTTTATATATGTTGACGATTGTGGTGTCTTCCACTTTCACGGCAAGTATAAAGAGGTCTTGTGAGCAGGATGATTGTATTACAGAGACGTTGTCGATGCCTATTCTGGTGTAGGTAGCAATTCCATATTTCGGATGATTTATTGCTGCGGTGAGGTTATATCCTGGTATATGACCCCGTGATTGAATTTGGTAGTCGTCGGCAGTATGGGTTTCCTGGACTGTGATAACGTCAAATTTAAGCTTGCATGCCACCTTGCTAAGGTATTCACCCTTGCTGCGGCTCATGCCTTCAATGTTAATTTGGCATATTTTGATTTTGGAACCAATGGTCAAATGGTCCTGAGAAGGACCTATAGTGAGTTTCGCTCGCTTTGTTCTCATCGCAATATGTTCGCGAGGAGGTCTTAAATAAGAAAAGACAGTCTGGCGGTTCGTTTGTCGCTGCTTATTTAGTGTTAACCAGGGGGCACGTGTAACGTTCTGTTACGGACGCAAGCAGCATTACCCCATTTAATAATAATTATTATAATTCAATAACATAAATGTTCAGCCTTTTTATTTCCGTGTCGAGAATTTTACAAATTTAAATTGGTGAGGCTGTTTCCTGACTTCATACAGTGTGTCCTGCGGCCATGTCGACTCGTTGATGTCGACAAACCTCGAGATACTATGATATAATTAATTTATTCTTGATATTTTATTATATTTCATTTTTTTACACAATGACATGAGTTCTCAGTTAGAACGGTAGATGTTATTTATTTATCAAGCGATTTACAAGTTTTACTCGGAGTTTTGGGACTCATTCTATGTTCCTAGACAGGAGAAAAGTGTTCAACATAAAACTTTTTTTACACGTTTTTTAAATTTGTTAAGATATACCGACCTTTATTTCCCACATCTTATGTGCCCAGTTAAGTTGTATAGTTATAAGATCAGTTTTTGGATGTATTTAATATGAAGTGTGGATTAAGCAAATATATGTTACACATTCCAGTTGGATTTTCCGATGGTTTGTTGCTGTTTTTAACCCTCGTAAGCTCAGTAGGTCATGCTGCTATATTTTGAATATCAGAGTATTGGCGGCAGAGTAATTATCAAAAAACGGAAATTCCCAGATTTAAGCTTCGTTTTTTAGTCATTCTGTGACCGTTTCCAGGCATATAATTATTTGATGATTTGACGACATATTAGGAATTTTTTGGTACACATTATACCTGATAATAATTTGGTAACTAATACCTTTGTTGTAAAGGTAAATTTTTGGACAACGTATTATTATCACTGCGACGATGGATAAATTGTTTTCGTCTCAAAAATCATGCCAGTGACGGCGGGATAATTATGACACTTTTGGAGTGGAGGGTGGATTTGAACTCATAAATATTTTGGATTCATATATAAGGGGTGTTCCAATAAACGAAAAAAATACCTTGGTGATATTATGTACTTTACAGACCCATCATTTGATGATCTGAAGACATATGTATATGTAATTATTTCATTTTCTACACCTACATGAAGGTATGCCGATTACCAAACGTAAAAACTCAACCCTATAAGAAAAAGAAACGGATATTTTTTGTTCAAGAAATGATTTGACGATTATTAAGTAGCCACATGATTCTGGAAAATGATATTTCAGCAAATGAGTGGCATTTAATATATCACTTAAATGAGACATATGCATAAGAAAAGCATAATTTTCCGAGGCATTTTTTATCTCTATGTCCTAGGTTATGTAGTAACTCACTTTAATATTCGAATGTAGTTACATTATGGTATGTTGAGTTACGTATACATCACAGTGCAATAAACACATTTCATCATGCTTCCCCAGATAGCACACATTGGGCCATTGGATGTCCAAGGGATATCCGCTCTTGGACACATAGGCTGGCCATTGGACGTCCAAAAACTGTACAAATGATGTCCGATGGACATCCAAACGACACATCTTTGGACGTCCATCTGGTATCCAAAATTGGTCCGGTAACGTACACACATTTCGATACATTCTGGACACTGTAAGGACATCTGTTAAATGGGTTTGTATCAATAAAGAAACATGTATGCATATGTTATTTATTAAACAAATAACTGCCATTGCATGAACAGTCAGATATCTCACAAAAGTGAAAGTATTTTTACAAGAACAAAAAAATTGAAAAACAAACAAAAGCTCTATTTTTTACTCGATCTTTCGTAATAGTTGTTCGTTACTGGCGGCACTCAGAGTATAGCTTCATGCATATGGGACATCGATCTCTTAGCGCCTCTGCACACGGGTCAATCTGGTCGACACTTTATAGTCGTACGAGATGCTCGTTCTGCTCGATCCATGGGACTGGCGCGTCTACCATCCGCACACGGGTCGATCGGCGATGAGGTTTATAATCGCATACGGGTGGATTAATAATTAATAAACTACAGTTTACCCAGACCTTTATCTTATTTAATGATTACACATAGAACCACTGGATCCCAGAAGCTTATAATGTTGTGATGTCCCTATATCACTACATAATTATATAGTTATAAAATCAAAAATGATTTGACAGTATAACCTCAAATATTTACCACTCGAACTACATTTCTATACTGATCGTATGTGATTGAAAACGAGGAGATTGACACTCTCGTTCCGCTTTGTATGAGAAGACGAGTAGACGTGCGTCGGGAATCGCGTCCAACACATATCCAATCAACCAGTGTGTGGACGCGCTTAGCATACATAGCATACATGTCGCCATACGTTATCAAAAACTGAGGTCAAGTTGATTGAGTGAGTACTTCCCACACATTGCGGTGATACCAGTTTATTATTTTCCCAAAGCATCAAGCTGTAGTCTTCAGATCCCTTTGCAACCAAATCAATCGCCCAGCCGCAAAAAAGTATGTTATGCCGCTGGGTATTTCTTTCACAGGTCAACGGATAGCCTAATATGAATACAACAAATTTTTCAGTTCTGAAACACCCCACCCCCCAACCTTCTCATTCCTACTATCACCCAAATAAAGGTAGAAAATGAATGCCTAAAAATGAAATTAGAAATTTTTTGTTTTTCGCTAATCACTTCGCAGCATATTGCTACCCAAATTTCATCACAATCCATGCAGCGGTTACTGAGATTACGAAGCTAGCAAAACGCCAAAAGACAGACCAACAGACAGCCAGACCGACAGATAAAGAGACCGGCGGAAATAAGTGACGTGGATTTTAGTTATAAAGATATCGTAAAACGCCCAAAAAGTATATTATTTCAGGGTCGAAAATGTTCGCTTTGGAAAGTAAAGTGTATTTATTACTCCGCTAGGTCTTCCTTTCATAGGTCAATGGACAGTCTATTATGAATACAAGAGGTTTTTTAGTTTTACAACACCCGCCCCCCACCCCCCCCCCCCCCCAATCGCACCAATTTCACCCCACAAAAAAATAGAAAATGATCAGGAACCCCTAGAACGCCTAAAAACTAAGTTTGAGCTGTATTTATAGTTGTAGGTTTTTTATTATTGCTGCGCCACCACTGACACGATTCCCAAAAACCATAAGCGTTTTCCATCCTCGCCACGCTAATACTGTATAAAAATGTCATTACGATCAATTCAATGTTTCCCACGCTACACAATACAGAACGATTTAAAGCAATATTCGTATGTATACATCAGCAAATTTCGTTCTGTAGATACCACATAAAACGTCAAAAAGCGTATTATCTCAGTGTGGGAAGTAAAACGAGAATGTATGAGAAGTAGAGAGAGCCAATTAAGTCTTTTGAATACAACTGCGGAACTCATATGTGATCATGATACAGAAATTTAAATTAATTGTAATAAAAAGTTAACAATCCCTTTTTTCAAAAACATTTTCTTGATTTCTGCCGAATTAGGTTTGTTGGCATACCCACCATCTATACATCCAAATAGATATGGCACGCCTCTGGGAGCCGAGGTTCATGAACATACGTTACAACCACCAATAGTCGGTGGTTACAACTCTGACAGGAACCACGCTCCGTGGCCAGCGTCGAGTGGAAAAAGTTTTACAATTGGCGGTCAGCACACATGGCTCTCATTCTATCTCACTTTTTCAGTCCTGTGTGTAAAAGAGAAGAAATACCGACTGCTGTCTGTGATTCTTTCATTACACGGGGAAAAAAGTAGTTTCCGGTGAATCAACATTTTTTAACGAGTCGTTTGTTTGTGTTATGCCTTGCTTTGTACACCTGGTTTTACATGTTTATCTGGAACCATGTCTTTTTATCAGAATAGAGAGATAAATTATTGCAAAACAGTGTTATTTCTAGTGAGTAGGTAGATTAGAGTTCTGGAACGTGTTTAAAAAAGTCACCCCTAGTCGTTGTACTGAAAATTTAACGGAAACCTAAGTACGAGCGTGAATGAAATAATTCTAATTCGTGACATTCTTTGATTTAAAAATAGGTATGGATAATCTGTCTGGTCTTGGTCTGGGAATCTGGGAACCCAGAAAAGGCAACGTAAAGAGAAGGAAGAAAGGTGGAGAGCAAATAGGTGGGGGGAAGGATTTCTTTTATAACAGCAGGAGTAGGTGTTAGGCAAAAACAAAAATGGGAAGGGACATCTTTCTTTGATAACAGGAGGAGGCGGTTAGGCATTTATGCAATATTCTGACATTTTTATCTCCCACACCGATAGGAGCATTGCCCGTTTCAGAGTTTGCTGATCCTTTTCCATTTTTTTTGTGGGGGGGGGGGTTAAAATTGGTGTGGTGAGGAGTCGGGTGGGGGGTTTGAAAACTCAAATATAAGTTTTATTCATAAAATATTCTACATGAAAGAAGTTGACTTTGGTGATGTCGTGTGCTTTTTGGACCTATTCGAATGTTGCCTTTGTGGAACTTGTAAACTACGAACATGATTGTGATGAAATTGTGACATCGTATTACTACCGTGGAGGAAATAGTAACAATGTATCGTTGTTGGAACTCTTGCCAGTGGCGGAAGAGAAATCAACAAAAAACATGATTTTTTTGTATAAATTATTAGTGCAACTAAAATACAAGCAGGTTTTGCGTATGTATTAAATTTAACCGGTACAAAATAAAACGTTTTTGCAATGTAGGTTGATATATTAATAGCAATCCCATGACTGAGGAAGGCTGTTTCACCCAATAACAATAAACAAGAGCACACATCCAAAGAACACGGTTTACACGTGGATTTGATTTGAATACGTGTCGTGATTAGTCATCCGATGTCTGTCGAATTTGTTGAGGCTGAGTTAAGGCTAATAAAAGCAAATACGGTAAAAGTGGAGGAGATTGTGCATTTTGTAGTAGAGAAATATATAGCTTCTTAATAGAACCCACGTAAGCTATATGACCATTTAGAAAATTCTAGGTATTATTTGTTGTACCCATTTCACAAACGACACGTTCAGGCACTTCTTCCTGCTGCTTTTTTCTACGCATTGCGTTTGGTCTTAGTTCAAATCCCTCAATTACTGATGCTAATTCTTTTGAAGCTGAAGTAGATTTATCAAGAAATGTAAAACGAGATTTTTGTAAAAACCATTTGTGGGATGAAGATCAGTATGAGGTAGCTGGTTAGCCGACTTCATCTCCGCTCCTCATCATCAACGGAGTTACGCAGGGATCGATTTTTGCGCCATCATTGTTTCTGCCTTGCATCGCATTGACCTCCTTTGTAGTCGATCCACAGTTGTGACTTGTGCGGATGACAGTATACTTTGCACGCAGCACCGACTATAAACCTAGTCGGGGTGGTATGCGGGCATTATGACATGAGCAATAGACAGATCTCTGCGGTCAAGTTGGAACTCAGAAGGCAGGAAGCGCGTGCTTTTTTTGTCGAGGGATCTGTATATCATAGCGAGTCGGACGTTTAAGAATTTGGTGAAATTTGATGCTTTTAAGACCCGCTTCTGTACTCCATCGAACAAGGAGTGCCCAAGCAAACTACCGGTTCTATTGAACAATCAGTCTCTGCCAAAAAGTCATTCATTCCAGCTTTTTAGGGCGAAACATTACATAAAGCACTATCTGGCACGAACATGTTTCTTCAATCGCAACAGCTGATGAGAAAAAACTCTGATACCCATTCAGAGCCTGTTTCTCACAATCCAACCTTCTTATGGTGTATAAAGCCCAGAGAAGACCTGCCTTGGAGTAATGCTCACATATCTGGGAAGTTACTACCCTTTCTATCCTGTTCATACTTAACGTAGTCCAGATAATTGCAATTCCAGAAATCAATGACCAGGCCTTAATGCGCTACCTCCAGCCTCTTTCTCGGCGAAATGCGGTTGGTGACCTCCACATTTTTTACTGGTATTCAAACGAAGTCTGTTCTTTTTAAGTCACCTTCCATTATTCTGCCATTCACCTAATCGGTTTGATGCACCCGCGGGACTGCTGCATCTCATCCCAAGGCGGTTAAGAACCGATCGGTACAACCGCATCTTTGTTCCCATGATGCCCAAGGTATGGAATAGATCATGGAACGGACTGCCACATATTAAGTACTGTCTTTATTAAGCCTAAGAGTGTGAGAGGAATACAAATTGTGGATATATTATTTTTGTATTTTTTAAAAGCGTTTTAAACAATACGATATCTAATCTAGTAGACAGCACTAGGGACTTTTGGAAATTATTGTGAACTAGTCAATAAAAATTGAAAGTAATCACCATTTTTGGCATCGGTACAAAATTTACAGGTCAGCTGTTTACTCTGTTGATGAGATTCTTGGACGAATCTTCCAGGAAATTTTTGAAAATACCATAAATAACCATATCCTTGCATAATTGGTAAGCGATAAAAAATAATATATATCCTGTTGCCAGTATCGCTTTTATACCGAGAATGAATAGCATAATAAACAATAATAAAGAAGAACATAAAGACAGTGTCACTGCACTGAAACTTGACGTGTAATACAAAATCTTCATACATCAGGTTCTATTTGTCCTCTCTGTTTGATCTTTGTTTGGTTTTGTGTAAATTGTTTCTACGTTTATATCGAGAATGCAAGATGTTGATTTTTCATCCTAATTTCTCTGACATCAGCTTGGTTCAAATCTCGTCGATTTTTGCACCCATTTGCAAGTAGCGGAGTATTTTAAGCGTCCTATTTCAAGTGAAGCTGTTGAAATGGCGAAAATACACGCATTATCGGGTCCTCGTCCATGCTATGTTTACTTCAACCTGAATTCTTTCAGTTGGAAAACCGCATAAAGCAACGAATATTGATTTTCCTTACAACACCTAAACATTACGGTCTTCTTCTTATAATATAGTTTGTTGTCGTTCATGATAATTACAAAACTAAACAATTTTTTGTGATTCGGTTCATTAGGATCGAAATGATTTTGAAATAATTGCCAAAAATGTTGTACTGCCGGTAGTGCCGGTCACAAATGCATTCCGCTGGCAATAGATAAAAAATATACTTTCTTACGCACTGCGATAAAAACGCAAATACAGCAAATATGATGATATTAAAGCGGACAACGTTTTAGTAGTAGATTAGTAGATAAGTTTGAGGAATATCTGAATTTTTTTTGCTAATTACTCCGCCGCCTATGCACCGATTGCCAAAATTATAGGAGCACTACCTACGACACCACAGCAGATTGCTGCCCAAATTTCATCACAATCCATACAGCGGTTACTGAGATTACGAGGCTAGAAGGACGCCAACAGACAGAAAGACCGACGGAAATGAGTGTCGTGGATTTTCGTTATGTAACTGTCATAAGACGCCCAAAAAGCGTATTATCTCAAAACCAAAAATTCCCGCGGTCACAATACTCCCCTCACCTATCGATGTGGGTAGTAAAAGGTATAATATAACAAATAAATGTCATCTAGACACAGGAGGCCGAGCCTACGTGCAGGTTGAAGTGACCATTTGATATTTGAATTATATGTATATCAGATATTAGCACAAAAGGTAAAATTATAAAATAATAAAGTCAGAAAGGCCTGGTAAGTTGCTGATATCATCATAATCTCGAAGACGAGACGGTGAGTTTGATTTTTTCGCAGGATTATCGTCCCGCTGTATGCTCCGTCTGAGCTTGCCAAAAATATGATTGAACGTCACCTAGAGAATTTCTAATTGGATCATAGCCTGATTCCCGACGTTCAATTTGGGTTTTGTTCCGGGTTTAGCACGAATTTGTAGACAGATAAGCCTTTTGGAGCATGTAACCAGCTGATTCACGCAAGACAAAGGTACTGGCATTTCGTTTCTGGATGTTTCAAAAGCTTTTGTTAAGATGTGACATTAAGGCTTCCTTCATCAATGAATTCAAAATGGTTTACCGTTCAGGCTTCTGTAATTTTTAAAATGATTTTCCGAAAGAAGGGAATTTGGAATCAAAATTAACAATGTTATGTCGACATTAGGGACTATAAAGGCTGGTGTCCTTCAGAGTTCCGTCCTTGGGCCAAGCTTTGGCATATTATTCACCACGACGGCAATGCTCGTTGCGGATGCAACCTTGCAACTATAAAGTCTATCTCTACAATAATGACATCGCAATGGACTAGTATCATGGGTTTAAAAACAATGATACTAGTAACCTCTTAGTGAATTCAAAAATAGGTGTACTGATACATTTCGTTACTCTCTGTATCATTGTTTTGCTAGTAATTCCATTTTAAAGTAAAAAAAGGAATTCAAATTTAGCCAACCAGTATGAAGCGCGCTATAGATCATTAGCATTGCATTGTTGCCTCGTCAACTCCGAAATCGCGGTATTGCCGCAATTTTTACGAAACAAACTACTTTCTGTGATTTGTCTTCCGTCAAGGGGATACCCTGTCGGTTTCATCTCTTGGCTGTGTCACATGAAAAAAGATTCTGTGAGAAAAAGATTTGCTTTGTGAATCGTGAAACCTTATAAATTTCCTGCCTCAAACCGAAGCTTTTTGTGACACACGTTGCTCTTACTGCCGTATTATATCTCTACCTGCTAAACACAAACCTTTCAACCAAGTATCAACCAGATAAAATCTTCTTCACTGACCGCATATATGAAATTATGTATTTTTTCGAAAGTTAGTACGGCAACACAGCACACCACACATACCCGTCTTCCGATTGGCTATTCCCCTATCGTGAGTTCAGGTGGTTCACGGTCCTAGAGGGATTGAAATTCTTTTCTCATTTCTCATTTTCTCGGCTTTCCGGTGCCTAAAAAAATCGCGGAAAAATATGAGAAGGTTCTTATGCCATATGCCATCACATGTGGCAATTTTACTAGAATAGTTTGTAGTACTTCGCTACAATTCGACGAGAAGGTGTGTTTTTATTTTCGTTCATAAAGGAAAAGATATGAGTGAGCTATAGCCTTTCCGAATGAATAGAATATTAGCACATGGTTTTTGACAAGTGAAACTATATAGGGAACTCGTAAATGTGTCAGTCTACCAGCAACGTTGCTGCGAATGATTTCGAATGAGCAGGAATGATGGCAATAACAGAAAATTCGAACGAATGAAATTGTCAGGTGTATCCTCGGCTTTAGGATTACGATACTGTCTGCATTTTGAATGAATAATGTGACACATAGATGGCTATTCCAAAATGTTTTTTGTTAACTAGCTTAGTAACTCGCTTTTACTAGTTATTTTATAATAGGTGTATTTGCAAAGTTAACAATTTGGGTATAATTTGCAGTTTAAAATGAAATATACCTAACAAGTTTCGTGGTAGTTTACTGTTATAGTATAATGTGGAACTAAATCAGTTAATAATCTTGCAAAACTCCGTTTCTCCAATACTGACAGGTTACTCCTAATCTGGGAATCATAGACTATAGTCGTGTCATGAGCAAAGTGGTAGCCCATACCTGGCTCTTTCATTATAACTTTCACATTTGTTTGGTTTGATAAGTATTCATTCATTTCATTAATGATTATGAAAATTACCAAGCAGTTCTGTTCTTCCTAAGGCTTCAAGAAGAGTGGTGTCGCGTGTCGTCTCGAATAACTTTCCTAAATCAATAAACAGTAAGTAGCTCAACTGTTGAATTATTTGTAGGTTTTCTTTGTATAAATCCAAAGTATCTCGTTGATATTGATTGGTGATACGTATCAGCACATATTCAAAATTTGACACTCAACCTCCATAATAGAATATGATATAGTATTAACCTAATAAAGTTTTACCTTTATATCTTATACAAATGCAATATCTTGCTTATCATTAAGTGCAAATTTGGAAAAATTGTGATATTCAACAGGTAAAAAATGAAGAAGTTCAATAAATCAGTACTACAACTCCCTTTCTCGTTTTACATACCATACCAGGATATCGCTTTCGCGTTGTCAACTTATATTTTTTTTTATTTTATTTGTAACATAGGTACTACAGTAGATACAAATGTCCACCCTTGACGGTTATACCTTGTATTGTCCCGTATAATGAAGCTATACGATATCCTTGGAAACTAAATCGTCATCAACAACAAAATGGAGCTCAGTTGATTGACCGTACTTCTCACATATGCTCGTTTTTCACAGCGTAGCGGCATACCAGGTTCGCATCGCTAAAGCGGCCTACACAGTACACACGTTGGTGCATGCACAGTTCGGAATTCCATTTTGGTCGGTGCATGGCCGACTCTACTCACTAGGCCAGAGCATTGAAATATGGCAACACTGAATCGTGGGCCGAGCTTTTATTTGTTGTTAAGTCATTGGTGTAATCTTCCAGAGCAAAAGAAAAAAGATTGGAAGGTGATTTTTAATGTGTTTCTAATTATTTACCCGCACAAACGAAACTATAAAGATAAAAAGATGCCTGCAAAGTGTGTAGTACCAGGTTGCACTAGCAATTGTGCTTCCAATAAAGGACATACCAAACATAACCTTCCAGAGTGAAAAATAAGATTGGAAGGTGATTGTTAATGCGTTTCTAATTATTTACCTGCACAAACGAAACTATAAAGGTAAAAAGATGCCTGCAAAGTGTGTCGTACCAGGTTGCACTAGCAATTGTGCTTCCAATAAAGGACATACCAAACATAACCTTCCAGAGTGAAAAAGAAGATTGGAAGGTGATTTTAATGTGTTTCTAATTATTTACCTGCACAAACGAAACTATAAAGATAAAACATGCCTGCAAAGCGTGTAGTACCAGGTTGCACTGGCAATTGTGCTTCCAATAAAGGACATAAACAGAAGTGGGTGAATGGTATTCCTCGTAAGGGCTGGTTATATTTATAAGAATAAAGACAATAATTCACAAACATTTCAAAGGATAAGACCTATTTTAAAGCACAATGTGGTACCTACAATGTTTTCTGGGCCTCCCAAATATCACAGAAGAAGACAGTTAATAGAACTCATCTGGGCATGCATCTGGGCATACCTACGAAAAGATTTGATAGTGAAAGGAAATCAAGACCAGCAAGAATGGCTTCAAAGTGACCTAATAGTGAATTTTTCTAGCTCAATTGAAAATTTACAAAGTAAATTGAGTGTTCGTTTAAGTGGAAGTGGAAGTGGCAGCAGGAAACAGGTTGCGTTTATTTTTATTTTGTAGTGTTTGACTACGATGAACCAGACATCAGATGTAAGTGGTATTAGTAGTAGTAGTAGTTCTAAAAAGTATTTTTCTTAATTTATCAACCGAGATGAACTCTTAATACATATAAAATGTAAAAATTATTCTGAAACTTTAAAACAATTTACGGTAACCGGACCCCTATTTGACAGCTAAGCCACGTTGCCACATCTAAGACTCCGGCTTAGTGTAGAGTCGGCCATGGTCGGTGAGCCATGACGCCGAGTCGGTGACGCTGATGCAGGTTTCAACGTGTATAGTATTGCGTCGATGCATAGATGATATCTATTTTCCTGCGTCATTTTAGTTATTTATTTGTGTGTGCGTAAATTTCATAAACATTTATTATCTGCATACGTGTCTTTGGTATACAAAGACTAGAAAGTATTCAGATAAAAATATAAGAAACCAAGCATATGGAGAACTTTTAAAGAAATGCAAGCAAATAATAACGCACTAGTTTTAAAAATAACTCCACGCTACTATTCTTGTGTTGCATGAAACGTGCATGAAGTATCAAGTCGATTCAGGCTTCGCAACAGGTTTCGATTTGATTAAGAACTTATACAACTGATGCAAGTTTCATGAAACCTTGAGTCGATACAGAATCTCAGTATGCACCAACGTCTGTAGGCCGCTTGTTCCATAGAGCGATCCTACATGATTGAAAGTCCTCTCCTAATCAAAAACAATTTTTTCAATAGAACCAGTAAATATTCGTGTTTTTTATCTGTTGTTTTTATCGATATGCATTTACATACGTACAGAAAATGCTATAGCTTCTATCATCGTACCTTTATCTAATGAAATCTATTTCCTGAAAATGATCGTCTGGTATGTGGCAATGTTATGAAGCGCGGCTTGTTGCTCTAACATGTTATGCATCTGTTTACCTTAGCCCACGCACTGTTTCCATCCCGGAAAATGTTATTGCAACATGTTGTAGGCCGCTTCCATTCCTACAAGTTCCGTTTCATGGCCCCGGGTCATGTTTCACGTCAAATTTGTGGAAAACACCGATTTGACTGGAAATTGAAATAAAATGAAAACCATAAAAATTGATATTGACAATTCCAAATTGTTAGAAAGGTTATGAGATTTTACATTTGATGGTATAAAAAAATTAGGCATTCCCATTTGAAATAATCAAGTTACCTGTGATTGAAATTTCTTTAATTAATCTACCGATTTCTCCGAATACAAAAAGAACTATTACTTGACCGTCTGACCTAAGTTGACGCATTTCATGCTTAATCGCACCGCAAAGTCACGGCCTTCTAAGTTTTATAATCGCTGCGATTTTCGTTTTTTTTCTGATACTTCTTTATACCAAAAATAGTGATTTGCGCCTAAACGGTTCGTTTAAAGTTCCATATATGATACATAAAATACACCAAGAAATCCAAATATGCAATAATATATAGGGGGTTCTATTAAAATGTAAGTTTAATATGGATCACCCTGTATAGACGACAAAATTTAAGTGAAAATATTTTATGGTTATAGCTCTCAAGGCCCTCCTACCGTGGTTAGGTGACAATTTATTGAAATTCCTTTTAGTAAGCCCACAATCCTCTGTTCACTCACTATTCGCCCACCCTGTATATTTCTTCTTCTCCGGTAGCAAAAAACTTGAGATTTTGCTTTCTGTTGTTCATCGACGTGCATTCATGCACGTGCAGAGAATGTAGTTTTATGATGGAGTTCTCAAATAGCATACTGAATGAAGCTCTGATGAGGGAAACAATGCTATATGAAATGGGTCTACTTTTTTTTTAAGGCAAATTAGCAAACATCAAATTTTGATAAGGTATGCTGTGGTAACGCATAGTCGACTATATTACAAAAGCCTCCCTCATCCCCAATTTAACCACTCATCAGAAATATGTAAAACTCCTGAAATTCGGAACGGTTTTGGTACTTCTTGCCAAATTAGAAAAAAACATGAGTATTGCAATAACATAAAAATATCAAGCTACAGATAGATCGACGAAAATAAGGGACATAGATTCTTGCGACTTAAACATCAAAATATTTGAATTTGATAGTAACAACATCTTATCAAAATTTAATTATTATCGAGTTAGGGTTAACATTAATAAAAAACCACCAACCACATATCATCTGCCACCCCAATCAACCCTTGTAACAAAAAGTCGAAAAGACATAAGGGACAACTAACACACTTAAAAACAAGGTTTGGATGCCGGTTTTAATATTTTTCGTTTTTTATGTTTTGTCCGCGGCCCCTGCCACGATTTTAAAAAGCTGTACCATATTTCCATCCAAGTCGTGGTAGTAATATGGTGCCCAAAATTCAGTAGTAGTTTCCAAGTTACAGGTTATAGCCATGTTTTCGGAACAGAAACAAACAAAAATATCACACCTTCCCACTCTTCGATTTTACCAAATTATAATATGTAAGATGATCAGAAGCCTGGTAACCACCTAATACGAGGTTTTGAGCGGTTCTGAATAATATTTGATTTTTTCTAATTACTCCACTGCTGATGCACTGATTCTCGAAAATATTTACCTATCAGATTCCTACAACATACAGCTCCATAAGGTTAATCCAAATTGATGCTCTGTTACTGAGATTACGAGGATAGAAAAAATGCCGAAGGATACAGACCGACAGTCAAAGATGGACAGAAATGATCGACATAGATTTTTTGTGATATCACATATCATTTCAAAATGGAAAAATTTTACTATCACCTATGGTGAGAAAAGTAAAATCGTGACTATCCAGATTTATATTTTTTTTCGAAGCCACGTAATTCAAAGTATAACAAATTTCTTCGCAATAAAGCTTTTTTTTATACATTGCACTGCCGATTTTGTATTGACGAATGCATTGATAAATTCCTGATTTTCTCCGATATCCAATTTACCACATTCAAATTGCCGGTTGTTGTTTCATGAATAATTTGGAACGCCAGATGTATTGCGATGTAATCTGTGCGACGAAAAACAGATTTCGCCTCAAACATTTTAACTGATCACTAGAACGGCAACCAGCTCTATTAAACTAATTTTCATTTAAAACTGTCATCTGCGGTGTGTAATCAAACTTGAAAACTACCTATCTCATTTTTTAGAATAGTGTTACTCATTTTCATAGTCAAAAATACTGTGTACATAAAAACAAATCAAAGAAATTGCGTGAACTCATGTCATCATCATAGTCACAATGTCTTAACAGACATGTTGTGAACTCGTAAAATGCATTAAGTCGGAGCTAGAGTATTGTCGACACGAATGTTATCAATAGTTTTGAGAACTGTAGCTCGCCATCGTTCGCGATTTACTGTCAGTTCAGTGGCGCTCTTGATACTCACATCTAGCAAGTGTTTCGTCGTATCCACCCAGCGTGTAGGGGAACGGCCACAGCGCCGCCCACTCGGGGCGTGACCCTAAACTACAAGTTTCTCCATATTATCGCTTCTGTGAATATGTCCGAAGAATGTAAGCATTCTCATCGACACATTGGAGGATAGTCTCTTTGGATTACCGAGCTCATCCAGTATGGAAACATTAGTTCGATGGGCGGTATAAGGAATTCTCAGCATTCTCCTCCACGTCCACATTTCAAAAGCATCTATGCGAGCTCGATCTGCCTTTTTAACAGCCCAAGTTTCCGAGGCATACAAAAATATGGAGAACACAAGGGACTGAACCAGTGACATTTTGGTAGCTTTAGTGATGTTATGGTCACCCCATATTTTAGTAAGCTTTGTCATGGCCACCCGTGCCTGTTGAATGCGCCGTCGAATCTCGTTCTCACAGCTACCTGAATTGTCGATCAAAGAACCGAGGTACAAAAAACTTTGAACTACCTCACAACGGCCTATTGACTTTATTTCTCGATGGTTGTCATGCTCTCTGTCTACGATAATAACCTTGGTCTTGTTGTAGTTAATACCAAGACCATATGCTGCACTGTGTTGTTGTAAAACGTTCAATAGAGCTACTAGTTCTTCCTGAGAAGCAGCAATAAGGGTTGTATCGTCAGCAAATCTTAAGTTAGATATTTTGCTTCCGCCAATAGTTATACCGCCATTCCAGTTGTCCAATACCTGTCTCATCACAAATTCAGAGTAAATGTTAAATAACATCGGAGATAATACGCATCCCTGACGAACTCCTTTTCTGGTTGCTGTTTGACCAGACAGGTTACCACCAATTCTTACACGAGCTGAGCTAGACTCATAGAGTTGCTGTATGAGAAATACTAAGTGGTAAGGGACTCCCATGGAGATAGGGATTTCCCACAGTTGAGGCCACTTTACGTTATCAAACGCCTTTAGAATAGTCCACAAAGCAGATAAAAACGGAAAAATAATGCTCTCTGGCTTTTTCAATAATCTGTCTTCAGTTTAAGGTCCGTTCACGCGTAAACATCTCTTTCGGATGATTAGTATTGGCATGCATCTCTATTTCCTGGCACAATTGCTATATATAAGAGTTCTTATCTCTTCGGCATAGTCTCTGAATCTTGCGTGAGAGCTGTCTATATGCGTTTTGCTTTATATTTGAATCAAGACTTGAGCTTCTACGTGCCTCAATAACAGACAATGTGTGGCTACTAATCCATTGTTGTTTTGGTTGAATGCTACTCTTTGGTTGACTTATCCGAGCAACTCATGTGACTCATTTGAAAACTTCCCGCCACAGATTTATCGAAAACCACTTATTAAAAGAAAAAGATGCCGGAATACGTCTAAAGATTTCTCAAGGGGGACAGCTTTTCAACCAAAAACTACTTGCCCCCTTGTACCCTCTGCCTCCCAGGGTCATCCGCTTAAAAATTTTAAATGATCGAATTCATTTATTTTGACGTTCGATTGTTTAAAATCGGTCAATTCGTTTTAAGTGATATTAGAAAAACCTTTATATATTTTAATTCGTTCAAATAGAACAAAAAGACACGAAAACATTATTTCTTATTGCAATAAGTATGCCCATTATTGGCCAAACAATGATATAGGCAATGTTCAAATGCCTGACGAACACAGTTGCAAAAACATGTTGTGGGATATCATGGCAGCGTTCGATGATGGGTTGACAAAGGTCATCCAAACTTCCAGATTGGGGCCTAAACACAATAGATTTTAAGTGGCCTAGTACAAAAAGTCTAAATAGCGTCAAATCAGGAGATCTAGCATTCTCATTCTATGGGCCCTCTTCGCCCTATCCATTTATCCAGAAACGCAAAGTCTAGCCGTTGTCGAACCAGGAGAGCAGGAGCGCAGACATGCTGAAAATAGATTGCATTCAGCCTCATCAAGTATAGAGTTGCCATCCTCTTCGTTTTGCTTCTCAATGATTTTAGTGAAAAGCGGATTGATGGTATTTTCGAACATCTCCAAATAAATGTCTCCATTTAAATTCCATTAATAAACAAAGACACACAACCACTTTGCTTTCTAAGATGCCTGCCAGGCACGTATCCAGGATTTGGTTTTGGGGGGGGGGGTCCTGATTATGGGTGTCACTTGGTTGACCTTTCGGGGGGGGTCCAGATTAGAGTTGCCACCTTAAATCCTTAAATTTGCGGAGGGGGGGGGGGGTGCAAATTTGTGGATTCCATTTTTTAGACGGCATTTTATAACGTTTCGGGGGGGGTCCGGACCTCCCTGACCCCCCCCCCTAAATACGTGCCTGATGCCTGCCCATACATTAATATTTTGGGGGTACTGGGTATGCCCTTATATAGAAGCTTGAAGATTTTGATTGCCCCAATACCTGCAGTTATGCTTATTAACAAATTCAGTTAGATAAAATGTGCATTCATCAGTGATGCAGATATTCTTTACGTGAATGATATTATTATTAATCGGTGTAGCCATTTGTTCACAAAACAACTAGCCGATCGAAATCATCTTCGGTTAACTCTTGCACTGTTTTCATTTTGAATGGATAAAATTTATGGCGTTTAGTAACTGTCTGTATAGAACCAAATCAAATATCAGTCGCATATACAATTTTGCGTAATGGAGTATTAGGATTTAGGCCAAAATGACCCAAAACTTTAACTTGAGCGGCTGCATCCAAAACTCTCCGTTTTTTATTTGCAACACATCAAGTTTCAGGAAAATTCGTAACAAGGTCACAACATAACTATGGGACGTTATCTTTCCCGCATGCCTGACGTTAAATGGAACGGCGGTTTGCTGAGCACATTGATTTTGGGCAACTAAAATTGGAATCATTTCCACTGTTCATCAGGAACATCACCACTATTTTGCCAATACCGGGCAATATTTTGAACACTTATTGTAATAAAAAGTGATATTTTCATGTGTTTTTATTCTATTTGAACTAATTAAGATCTATAAACATTTTTCTAATTTTTTCGAAAACGAATCGACCGATTTTGAAAAATCAAGCCTCAAAATAAAGGACATCGACATACTTTTGAAACAAGGTACTACTTGATACCTCTTGTCATTTAAAATTGTTAAGGGGATGACCCTGGGGACCAAAGGGTACAACGGGGTAAAAAAGTTGTCCTCCTTGACAAATCTTTCAACGTGTTCCGACCTTTTTTCTTTTAATCGGTGCTTTTCGATAAATCCATGGTGGAAAGTTTTCAAATAAACACCCTGTAGAAATAATCAAAAGTGTAGCCCTTATTTTCAACGTTTTTCTTGGTAATTTTAATTATTTTCATATCTCAAAGTTTATTGACGTGTTGGTGAGACACATTGCATTATTTACCTCATTCGCTTAACGATGTCGCGTTTAATATTTTTAGATTATTATCTGATAATCCTATCTGATTTCATGTACTTGCAGTATTACTTATAACACGGCTTATATATTAATGTTATTTGTATTGACTGCGCGCATGCACATTAGATTGTTCCGAATACCCTGGATAGTTAAGCAGACAAGCGAAGCAGTGTTAAGTAGAGTAAATGGTGAGAACCATCGCAGTTTTATCGGCGCCAGAAATCACTGTAAACCCGTGATTGGTAGCTGCAAGGAGAAATACAACCAAAAAATAAGAATAAGCTCCTCTCATGTCCTAGTTCGTCCACAAGATTCTGGTCTGTAGCTAAGGCTGTTAGTCTGAACTTTTCGTATTTGTCAATACCACCCTTGACCAGAGAGGACAAGTCCATCGCGTCTGCTCCTAAAGAAAAAGCAGACATCTTAGGAAAGATTTTCGCAGCCAATTCTACTGTTGACTTCTAAGGCAGTACTCCGACCAGCACCATAAACGTGAACTTAAGAATGGCAAAGGTCAAATTGCAACATCGAGATGTAAAAAGCATCCTTCAAAAACTAAACATGAAGAAAGCTACTGGTCTATACCAAATTCCAGCCATTGTCCCTAAACGCTGTGCCGCTGAGCTTGCAGCTATTCTTTGCAGACTCTTCAAACTATCGTATCAGCGAGGCAGAAAACCCAGGCAACAACACTGACAAAGAAGTCTCACATTGGCTTACCAACTGTAGAAATGGAGGGTCACCCAATAGTCGAGTTACCTTCCGTCAAGCTTTTGGGGATCAACATTAACAACAACATGTCTTGGCACGACCACGTCGTCAGTATTGCTAAAACGGCATCCCAGTAGCTTGGAGTTTTGTTCCGCTGTAGGAAGCTGTATACAGCAGACCAACTATGGCTGCTTTACAAGGTACTGATCCGCCCATCGTTGGAGTATTGCTCCCATGTGTGGGTATGCTCTTCGAAGCACTATCCAGAAGAGAGCAATTAGACTAATCGATACACCTAACCTCACAAAGGGCCTCCACAGCTTGAAGAAGGGTTGCTGACCTGTCCCTGTTTTACAGATTGTATCACGGAAGATGTTCGAGTGCACTCTCCAAGATAATAACACTGAAGGCCGTTTAAACGAGGAACACTAGAGTTGCTCTGCGAGCTCATCCTTACCAGGTCAAGGTCACTACTTCCCGAACCAGTCTCCTCCAGCATTCTTTCTTTTGGAGAACTTCGACGCGGAAATTTGTTTCCCGACGGCCACAACCGGCAGCGTTTTAAATCTAATGTGCACAGACACTTATACTCCCGCAGCGCTTCCACAGCGCAATAAGCTTTCAGCCATTGCGGGAGGCTGACCATAAAAATGCCATTTGCAAATTTTCTGAAACAAATTGAGATACTATACCTGCTCCATATTCATAGAGATGACCCATACAAAATCCGTCAGTTCATAATAAAAATAAAAACTAGTGTCGCCGAGGTATTGGAAGGAAACAGATTTTATGGCTAAAGCTAAAGAACCTTCGCGATTGCTCCGGAATACGCAGTACTAAACAGCTATTCGGATTAGCCAAAGTATTAGTATTAGTACCCGATATTTAGCCTTATGGAAAGATGACAATATAAATTGCTAACCATTGCTTGCCATAAATAACTTGGATGGTTTCAGATCTACAGTCATGGGCAAAAGTATTAGGCACCCTGCAGAAATTCCAATTTTTTGATGATTTATTATAAGAAACTGAAATAGCATTTAAGATTAGAGTGATTTATGTTAATCAACAAAGTAATATTTATTTGGCACACCTTTTGATTTGATGACTAAAGGTCAGCGATGATATTGTTTTTGCAATTGATGCGAAGTTTTCAACATGTTTAATATTGCGCTTAATTTTCAGCAGAACCATGATTAATCATGTTACATAAAACGATAAAACTGAACATTTTTGAACTGAGCCATCAAACATTTTCTTGAAAGGAGGTGATTTTGATTATATATACAATCAGCTCGAATGTTTTCTTATGATATGATTATACATCATCTGGAATTATCTAGAAATGATGACGAATAGGGATATATAAGGCGCCATTAAGGCTGAAGTTAAGTGGTTGAGACTGATGGTATTGGACAACTGGAATGGAGGTATAACTATTGGCGGAAGCAAAATATCCAACTTACACTCAAAAAAATGACGTTCGTAATATTCACAAACGTTCTTTATTAGTTAATTTTTTTGTATCGAAAATTTTATTTATGGTGCACACGAAACCTCTTTATTGGTTCATGTTCATATTTGTTGATACAATTAATCGACGTTTATGGAAATAAAATCCGATATGAGTTGTACGTTATGACGAAGCATTAATATATACAATAATTTTTTTGTGCTGACAATTAACAACGTTTCTTAATAACAAGAAACGTATTTATGAATTTGAAAACTGTATTTTATTAAATATCCTGAAAGAACAGTAACATCCGTTTATATAATAATTAAAGTATTTGTTGTTTCAACAACCGTGATTGTGGGCACCATTAATAGTTTTCATTGATACTATAAACCTATCTTTATGTAAATAACAAACGCCAGTGCTTATAAGTAAAACGCATTTGTAAGATCAATAAACGCTGTCGTGAATATCATGAAACCGTTCAACGAAAGGCTGTTTTGAAAGTAGCGCCACCTGGCCTCTTGGCGTTAAACATACCGAATCAGTGGAAGCGTCTGTGCTTACATGTACACGTAGTTTGTGGTTGTATTGATGGCTGGTGGAATGTGAAAAAAAGTGTTGCTGCTCTGTTGGGAGTCTAGCGTCCTTTAGGAATAATATTTAATAAAGAAATACTGTTCTTCTTGCTGTTTCTGTGGTGGGATAAGCTACTAAAAGGTGAGTTTTTTCCTTCCTCCAACATTACATTACGTTTACATCGCGCTCACTATCTTCTAGCGGGTACCCCAACATTGATCCCGACCTGTTCTGCTATTCCATACTGGCACGAATCGTTGCTGCATGGATTCGCCAAGTGAATTTAACCTGTACAAATACATATACCTTGCTTGTCCTTAATTGAGGAAGAAGGATGAGAACCTAACCAGTGAACGGAGAAGCATTATTGATGACGATATGTACCTGTAGAATGTTTCGCATCACGCGCCATACTCTTTCTCCGGCACGGCGTTCGGGATCGCTGTTAGGGGTACCTATACCCGCTAGAAGTTTCTTTCACGTTCGGAGGTCATAGTTTTTATACGACATTCGAATGTTGGGTGAAAATTCACTTTTTTTTTGTTTCAGTATCCAATCCAAATGTTTCAGTATCCAATCTTTTTTTTGTTTCAGTATTCAATCTACATAGGTGTTGATGAAATCCATTGTAGAGGAAGTAAATGTTGGTAGCATTTTTATATTATATTTTTGTTTTGTTTGTTACATATTTCAAGTTGAAAAATAAATGGTTTTTATTTGAACAAATGTAAATTTTATTTGCCTTTTTTCAAGAACAGTTAAACACCTTCCAATGAGAAAGAGAAAAACGAGTTCTACTGAATTCGGTGTATATTTAGGTACAGTTATAAAAAAATTGGCATGTCCCTTGCGCCTCCCCTACATAATTCTATTCTATTCTATTCTATTCTATTCTATTCTATTCTATTCTATTCTATAATTCAGTTAAAAATTTAAGTAGTCTCAGTCACACCGTTAAGACCATAAACATCAGTAATTGAATTAAAAAATGCGTTTGTTATAACAGATGGTGGTTACTAATACCATAATATACAGGCTGCCCTTGCTGAAATTTTCCACCCATGTTATCTCTGAAATTATCAGAAAAACTGAAAATGGCCGTGACACGTCGCTTTGTATTCCGAGAGGGAACTTTCCGCCGGATTCGTCGTCATTGTGCTATCAACCCCATCACCTCTAGCAACCCCTACTCCAAAATCTTATATGAGACCACAATACTTATGATATATAATTTTGAAGGGAATTTAAATTGATTTATCACAAGTATGGTAGTCTCATTTTTGAAGTGTTGGCTGCTGGGTGTGAGGGGGTTGACAGCACAGTGTTTACGTATTCGATGGAAAAAAAAGTCCCCTTGAAATACAAATCGACGTGTCACGGCGATTTTCATTTTTATGATAATTTCAGAGATAGGATGGGTGGCATATTTTAGTTGGGACACCCTGTATATTTATTAGATCAATAAACTTGCTTTGCTTGAATTCACCAACAGTGTTTATAAAATACATAACTATTTTTTGTGAATACAGTTAATCACCTTATTGATACAATATGCAGAATACGCTATGATCATAAACATTGGTAATTGATTTAATAAATGCGTTTGTGTGCATAGTAAACAATAATCACTAAAACCATAACATATATTTATTGTATCAATAAACTTACTTTGTGTAATTCACAAACGGTGCTTATAATATTCAGAAACTGCTATTTGTGAATACAATTACTGAGACACATCTCTCAACAATTCATAAATACTCGTTTATTGGATACATAAAACTGTTGGTTGGCGCGAATTTCATAAACAAGTTTGTTGTTAGCACAAACTTTTTTATTATAATTACGTACCTTTTTGGTTGAGTGTAAGATTTGCTGACGATACAACACCGTTATTGCTGCTTCTCAGGAAGAACTAGTAGCTCTATTAAACATCTTAGAACATTACACTGCAGCATATGGTCTTGGTATTAACTACAACAAGACCAAGGTTATGATCGTAGATAGAGAGCACGATATAAAGTCAGTAGGCCGTTGTGAAGTATAGTTCAAAGTTTTGTATACCTCGCTTCTCGGGTAGCTGTGAACATGAGATTCGACGGCGCATTCAACAGGCACGTGTGGCTATAACAAAGCTTACTAAAATATGGCGTGACCATAACATCACTAAAGCTACCAAAATGTCGCTGGTTCAGTCTCTTGTGTTCTCCATATTTTTGTATGCCTCTGAAACTCGGACTGTGAAAAAGGCAGATCGAACTCGCATAGATGCTTTTAAAATGTGGACGTGGAGAAGAATGCTGGGAGTCTCTTATACCGCCCATCGAACTACACGCTGGGTGGATATGACGAAACAGTTGCTGGATATGAGTATCAAGAGCGCCACTGAGCTGACAGTAAATCGCTAACGATGGCGAGCTACAGGTCTCAAAAACTATGATAATATTCGTATATGATCTACAGACGATCGCTATCATAGCCAAGGCACATGGTATTCCATTTGGTTTTTGATTGATGTTCAATCGACAACAAATTTTGCAACTTTGATTTATGGACTGATGATAAATAACTTAACAGTTTTTAGTTATTGGAAAATGTTTCCAGAAAAAACAAAATGCTCAATTTATATAAAACACAAATGTTAAATAGATGTTATGTGATTCGTTGGTGCTATCTCACATATCTTACTCTAATATTGCTCGCTAGTTAGTAAAGATAAATTAAAGCTACAGAAAATTAAGTTTTTATTTTCGATTAGCTTGTAGTCTCAGAAAATATGACCACGGCATCTGGTTTGGGCTATGCTTCCATAAAATTCTAAGCTGTTCATTAATTAATAAGTTCTATTTTGTCGTTCTCTACTTCCGTACTACACTCTATAATAAATCCTATGAGTTAAGGAGCACACCTTGTAAAATTTCGGTATTAATTCCAAGCTAGTATCTTCCTTCATTGTTAACATTTTATTACCTTAAACGGTGTAATAAAATTTACGATCTATACACATTATGAAGACAGATAAAAAGACTCATCAAGCCTACACCACCTACCTCGCCCAAAATCGAATTCAAAAGAAATGCCGCATTCCCAAATAAACAAAAAATAGGAGAGGTAGGATTTGAGGATCGATTACACAGTTTTATGGCTTACAGGAATTAATTTGTAGATCAATAATTTTCTATCAGACTGGAACTATTGTTTAGACATAAGAAGTAATATAATTTTTACCCTTGAAGTGATATTGTAACGAGATGAGGATGAATATATTCCTAGTAATTTTCATTTCAGTTTGAGAACTTGAGACTATGTCATCATATTTATATGAATACCCCTTTACTAAACATCATTAAAAATCAAATATACAAAGGAGCTGTTCAAGATATACAGGGTGTTCTATGACGAATAGATAATACTTCATGAAAAGTGATATAGGTTAACCAAAACTTCGGTATAGGGTTCCAAAATTGTATAGTTTTGGAGTATAACTTTAAGTTGTAATTTAAAATGGATTCCTCTTAGAAATTCGTATCCGCAGATGTTCAGTTATGTATAGACTTATGCGTCCAAAGAATCGACAAAAATCCATTTTTCTGACAGGACCGCCTTCCTTCTGTGTGTGTACTACCATGATTGTAATGGTACGGATACAGACCAGTTGTTTGCGCAGTGAACCGCACCTTTCACTGCAAAATACAGTAGTGAGGCGATTTGCAACAGTGTGGGTGGATGCTGGGATGCTTTCCGTATACGCGTGAATAATCGAACATCAACGCCATTGCCCGTGCTAAAAGTAGTGTCACAACACTCACAACCCACTGGATCTTAGGAGGGGGTTATAGTACGTACATGAGAGCTGTTTGCAATGGTTCAGCTGACACCATTTTTTGAATATCGATTTTGAGATAACTGAACTGAAAAAAATATGAGCATGAAGAATAAGGGCAGTTCTATGTTAATATCGACGTATTTTTTGAAATTTCCTAATAGACAATTATTCAAAAATTGCCAAAAGTGACGCTTTTTTGACTAAATTCGCGGTCTCGTCAATCACCCTGTATAAACTTATTCTAAAATCGGGATCGACAATAACATAGATTGAAAAAAACGAGAACCACGTTTTTGCGCCAAAAATTATTAATTTACAGGGTCAAAAATGGTACCAGCCAGAGCCTTGCATTGAACAATCGCGCGCCTATTTGGACACTGATAAAAGCGCCACCAACAAAAGTATGCAAACTACTGTTTATGAATGAGTTGAGATTCATTCATTTCTGAAATGGGATAGATTTTGTTTTGGGCATCGACTAAATTTGTAGTCAGTGGTTTTGGGTGATTTACATATATACACTGCAGGCCAAAAGTTAAGGACTATTAAAATTTAAATAAATCGCGGTAATTGATTTTGAGCAGCTACCATTGTCAGGATTACTGAGATCTCTTACCAAATTTGTATGTATACACTTAAAATTTAGATTGCTAGCAGGCCCACACGGCGAATGTCAAAGTCTTAGGTTCACACTTTTTTTGCATCGGGAATAAAAAATACATTCTAACCGATAGGTTTGTACTTTGTAACTGCATAAAAGATGATGGCAAACATATTTACATATATATTTGAAATATTTACAGTCTACATAATAATAATGCTTTGTGCAAATGTGATCCCCTGAAGCAGTTTACTATAACCTCCACTTAATTTGCGCAGGCGTGCGTTCATTATTGTTGTTCTAAAGCACAAAATCTACAGCTTCAGCTATAGCGTATATACGTTCATGTCTGATCCATAATGTGTTCACTAAAGATATCATGCTTAATTTTAGACCTATACTGCGTTTTGAAAATCTACGGATATATGACACTTTATAACGTGGCTTGCATATTCTCCTTGATTACCTAGCAACTTTCAAGATATTACCCACCTAGCGACATTTTAAGACGAATCGATTTTAAATTACAACTTCAAGTTTTCTTCTAAAATTATACAATTTTGAGACCATATACCGAAGTTTTCGTTAACCGGTCATTTTTTATGACTAATCATGATGTAATAGCACATAATTCAAGTACCCATAACAAAAATTAAAAATCCGATGACAAGTTTTTGCCAAACGGTCTGTTGAAATTTTGCGCTCTCGGAGATCCATTATGCCTTTAGAGCTTAAATGCAATATTATTGCCTATGTTTACTACATTTACAACATGTTTGTGGTACCAATGGATAACTAGAAAGATGGGCATGTGTTTAGCGTCAAGTCCACGATTAATTTTTAAGATTTTTTCCTTTCTTTCCTTTCCTTTTTTGTAACGTTTCTTCGAGTTACTTTTTAAAAAATGCTGATTTTGACACTATCTCGCGAAGTGTTTGATATATGATTACCTCTTTTAGTCGATAATGACGTGATAGCATATTTTCTAAGGACCAATACCAAAGATTCCAAAATCCAACAATAAAATTCTAGTCTTCTAAAGTATTTTCCATTCGTCATAGAACACCCTGTATGCGTACTTTTGTTCGTGGTAAGCTCAATGTCATTTCAGTAAAATCTCCATTGGCTTCTAAAAGAATCACAAATACTTAGAATTCGAAATTCTTGAGCTATGTTTTGAAATGTCCTCGTTTAGTTATTGTCACCCACTTAAACCTTGTACACAAACATCCTGCTAGTGTTTTCTTTTCATTTAGGTACTATTTTAAGTCAGACTTCTCGAAGGCTCCGAGGCTCCTCAAAGAAGCTTAAACAACCGTAAATCACATCGTGGTTTTAAATCGGAAAATCGGTGTAAACCATGTTGATAAATGACCTTATTAAAAGCGGCATCTTGCTCCAGTGCTTTGCTTATAGAAGAATCCCAAGTGCCGTTTAAGAGGGCTATCAACGTTTCCTTATGAAGGATGATCATCTAATGCCATATATATGGGGTTACAGGAGGTTAAATCCCTTCATGGCAAGCTATATTCCACCGATTTAGTATGATCGTAATTAAAATAGACACACAAAATATGTGCAAATATAAAAATATTGTATTAAACTTATAGGACCACAATGCAAATATATCAGAATTACATAAAACATAGTTTCTTAATATTTAAAATTTACTCTCCGCCTAATCACGTTTTATTTCCCCAGACATATCATCCATATTTTCTTAGGGCTGCAGAGGTTGCCGAAACGACAGTAATGAGTTTATCATCCAAGTTATGTGGTTTTTAATGATGAGCTAGTGAAGCCGAGTCAATAAAGTAATGTATAATTAAATGCCTAGAAGGAGTTGTCAAGAATAGATTGTACACATCTCTGTGAGCTAATAAAACTTTAATCTGTTACACTGATGCTAAGTACTCGTATGTGTCATTTTTCATCGTAAATTAATAGTCCAAATACACGTGACACTAAAACTAGTAGTTAGTACGATAGTGTTGTGTGAGGAGAACTGTCGAAAACGTTTAAAAAAAACATATTTATTTTACTTAGATAGGTAGATATATTTAGGGCCGATTTTATATTTAACAAAGAATTTAACAAAGCTTTTCTATTGGATGTTATTTAGCAAAAGCTTTCGATTGGGTATTGCGGGCTAGGTTAATAAATATCGCCCAATAGTATTCTGTCAATATTGAAAACAAAACGTCAAAGCTGGATGACACTTTTCATCATATCGTAAATGTACTGTTGTAACAAGTGTATATTTGTTGCACCATAGGCGATGAATGAAGTTTGCAGCTCGAGACGAAGTCAACGATCGAAATAAATATCTTTTTGAATGGTTGAAATTAGATCATAAATCCCAGTAAAAAAGTAACTAATCTCAAATCAAATATGTGCCGTTGATTCGATCCCTTCGGCAAACATGGCGGGTGGCCGAGTGCTATAGTGTTCGATAACGCTTTCCTGTTTTAGTGGGTGGTGTTGGTGGATGTTGGTTCGAGATCCAGCCCGTGCAGCTACTTTTTTTTTATTTTTTCCAAAATCTTGGATAAAGCGGAAAGTATAGTAACTGGTCGATAATTTCCGATAATATCCAACTTACAACCTTTTTTGAACAATGGACTCTCACTGTCTTGAACATTTCTGGGAAGATACCACCCACAAATGACATGTTTATGGAATATGAATATCTTGCGCTGCTTCAGTCAAGTTAATACTACAAACTTTATCAACACCCAAAAATATGCCTTTATCAGATTTTTGATCGCATTTTGTACCGTGGTTTCATTTACAGGTTTCAAAAATGTTGTATTATAAATTCCTCTTCAATGGCTTTTTCTTTTTCTGTCATAAAAAAAATTATCTGTGAGGCCTAAGGAATTTTGCTGAAAATATTTTGAGAAAAAATATGTTCACAGCTTCTACAATACACTCAGAAAAAAATTGATAAATTTAGATAAATAACTTACCATCCTCATTCTGGGTTTTATTGAATTTTATAAGTCCTATAACAAATAATACCTATTTTCAATAATACGCACACGTTATCATTGTGCCATCAACCTTCTCACCCCCAGCAATCATAAAAAATCATAAATGAGACCACCGTACTTATTATACCTACATCATTTTAAAGTAAATTCATTGTCAAATTCAGTTGTGTAATCGGATTGAAAATTGATTCACTATTATGGAAGATATTAAAAAATGTGGTGATTATCAAAATGAAGTATTATCTTCATTTCCTGAAATATCGTAAGAAAGGTTACAAATGTGAGCCATTTCATTCCATACAGACGTACAGGTGAGATTCAAAATATCTTCGCACATTTCTCAACATCTCCGGGGTCACTGTGGGGATCGTCTATAGGACCGGGCTGCGTAATATAAACTTTGGATTTCAAATGTCCCCATAAAAACAGTCGAAGACATTTTGAATATCGCCTGTACAGGGTGTCCCATTTTGGGCACTTTTACGGGGTATCTCGGTTATTTTAGAAGATAGAGAGTTGCAGTTTTCGCGACAGTGTGCTACTTTTCTGTGGAACTAAAAATGCCGTCAACAAAATTATCATGGCCCTCTTGGCTTTTGAGGTACAGGGTGAAATCGAAAATTATCGATTTTGGGACCACCTCCGTATCTCGGTTGTCTTTTATCTTATTGAAAAGTTTAGAAGAGGGTCTTATAGAATTTTTCCTGTAAAATCCAGTGGTATAGTTTGACTTTTTCTTACTCCCATTTTTCAGTTATGAAGCAAACATATATTTTTCTAAATGGAACACCATATTATTTTTTACGTCAATCGGAAATAATTCAAGCTTTTCAAAAATATATATTAGTATTAAGTTATTTTGAAAATTACGCTCAAAATTTCATTTTTCCAATTTTTACTTTATTTGTAGCAGTAGGCCATGGTTAATCAAATATAAATAATAAGCCTCTAAGCAATTATTACTCTACAAGAGACTTTCTACTCAAATTCTAAAAAAAAAACAGAATCAAAATACATTTTTTAAATAATAATGTCTCATTAAAATGATGAATGTAGTGTTACTATAATATTGAGTAAATAGTGGTCTATGACTCATCTATTAAAAACAAAAAAGCAAATCTGTAAAAAACTAGCGAGACTGTCAGCTTTTAATTATATTTTTATTAACTATAGCTTTGTTCTTTCTCTGTTTTCATTTTAATTGTCAATTTTCTATAATAATGGCAGCTTAGATACCCAGAGAGACAGCAACCGTTTTCAGATGTATTTGCTCGTCTAAAAATAAATATAGTTAGGTACGGATCCTTTATTCAACTACGTCCTAAAACTTATTTCAAGGAGAATAGGGAGCAAAGGGAAACAAACGTATTAGGTTACATAGAAGCAACGCATTCATCATCTTGTAAGCACAAAGAAGAAGCTGTAGGGGTACAAAAATCAACTGCAGAAATAATTCTAAAAAATACAATTACCATCTATACAAGTTTGAGATACTTCACTTCACATTTGCACAGGATCCAAGTTTGGGAACTTGAACCAACATCCAACGAAAGCTCCTCGATGTTTTTAGGTTTTATTTTGATTCAAATTCAAATTTAATAATGTGTTGATATTCTTCAGATATAATATTTGGTTTTAAGTAATATTTACTGAATATTTTCACAAATAGTAGTTAATAGCGTACAAAATACAGTTAAATAATTGAGTTTAAAGGGATTGAGTATCTTGTAACTTAATAATTGTTTACTTGGATATTGTTTTTAATAGATTAGTCATGGCCTACTGCTACAAATAAAGTAAAAATGAAATTTTGAGCTTAGTTTTCAGAAAAAAATCATACTAATATATATTTTTGAAAAGCTTGAATTATTTCCGATTGACTTCATTTAAAAAAATATATGTTTGCTTCATAACTGAAAAATGGTTCGGGTAAGAAAAATCAAACTACACCACTGGATTCTACAGTAAAAATTTTATAAGATCCTTTTTTAAACTTTTCAATGAAATAAAAGACAACCGAGATACGAGGGTGGTCCCAAAATCGATCATTTTCGATTTCACCCTGTATCTCAACAACCAAGAGGGCCATGATAATTTTGTTGACGGCATCTTTAGTTTCACAAAAAAGTAGCACACTGTCGCGAAAACCGCAACTCTATCTTCAAAAATAAGCGAGATACCCCGTAAAAGTGCCCAAAATGGGACACCCTGTACATCTGTGGGAAACAATATGGCTCCCATTTTGAACCTTTCTTACGATAATATTCCAGGAAATGAAAATAATACTTCATCACCATATTTTTATCAATTTCCACAATAGTGAATCAATTTTCAATTCGATTACACCGTTGTATTTGTCCCTTCAAAATGATGTATCTCAAGTATGGTGGTCTCATTTAAGATTTTGAAGTAGGGGTTACTGGGGGTGAGGTGGCTGATGTCACAACAATGACGTACTCGGTGTGGAAGAGTTTCCCCTCAAAATAAAAATCGACGTGATAGGGATAAGGTGGGTGGCAAATTTTAGCTGGAACACATTGTATGTATTTTAACATTAGCGGTATAAATAATACAGGCTTTATTAATAAAAAATATTCGATTTAATTTCACACGGAGAATTTTTTTTCTGATCTTCTAGAGCCTCTAAGGACGAGAGATTGACAAAAATAAATGTTCGACTTTAACTGCCCTCTTGATCACTGTCTCCGCTATTGAATAACAGCTTGTTGACAAAAATCATATGATGCTTTGGTATAATGGCTCTCCTTCATAATTTGAGATAAGGCCTCTTAATGCTCTCGGCTCACGAGCGATAGAGCAATAAGCATCAACTGATTCCTAAATAACTGCGCAGGAATGCGACATTCTGGTGCGTTCTCTGTCTTTTGACGTTTTATTTGTGCCGCCAGAAAAAATAAAAAACCACCGCTGAGGTTAAATTTAACCTGAGTTCTATTTAAGGCAGCGAGAATCATTCATAATGTTCGAAGAAATGTATACCTACCTGAAACATTATGAGAATCTAATTTGGAGGACTAACAGATTTTTAACAGACTATATTTTATCCACTACTATCAATTTTGATTTCAAACGAACGCATAACCGAAAAGTAGGCTATTCTCTCCAGATCCATTAGTTATAGTATACTATTGTTCAATGCGCGGTAGTGACAGTAATAACTAACGCGGTTGAAGTTTGCAGCACGAGCCATAGGCGAGTGCTGTAAATCAACAAGTGAGTTATTACCGTTACCGCGAGTTGAATATTACACTTTTTCTACTACCGAGGCTATGAATAGTACTCAGTGGCGGAGTTAGAAAATTCATTTGGGGGAGAGCCCAACACTTTTGGAGGGTTCCAAAATATTAGATACAATATAATATTTCATTGTTTGACGTGTCTTTCAATGTTTTTTCTAAATCTTCTAAAAATAATGAAGTATAGTGAGACAAAAGATTTATTAAAAAAAAACAAGCTTGATTAGACACTATATCGATCTGATCAGGTTTACGTTCTTAAAAAAAAAAACGAACAAAATAAACATATACATGTTCGCTTTCTAGTGAACAAATTTACAGCTCAGCTTATTTTTTATAATATTGTAGAAAACGGTATAAAATTAGGCTTTAAATTTATCCACTGTTTAACAAGAACAACGTCTTTTAAACCAACATAATTCGTCTACCCGACTTCGCTATTTTATCAAATATTTTTCTGGGGTTACTGGACTATCATGGATAATGTAAAGGTTAGCAGTTTCGTCTGTTAAAGTAATAGCTTCGCATAAGTTTAAGTTGATTGATTGAAACGTTTTTTATTTAAACCATTTTCTTATAATTCAAATGGTCCGCTAGAAAGCACCGCGCGCTTATTGGACCACCCTATATATTTTTATTTTCCGAGGTTTGTTTATGTGATGCTTTTAAGTAGCAAGACTGCAACACTTGATAGAGAACCTTATTTTAGGGTTAAAATTTCATATAGATATGGTTCTGGGAGGGCTTCATTTTTTAGATACAGGGTTGAAGTTGTCGAAAAAAACGTTTTTTCCTACAGTATCGCAGTCAGCTTAGATGATTGAACCAAATCTGGTATACGCCTTTATATTAAAAGCCACTACAATCTGTGATAATATCAAGACCCACCAACAACCAGTAGCGGAGATGTGGTGCTTGAACCTAATAATTTTGTCGAAAAAATGATACGCCACTGATGTTTGTCAAAACAAAAATCACTTATAATCTTCATCAATGTCTAAATAAATATTATCTATTGACTTTTTTTTCGCCAGACGTATATACTCTCCTTAAACAAGTGAAAATCGTTTTATTGCATTGAAATTTACACATAGAAAATTTACCTTTATTTTATTAAACAGAAGCTGCGCATCTGGCGGAAAGAAGGCAAGTTACAAATCTGGTTCATGAGTAAATGGAATTTCCGAAATGATTTTTCCGTTAATCCATCATACTGCCTGCAACAAAATTATTTAATCCTTCAAAAATTCGTTTAATTTTGTACAGATGTACAGAAAATGTCTCTTCCCATTTTTCCTATTTACCGCGGATGGCTAACAGTTTTGCATGTTTTGTTGAAATTCTTTATTTTAAAGATGTAGACTCGAACTGGTTCTGGGGGGGTACATCATTTTATTTAACAAATCTAATTAGAAGTTGACACTGAAAGCTTTGGTGTTTAAATGCCTCCTTACATTGACAGCATAAGTGCGAGATAAATAGCAGACATTTAGTATTTTTGTAATGAAAAGTATACCAATGCCTATCACTTTTACAAGTCAAGAACAAGCAGATATCTATTTCTGCTATGGAGTGGCATCTGGAAACTCCGCAAAAGCAGCCATGGGGTACAGAAGATTCCCAGGAGGACGACATTAAATCATATACATTGTTAGTATCTAATTGTGTACCATTTTTAATATTAGAGCACTATTTATTACCGCATGGTATGAAAGTTACGTCTATTACGTATATTGTCAAATGTAAAGGTGAAGAATGATGTCACTCGTATCATTTCAATCACTCTTATGCAACCCATCAATTGCATAATCGTGATATGATCTTCCATCAATTTGAACGGACATATTCTACACTGCAATTGTACGCAGTAATGCTGGAGTTACAATAAATGTACAAAAGATTATATTGTATTCCTATAAATACTCTTTAATAAAGTTGAAAAGTATTATTAGGAACGTCTGAAATTAAAAGGACTCAATGCTGATATCGCGATTCAAAACATTTCAATCAAAACTTACCAAAAAGTGACGGAAAACGTCATCAAGAGGTCCTAGGTTTGTGCGGCATGCAAAGGTGGAAATTTGTCTGAAATTATTTTTTGTACAGCTTCTGTAAGCTTCTTAGTTCCAATATAAGATTAAGATAAAAATAGACTTATTTATACTAAAACATATTTCAGAAACTTGCACTTGGTCATTGTAGGAGCCTTGAAGGCTACAAACTTAACATTTAATACTGTCAATAAAATTTGCTGCTCAGCATCAATTGCTAGAAGTTTTCCTTTCATTTTAAAATTTTTAATCATTTTTGGAATCTATCACTTCAGCAGCTAGTATGCTGTGAAAAATAACTATTTTTCTCATACCCCAGCTTCTCTTTGACCTCAGATATTTTACGGCTGTTATTTCTAGTTAGAGTTGATATGTTGTAAGGAGTTTTTTACTAGTTTATGCAGGTTTGATTGAAAAGTACAAGATATTGGTATTAACAACCTTATTCCTATAGTTAGGTGTGAAAATAGTGTGGAGTTGTAGCCTTTCAAGGCTTCCTACCACAACCAAGTGACAGATTTCTGAAATATATCTTAGTAGTCCACTCGTTACGTCGCAAGAAGAGGCTTTTTGACAGCAAAAGGTTGGAAAGAAATCAAAATTTGATGGGATGGTAGACATTGGTCCCCTGAATCTGCACTTAAGTTTTATACCTCGGGGGTTGCCGCTCGAGAGGCGAGGGGGGGGGGGGTGAAAACGACTTCGCGACGATTTTCGAAAAATAGCGTCGTTTTGTTGAGTGATATCGAAAAAAGCTTCAAATGATTTCTGGAGAGAACAAAATTCTGCATAATTTTGGTTTTTACGTTTTTCGTGTGCGACCTATAGTTTCCGTCGTACGCTGCATCAAGGTTAGGGGTTGGTTTGTGATTTTCACTAAAATCAGGATTTAAGGGCGGATTAAGGCAAAAAACTTTATCAAAAAGTCGTGTAACATTTTTGTTCTTCTGAAAGAATGATATCTTCATATTTTCTAATTATCTGCAGTTACCTAAACTCACGCATTTGGTATAAAAAAAATTACGGCATTTTGAAACGCACTCCTACGTACTACAGAATTTTATCGCGTATTAAGTCGAAGAACGCTATGAAAAAGTTCTGTAATACTTTTTCCCCTAAGAGGGGAAATAGCACATTTGGGCTTAAAAAATACGATGTTTGGGATGACATCGCTACCTAGACCTACTACCGATCGCGAAGCAGTTTGCACCCCCCCCCCCTCGAGCGGCAACCCCCGGAGGTCGCAGACTTAGGTAAACATTAAGGGGACCAAGGTCTACTATCCCACCAAATTTCATTTCTTTCCGACCTTTTGCGCTCAAAAGTCCAAATGTGTTATTTAAAAAAATGTGGATAATAGTGATATGAGAAATGTTATTCTCTTAGGAGAAAAAGTGTTACAGAATTTTTTGATAGCGTTCTTCGTCTTAATACGCGATAAAATTCTGATTTTAGTAACAATCACAAACCACCCCCTAACTTTGGGGCACTGTAGAATGGTAACTATTGGTCGCATACGAAAAATGTAAAGACCAACATTGTGACGGTATTTGTCAAAAAGCTTCACAAAACAGATGACACAAATTCAATCTTATCTTAATTATTAGCACATATTGGTAGTAATAAATAAAAAAGATATCATTCTTTTAGGGAAACAAAAAAGTCGACCTTTCATAAAGTTCTTCGCCTTAATCCGCCCTTAAATTCTGATTTTAGTGAATATCACAAACCAACCCCTAACTTTGACGCAGTGTATGACGGAAACTTATGCAGAATTTTGTTCTCTCCATAAATCATTTGAAGCTTTTTTCGATATCACTTACCAAAATGGCACTATTTTTCGAAAATCGTCGTAAAGCAGAGTTTTCATCCCCCACCCCTTGAGCGGAAACCCCCCGCGGTGGCAAACTTAGGTGGAGATTTAGGGGACGAATGTCTACCATCCCACCAAATTTCATTTGTTTCCGACCTTTTGCCGTCAAAAAAGCCTCTTATTACGACGTAACGATTGGACCACTAAGACATATTTCAGAAATCTGTCACTTGGTTGTGGTAGGAACCCTTGAAGGCTACAACCTCACATTATTTTCACATCTAACTATAGGTATAAGGTTGTTTTGTTAATACCGATATCTTGTAGTTTTCAATCAAATCTGTGTTTTTCAATTTTCCTCCACATCAGCATCACCTTATAAAAACTCCTTACATCATATCAACTCCAACCAGAAATAACATCCGTAACATATCAAAGAAAAGCTGGGGTATGACAAAAATAGTTATTTTTCACAGCCTACTACTTTTTACAGTCAAAAAACCCCTGCCGCTTGGACTATAGTAAGCCTACCCCGTATATTGGCCACTCGATATAAGGTTTCCCTGTCCTGTGAATCTGTGCATTAAGGACACAAAGGAAATTAAAAAGTCGCTGATGACCTGTCTAAAAAACGTATAGGTTCAAAGCACTTTTCTGATGTAATTGATCATATTTTAGGCCGTGCATGAATAAGTGGCTTGCAAAAAATAGCGGAACAGTCAATCGAGGATGAAACAGAAGAAATATTTTATTACAGAAAATAAGCCGTAATTCAGATACCATTATTGGTGCAACAAGAATTCTGTGAGTGCCACAGTAGGTCTGTTTTATCATTAAACTGACATACACAGGGCGTTTGCTAAACATGCACCAAAAATGTAAAGGCCGAGCCTTTGAACTATTTTTGGAATATTTTGTTCTTTGATTATTTCTCAATAACCGATTTAAAAGGTACAGGATGAACAAAATTTGCGGGAGTTAAAACATTTTATTTTCAATCAAATCACTTGGTAAGTTGCGTAAATTACAATAAATGTTCAAAGTGGCTTCCACCAGCTTAGATACAAGCATGCAATCTTCTCATCAATGATTGGCGATCTATTTCAAACACACCAGGTTCGTTTTGAATGGGGTTACATCCAGTAATTATCCGATTTCTCAAATCGTCCAAATTTCCACTGGAGTAGCGTAGACTCGTGACTTTAGATAACCCCACAAGAAATAATCTAGGGGGTTTAAGTGCAGCGATCGCGTAGGCCATGCGTGTGGTCCACGTCGACCACTCCAGTGATCTTTGTATGTTGCTGCTAAATATCCAGGAACAATCAAACTAAAATATGGTGGTACATCATCGTGCATAAACTGGTAATCCCATATACAGGTGCTATTATGAATGGAGAGGTTTCTGTTATCTGAAAATACCCAGGAGCAGACTGCGTTATTGTAATTTATTTACATACCTACATACCAAAATGTGCAATATATTTTTCTAAAATTCAAATTTAGATATAACCGAGTAGCTAAACCACTCCCTCCTGACTAATATCCTAGATTCGTTACTGTGTTAGCGTAACATAAATCATTGTAGAAGTATCATGCACCAATTTGCACTAATGACATATTGTTTCAGCCGAATGCATATCATTAGCAAGACACTACATAGGTTATACAATCTACAAGAATCTTGTAAGAAAATGAGACAATAAGAATATTATGTACGTGTAGTGTCCTTTCCCCGAGATTTTCTCAACCAAAATCTTTGAGAGAATAGAAAGTGAAATGGTTAATTATAATCCGAAACACAAGTAAACGTACACCATATAAATCGCGTATTATGGGACGTGGACAGAATGGTTGCGAATGTTCTGCATCAAATATTGTTTTGATGTACATACAGTAGTTCGTAGAATAAATTACTGCTATACGGGAAGTGGATAATATAAAATAGAGGATGGACACCCATTGGTTCGCGAAGGCATTGTATTTCTATAAATAGCTCTGAAATACTCATTATTCTTTGCCGATAACAGTAGCTACAAAAATGTATATATGTTTCTAAAAATTGGACTTTTGGCTCTAAATTAAAGACAAGTTTGGGGATATATTTCGGAATCCATTGAAAGGTGTTCATATATATCAAGCTCACGTACTTTTCCATTGGTTTACTCCAGAGGTCGACAACTTTTCTAAACGGAAGGGCCAAACATTGTAGTTTACAAAATTTCTCAGTTTTTAAAGAGCCACTAAAATTTTTATTTCAATGAACAATGTACATCAACAAAGACAAGTAGGATCACTCGCCGTGCCGACTTTGATGTGAGTCTCACAAATGCGAGCCGCCTCGATATGAGAGGGGTTCCCTTCGTGCGGTCTCGTTTCTTACAGGGAATCCGACTGTGGGATATTGTCGACGTCAACGGTCGACGTTCATTTTACTTATACCGGGGTCAATAGAAGTGAATTCTATAGTATAGATAGAATATAATTTATTATTCAATAAACCATTCAACACAATAACTGCAGATGCAGCTACTGGGGTGGCAAATAGTTCAAGGAGTATTATAGATCATGTTTTGTCAGATAGATGTAGTAATTTGAAATGTACGATTCAAGTAGTAAAGTAACAGTAACCTTAGGTGTAAACATAAAAGTACGACAAAATATAGAAAAGAAGTAAACAGAATAGATCATAAAAAAATCTCAAAATTTGAAAAGAATATTCAAACTACAGAAGTTCAATCATTTCAGGAATTAATTGACTTAATCACTTCTTGTAAAAAAGATTCGGAATTCAAAAAGACGTATAAGATGCGTGAAAATAACGACTGGATAAATCAAGAACTTCTCGAAATGATTGAAAACCGAGTCAAAATTTCTAAACAAAAAGTTAAAGAACCGGGAAAAACGAATTTGGAAGAAGAATCAAGTCAATAATAAAATTAAAGTATTAAAAACAGATATTTTAAAAATCAATGGGAATAAGTAGACACAAATATAAAAAACAACGAGGCCATATACAGAGCACGTCACCGGCATTTTTTTGTGAAATACGCGCAAAACGCTCAATAACACACAAACTCTACTTATTTGGGCACCCCGATAGATCCGACCGATTGTTTCCCGTGCACCGTGTCGCGTGTTAGGTGGTGTTAGGCGGACTGACCCTGTAAACCACAGCTGTTAGCGTTCGGCTACTGCTCGAGATCGCCGGGTGCTACAATCCGACAGCTTGCGTAGTATTCGAGACCACATTGGGGGCGGAGCTTAGAGTGACCCTACTTGTCTTTGTTAATGTACGGTGCCTAGAATATCAAGATTAATAATCAAATAAAAGATCTCCAAACGGTCGTACAAAAACTTAACAACAGTTGCAAACATCATGGGCGGAACATGAATCTAAAGAAAACCAAATTCATAGGTTCGCAAAAAAATAATCGAAAATCTTACAATAGGCAATAGTGTATAGGAAACTGCCGCTCGATGTCAGGAAATAAGAGCTTGAAAAGGGGGTGCAAGAACCGCATTTGTAAAACAGAAGAAAGTTCTTTGCCGCAGAGTTATAAACTTGAAACTTAGAGTATGAATGCTGGTGTTCTGTATTTTTCGACTCTGCTATATGGTTCGGAGGCTTGGATGTTTAAGAAGGCGGAAATGGATAGACTGGAGGCTTTCAAAAGATGGTGCTATCGAAGAATGCTGGGGATCTCTTGGATTGATAGGATCTCAAATATGGAACTACGACAAACAATACAAAAACAGGAAGATTTAATTAACACCCTCAAAACAAAAAACTAGAGTACCTTGGTCATTTTATAAGGGGACCCGAAAATGTACATCTAAAAGCATTATGGCAAGGAAAATCAAGAGCAAGAGAGACCAAGGAATTCGAAGAACCTCTTGGCTGAAAAACTTGAGGGATTGGTTTGGAATGACGTCAAATCAGTTGTTTAGAACAGCTGCAAACATATAGTCAGGATTGTCATGATAATATCCAACTTCCGCTAGGAAATGGAACTTGAAGACGAATAATGAAATACATAATATGTAATTTGTAGTGATATTGCAAAGCATATGAGTTTCGAACATAAAAGAACATATATTATTTGTTTTTGTGCGTGGAACTGGAGAGCCGCAACTTGACATCGAAAGAGCCGTATGTGGCTCGCGAGCCGCGGGTTGCCGACCCTTGGTTTACCCTTTAGCCATAGGTAGATAGGTAGTTTTTTCATCGCAGCTGGTAAATACTATGGTTATTATCAACATTTTTTACACAATTAAGATGTTCTTCAAGTGGCTGAAGGTATCGGAAAGAGAATTATGTAAGTAGGCAAATTAATACTTGAGAGAATAACATTTCTCATATTTCTATCATATGTAGCTGCCTAAGGACCGGTTTATCAATGTCCAGTTAAATATTTATCTGCAAGATAACAGCAACTGTTAGATAAATTGTTTAAACAATTGAAGGCTAAACTTAAGAAGTCACGTAAATCTTATCTGACAGTTGTATCCATAGCAACGCTACCTGGCAGATACCTATCTGACACTTTAACTGGACATTGAGAAACCGGCCCTAAGTAACACATTTGGGCTTGAAAAAGGTATGACATTTAGGAACACATACAGGGTGAGTTTTCAGTACCGGTCGATAACTCCACTACTGTAGAAGATAGCGAAAAAAGTTGTACATAAAAGTTGTAGCCACGGATATGTTCCTTGCTCAGAAAATATTTTGATTTACACAGGGTGATCCATAACTACGTGGTGATGCAAACATGTATTTTTTTTAAATGAGATACCCTGTATATTATCCCATTTTTAGATTCTACTAATACTTTCTCTTCTCACAAAATAAGGTATTATAACATTATACAGAGTATTTCAAAAGTTATGACCATTTTTACGTCCAAATCGCTGTCAAACGAACGTACTGTATGTCAAAAAGTAATGGATCAAAAATTATCTTTTTTACATGGAAAGATTAAAAATATCCTCTAGTTTCAAAATCGGCTATAAAACAAGCCCGCGACGCACATTCGTATACAGGGTGATGTAGAATGCAAAATCCAGATTTTCTTTCTTTTAATGTAACCCCCATTTTTTATTATACCAAAGAATTGCTTTTAATATGTTCTTTCATCTTTGTATAGCACTTGTTGTACCTACGTCCATCAGTTTCCGGGATATATCGATTTTTCGGTAAATTTAAAATATAGCTTCTTTTTGTGTACTGAAATTTATTTATTTTGAGAAAGTACTATCCAATTTATTTTTTATTTAACGAACAACTAAATTATAAGGTCATGATAGTATTTGATGAAGTCAAAACCCTAAATCATCCAGATAATAAAGTCAAGTATGCTGGGGAAACAATTTTGTAGGCGTGATGCATAACTATCAAGCAGATTTATCAGGTAGGCTTTGAAAAATTGATAGTTTTCAAAATCTGCTCAATAATTCCGTACTGTGTGAAAAAAAAACTGTAAAAATTAATTTTTCCATTGAGGGTATTTAGGAGAATCATTGAGAAATTGCCTACTTGCCTCTAGAATATATCAAACTAATGCGTTTGAAAGATTGAAGAATCGTTTTATTTTGACTGTGTCGTTTAATATTTCATAGCCTACCGGATAGATCTGCTTGATGATTATGCATGACATCTATAAAATTGTTTCCTTCCCACACTTGACCTATATTATCTCGTTAATTCAGTGTTTTGACTTGATCAAGTACTATTTTGGCCTTATATTTTAGTTGTTTGTTAAGCAAAAATTAAATTTGATAGTATTTCCTCAAGATAAATCATTTTTAGTAAACAAATAGAAGGTATATTTAAAATTTGAAGAAAAATCGAAATATCTCCGAAACTAATGAATGCAGCCATAACAAGTGCTATACAAAGATGAAAGAGCATATGAAAAGCAATTCTTTGGTATAATAAAATATTGGGCGTTACATTTAAAAAAAGAGAGAAAATCTAGATTTTGCATTCTACATCACCCTGTATACGAATATGCGTCGCGGGCTTTTTTTATAGCCGATTTTGAAACTAGATGATATTTTTTATCCATCCGTATAAAAAAATGATATTTTTTATTTATCTGTGTAAGAAAAATGATTTTTGATTCACTACTTTTTGATATACAGTACGTTCATTTGACAGCGATTTGGTTATAAAAATGGTCATAACTTTTGAAATACCCTGTATAATGTAACAATACCCCATATTTAAAGAACGTAAATCATTGGTAGAATTTGAATATGGAATAATATATAGGGTGTCTCATTTAAAAATATGCATGTTTGCATCACCACGTAGTTATGGATCACACTGTATAAATATAAATATTTTCTGACAAAGGGGCATATCCGTGGCTACAATCTTTAAATACAACTTTTTTCGCTATCTTCTACCGTAGTGGAGTTATCGACCGAGCCGGTACTAAAAACTCACCCAGTATGTTAGCCAATCGTTAAGAAGGTACTACTCGTACAAAGTCTTTTGAACGCAAAAGGACGGAAAGAAATGAAATTTGGGATTGTAGACATTGGTCCCCTGAATGTACACCTGAGTTTGCGACCTCGGAGGGTTGCCGCTCGAGGGGTGGGGGGTTGAAAATTCTGCTTCGCGGTTATTTTAGAAAAATAGCGTCGTTTTGGTAAGTGATATCAAAAAAGCTTCAACTAATTTGTGGAGAAAACAAAATTGCTTGGAATTGCCAGACCCCAGGTCAATGTTGCCCTGGACGACTGGACCTACAAGTACCTGGCAAAAGCCTGGTTGGAGAGAGATGACTGCAGGCAAGCTAAAAGGTTCATAGCAAACCTTGATATGGGCCGAACGCTATGGCTTCTGAATAAAGGTAGAGAGAGGCTCAACCTTTTGGTGGACATTTATCACTCATGAGAGTGGTAGGGGACCCCATCTGCTCCAGATGCTGGGAAGAAGACAAGACAGCGCAGCGTTCCACTTCCTGGGCAGATGTACACGAAGGAGTTCGGGGAGGAGTCACTTTATTCAGTGAGATGGTCCGATATACTGATCTTCGTCAAGAGTTCTTGTAGGGCAATAAACTTTCTAGAACGTAGGCTTTAGTGTTTTCAGTATTAGTTACGTGGGGTTCGCAAAAAGGGCCAAAAGTGGCCTACTTGCCTGGCTTCGCTTCCCCATTACTACTACTACTTCTACTACTACATACTGCAACCGGATTTTTAAGATTTTCCCGTTTTCCGTATGGCGATTCGCCCATTCCTCGTACATTCAGAAGTAGTATACTGATCATTGGAAAATGATTGATGGATGGATCGTAATCACTGATCCAGATTTTTATATTTTCTTCAGTAATTGCGCAAAGTCGGCTCATTCATACAAAGCAGGTACATGCGATACTACCACACGAACTTAACAAGTGAAAGTAATATTTATATGCAACTATGAAATCATGATGCAAATCGTATGTAAAGTGGAGCTCTTGATCTAGAATTATCTTAATGTCTAAGGTTATCATGCTCAAGCTAACAGTCTCTCTGTAAAAGTCACTCATATATACGTAGTTAAGGCATATGGCCCGTGAAATCGTAAAAATATTTCATGCAGCTTCCAAAGAACCTGACTAATTTTTAGGATATGTCCACCTTATTTAAGGATCAATATCCGTCAGATTACGTAATTATGTCAGGATTCTTGTCTCGCAAACTGGGTTCCCAGACCTAGGAACTTATAGGAACTGATACTACGACACAAGGCCACAATATATCGGCGAAAAATTTATCAAAAAGATTTATTTTCTTCTATTTATATCCGCAATGATTTCATGTTTTTACAATTTTTATTTGAAATAAAATCATAACTTTCAAACTATCGCTTGAACACACTACTGAAGTAAAAATACTAATTCTATCTGAAAAAAGTCACAACACGTTGCAGTTTTTTATTCGACAGGAAAAACAGTTTTCTAACATTTTTTATGATTTTTTTTAATTTCTATGCTATTATTAGACATTATAGTTGCTTTTATTTCAGGTGAAAGGACAACAGATCATACTGTCAGCATATAGCAAACCGTTTTTTTTATATTTTGGGCGATAAATGATCGTCTAGTGTCACCCAGTTTCGTTAGAGGACCTTTTCAGGAGACACCCTGTAAAGATTACAGATCCTGTACAGCAGAAGTACATTATTTTGTCTTCTAAACAAACCAAACCATTTCTCATTAGGCACTGCTATTGTTACAAATAATTGCCCACCTAATTATTATGCTGTATCACGGTAATTGATATGCGAACAGCGTGTCTGTCACATTCACCAAATTAACAAAAAGAGAGGGTGAACGTGTGTAATCCATTTAAAATTCCTCACATCTACACAATAAAGCAATTCAACCTGATGGCACGTCTGCGTGTTTCTATTCATTAGCGTTTATGCTAATTATACTACAACTGCAGAACGAATGTTCTCAACGTTGCACATGGAATAAATTTATCAATGTTACTGTTATTTGTGCAGCTACATACCACTATAGTTGGATGCACCGCCGAAAATTAAGCAAATTGATATAGTTTTCGTACGATCATCTTCGGAAAACTGCATTTAGCGCACCCTTCTCTTTTTTACAACCCATACTGTGCTATATTATATTTATTACACATGTACACACGGTATACATAACATCTAAAATCAGTATATATAACAAAGTGTTAAAAGTAGGTATCAAAAAATACTCACACGTTTGAGGTAATCAAACAGATAGCCTCAGTCGTGTTATCACACAACATTTGATGAATATGCATTCATTTCACTTCCCACACCGATAGGTGAGGCGAGTTTTGTGTGCGCGAATATTTTCGATTTTGAGATAATACGCTTTTTGGGCGTATTATGATGTCTACATAACGAAAATCCACGTCACTCATTTCCGTCGGTCTGTCTGTCTGTCGGTCTGTCTGTTGGCGTTGTTCTAACGTCGTAATCTCGGTAACCGCTTGATTGTGATGAAATTTGGGCAGCGATATGTTGTGGTGTCGTAGTAGGTAATGTTCCGATAATTTTGGAAATCGGGTGGAGTACCTAATTAGCAGAAAACGAAAAATTTCAAATATTCCTCAAACTTCGTTTTTAGGCGTTTTAGGGGTTCCTGATCATTTTCTACTTTTTTTTGGGTGGGGGGTGAATTTGGGGTGGCTGGAGGGTGGGGGGTTGTAAAACTGAAAAATTTGTTGTAGTCATAATGGGCTGTCCAATGACCTGTGAATGAAACCTAGCGGCATAATACACTTTTTTAGGTCCATCCGAACATTGACTTGCTTATAATAGAAACCAAGAATTTGTGATGTATACATCCGAGTGTTATTTTAGATCGTTATATATTGCGTAACGCGAAAATTATCAAATGCATTTTAATGAAATTTTGACACAGTATTACTGCCGCGGCGAGGCGTATGTTTTGGAAAAACCGTGTCAGTGGCGGCGCAGCAATAAAATAGCTCAAACTATGTTTTTAGGCATTTTAGGGGTTCCTGATCAATTTTTTTTTGGGTGGGGGTGAAATTGGGGTGGTTAGGGGGTGGGGGGTTGTAAAACTCATAAATTTGATCCATTCATAACAGACTGTCCATTGGCCTGTGAAAGAAAGACCTAGCGGCATAATAGACGTCTGTTAGGTCCATCCGAACATTGCCTTGGCTATTATAGAAATCAAGGGACTTAGAATTATTGTCTGATATATACTCGTACATATGAGAATTGCTGTAGATCGTTCTGAATTTAGTAACATAGAAATTATGGAATTATTTTTTTTTTTTTGTTTAATGGCTTTGAGTACAGGCTCATTCAGCCAAACCAAAACTAAAATTGTTCTAATCTAACCTATAACCTAACCTATAATCGACAATACCACACATAAAACTAGACAGGGACACACGCTTCACGCCCAGGGGTCTGTCAGGGCGACTTTTCTCTGAGACAAACAAAGAGGACCACGGTATGGGTAGGGGAGCATGGAGAGGAATTAGTGGGTTTACCCAAGGTACAAATCTAAACAATCTATAATAATCTATCTATAATAATTTTACCTAATACTCTTAAATGCGACGTTTGGTCCGGCGAATGTAATTGAGGAATCTATGAATAAAATCTAGATCAGTGTTTAACAAAGCAGAAACGATAGTGCTGTTTGCTGGAAGTAAGTTTAGACCTCCCAGGATGCTCTGCAAGGAATTAACAGCCTCGAAATTTAGGTGACATCTAAATAGATAGTGATTAAGGTCTCCGTAGGAGCCGTCACAGTCGCAATATGGATCTGGTGCCATGTTCATTTTATGTAGCAGTGATTTGTAGTTGCCAATGCCGAATCGATATCTGAGGATGCTGACATAGTTTCTGCGGGATGTATGAAGTTTGTGGAATATTGGTTGTTTAGGTAGTTGCGGAGTAGCTCGAGTATAGTGACACGGATTTTTTGTGGCAAACTCCTCGTAATGTCTTTCTAGCTCGAGTATAGTGACGGATTTTTTGTGGCAAACTCCTCGTAATGTCTTTCCCAGGCATTTCTCATTTCATACCTAAGTAGGGGAATGAGGTCCTGTTGGTAGATGTGTCCTATGTAGTTATTGGAGTTTATTGCTTCCTTGGCTAGAGCATCAACTTGCAAGTTTCCTGTTATTCCGGAATGACCTTTAACCCAAAGAAAAATTATAGAAATTTGATGCTGTTGGAGACTGTACACCTTTGTTATTATCTCCTTGATGAGCTCGTGAGTTTCTAGATTTTTTCTGTTTAGGGATTGTAACACTGAGAGTGAATCTGTCATTATGATATATTGGTGTACATCTTTTGTGTTCTCTATATAATCCAGAGCTTTGTTGATGGCTGTAGCTTCTCCATTGAAAATTGTGGTTAAGTTGTTACATTTGAACGTACCTTTGACATTGCAGCTTGGTATATAGAGCGCACAGCCTACTCCATCAGTGGTTTTAGATGCGTCTGTGTAGATTTGACACGCTGAATTATGTTGAGATAGAATATTTTTCAGGATAGCATTATTGAGATTTGGTTGTTCTGAATATGTAGGAAGTACAATATTGGGCTTGTACAGGGTTACTTTGTACTGTGTGCGAAATATTGGAAGCTTATCATTTTTAATTAGGTAATTATCATGATGACCTATTTCAGTGAATGCATCAGCAAGTGGAGGGGAGTTTTTATGCATCCAATACCTATTTACCAGGTTATGATTAGCAAGTTGAGATAGTTTACTCAGAACAGTGTCGTCATCGTTTGCTAGAATCTTAGATAAAGCTTTTTGAGCCAGAAATTTTCTTCTTAAATAGAGTGGTGGTTCACCGCATTCTGCTAGAAGGGCTTCTACCAGTGTCGGTTTCAGTGCTCCTGTTACTAGTCTCAAAGCCTTGTATTGTAGTCGGTCAACTTTTTTTAATCTGGTAGTGGTAGCCGATCCATAAAAGATAGCACCAAAGTCTAAGATCGAACGGGTATAGGCTTTGTAAAAGAGTAGAGCAACTTGTGGATCTGAACCCCAATGCCTTTTGGCCGTTGTTTTGAGAATGTTCAAACTTTTTTCTGCTTTGGCCACCGTATTATTAATATGGGTGTCCCATGTTAATTTTTGGTCTATTGTAACACCTAAGTATCTGTGTTCTTTTTTCCATGGTATCCTAGCATCTTCTATGATGATATAGTCCTGTATGGTGATACGATGGCGGGTGTATGTTACAAAAGCAGATTTACTGTAAGACAGTATAAGATCATTTCCGTCAAGGTATTTGTTAATGTTTTTTATAGCAGAGCTCAGTGCTATCTGACAGTTTGTGAACGTTTTCATTGACGTATACAGGCAGAAATCATCTGCATACTGTAATAGTGAAGTATTTGTGCTTATGCTATGTATGTCATTGGTGTAAATATTAAATAGAATAGGACTCAAAACTGATCCTTGTGGAAGTCCTATACTGGTCTTTCTAGGTCCAATTAGTAGTTTGCTCGCTGAAATGTAAGTGGCACGTTCGAAAAAAATTTTAATCAGGTTTTTGGCAAATGAGTAAGGTATGCCAATATTGTGCATCTTTTGGAGCAGTATATTTAGCCCTTAACCAACCATGTAATAATTTATGACATCGACGACCATGTGGCGTCTGACAGACTTCAACCGTAAACAGAGCAAAATAGTTTTTGTTTTCTGGAAAATGTTTATCACATGAGTCAGTAAACGAAAAATGGGCATATCCCTACACATAACTGAGTGAATTGTGGCATCTTCTTACATGAATAATTGTGTACAGTCATTGTTTGATTATGAAGATTCAGACACGCCACAGCTCGACTACCATCATCAAATGCATGAAAAAAGCAATTGTAACTCAAAATGTTTTAATTATTTCATGGAAACGGATTCATTATGAAATGAACTTAGTAACACATTACAAAAAAAATGGATATAATATAAAATTTTTCTCCCACTTCTCTCATTTTCATTAACTCACAGGTGGCGTCTGGTAGACTACAGCGGAAAGAAAAGCGCTCTCTTTCGTGTTCAAATGACGCGTACGTAATGCAAATCGGACGCCTTATTCTTTACCAATAAGAGGAAGATTAGGTGACGTGATTTGTCGGAGAGCGTAACCGCTTCGAAGATATAGGAGAGTTTGTTTTTCGCATAGTCTATCAGACGCCACATGGTTAGTTAAGGGTTAGATTTACTTTGTCGTAAGCAGAAGAGATGTCCAGAAAAATAGCTGCAAGGTATTCGTTATTGGATAGTGAAATCTGTATGTCGGTGACTAAGTTATTTAAACATTCTGTCACTCCTTTTCCTTTTCTGAAGCCAAATTGGTATTTTGGACACATACCTCTGGATTCAAGCCACCATTCGAGCCTGTTCTTCATTATCCTTTCCAGTGTTTTTAAAATACATGGTAATAATGAAATCGGCCGAAATGATGTTAGGTTATCCCTCTTGCTAATTGGTATTATTAAAATCTGTTTTAGAGCTTCGCATTCATCTCCTCTTTGTATTATCCTGTTGAAGGCAACACAGAGCAGTTTCTTGGCTTGTCGCGGTAGGTGCTCTATCATTGAGTATGTGATTCCGTCTATTCCTGGTGCTGTGTCCTGATTTTTTATGGAAGCGTTGAGTTCGTCTATGGTTATATCTTCAAGCAAGAAGTGAGTGTGAACTAGTCCTTCGTTTGTAAGTGGTAACCCAGCCCAGTCCGGAGCCACTTTCTTCAAAAAATCTTCAGCCTCTTCCACTGACATGGTGTTGGAACTTTGAGGAGATATCCCATTTCGTACAGATTTTGCCCTTTTCCAAATTACTGATGGATTCGTCTGAGAATTAAGTGAGTTGCAAAATGCTTTCCAACTTTCTTTCGCTTTTTTCCTGAAACAAATTTTGGATTTTGCGGCGGTGCGTTTGTACTCTATGAAGTTGGTGATATTAGAGTCTCTCTTGAAGTTACGCATAGCTATCTTTCTGTTTGCAGCTAGTTGTGTGCAGTGATTGTCCCACCATGGCGGAGAGGCACTTATGCCAGATGTGTTTTTCCTCCTAAATATGTGATCTGCTGCTTGTTGTATACCGCGAATAATGTCCGTTATAATAGTATTGGCATTGGCTACATCCTCAGTGCCCGAAATTGTAGAAAGTACCATGGCTTTGTATTTGGTCCAGTCTGGATCTTGATGGATTTTCCATTTGTATGTGGTATACGACGGTATATTCCTTGTTGTATTGTTAAACGTGATTAGGATAGGAAAATGATCTGATCCATATGTATCATTCAACACTGTCCTAGTGGATATATCTATGAGATCTGTGGATAGTATGCTAATGTCTACTGCAGAGATGTTAGCTCCAGGTCTCGTTAGCCTCGTGGGCAGTCCCTCATTCCTGAATATCAAGTGAGGGAATTATGGAATTAATTTTAATGAAATTTAGACACAGTATTATTACCGCGGCAGGGATGAAAAATGCGTATGGCTTTCAAATATCGTGTCAGTGGCGGCGCAGCAATAATAAAAAAACTAAAAATATAAAAATAGCTCAAACTTCGTTTGGAGGCAATTTAGGGGTTCTTGGTTGTTTCGTTTCGTCCAGTTGAAGCTGAATTGTGTCGTTTTAGTTCCTACGGAGAGATTCAGGAAACTATTTACTAGTTTTTGTGTTGGAGGATGTTTTTTGACAACAGGCGGGCGATGATTTGGTTGCAACTGTTATGTGTGGGAAGTACTAAGTCAATCAACTTGACTCCATTTTTTTATGGCCATAGGGACGCAGTACTTGAGATCAGCATTTATCTTGAGCTGACGACGCGGCGGCTGTTGCTAGCGATCGTATGATTTAATCAATGTATATTGGGCATAGATACGTAATTGGTGATTATTAACTACATGAGCTATCCGTAAGATGAATCTTAGCGGCGCGGCGATTGATTTACGGTTTTCCATCATTAACTACCGCGCTTTCTGAAAGTTGCATGCTGCGATCGTAATATCTATGGAACCATTATCATTGTAATTTCATTGATTGTAGTGTGTTAAGGACATTTATAAGTTTGTATTTTACACATATGTGTGGTTGTTTGTATTGACCTGTGTTGTGGAACGCACCGATTTAAGACAAAAAATTGGTTCGACGTTTTTTCACGTTTTTTATTATTAAAGTTTGTAGTCGTGACTCATTGCACATTGCTGTTTTTGGCTAGCAAACCTCAACGTTGTAGTTATTTTACAAATTTATCATTGACGTTAGTTTAAACTTGTGTATTGTATAAGGCCCTGAAGATTGCAGTAAACATTGCCGGAAGCTTGGCAGTTAACACTAGAATCTCCTTCATGCAGTGACCCTTTTACTTCCCACACCGATAGGTCTGTCTGTCTGTTCGCATTTTTCTAGCTTCTTAATCTTAGTAACCGCTGCATGGATTGTGATTAAATTTGGGTAGTAGCGATATGCTGTGGGGTGTAGTAGGTGATGCTGCTGTGAATATAAAAATCGGCGCATGGGCGGCGGAACAATTCACAAAAAACAAGAAAATTAAAATATTCCTCAAACTTCGTTTACTAGGCTTTGTAGAATGTAGAGGTACCTGATAATTTTCTGCTTTTTTTGGGTGGGGTGAAATTGGCATGGTTGTGGGGTGGGGAGGTGGGGGGAGGGTTGTGAAACTCAAAAATTTGTTGTATTTATAATAGGCTGTCCATTGGTATATGCAAGAAAGACCTATAGCGGCATAATACCCTTTTTTTAGGTCCATCCGAGCATTTCCTTGCCTATTACAGAAACCAAAGGACTTATGGGGAATTTTATGGTGTATAGATACCTACAAACGTATTGCTTTAGATCGGTCTGTATTTATGTAACGTGGAAATTGTTGAATTGATTTTAATAAAATTTTGGCACAGTATTGTTACCGTGGCGAGAATGGAAAACGCGTATGGTTTTTAGAAATCGTGTCAGTAGCAGCGCAGCAATAATAAAAATGTAAAAACAGCTCAAACTTTGTTTCTTTACGTTCTAGGAATTCCTGATCATTTTCTACTTTTTTTTGGGTGGTGGTGAAATTGAGGTGGTGGGGGGTGAGGGCTTGTAAAACAGAAAAATTTGTTGTATTCATAATGGGCTATCCATTGACCTAGAATGATAAACCTAGCGGCATAATACACATTTTAGGTCCATCCGGACATTGGCTTATTATAGAAACCAAGAGACTTAGAACTTGTGATATACGAGTATTGCTTTAAATCGTTCGTGAAAAAGGTATACTTTGTTTAAATCTCTAGAGGTAACTGTTTTCGTACTTCATTGAAATTTCCAATGCGATTGAATTATCGGTATTTCCGCACTAAAGAATATTAGGTGCATACTTTTACATACCATTTACGAAAAATTTTCAAACTTCAACACCACCTATTTTAAAAATTAGATATGTTTGAAATGTGTTTTTGAACTAATATTAATTCGTGCGAGGATGCCGATAATTCTTTCGATCACATTTTACAACTAATTGAGGTGCCTTGGAAATTTCAGTAAAGGTTATCTCCAAAACGGCTACCTCTAGGGGCTTAAACAAAGGATGCCTTTGTATGTAAAACATTGAGGAGACGATGTTTATAATAGTCACATTGATGCACCAAACCGAAAAAAAGTGTTTTTAATTCAAAAGAGTTCGATGTGCCGTAGGTGGCGCCCTCTATTCATGATAGCAAAACCGTGACTGAATTTGGATATCTCGCCTTAAAAAACCTATACGTATATTTCAGATCGTTATGCCATTTTGTTGCTAAATAATTAGGAAAAAACTAAAATAAAAGTAAAACTTTGACACCTTGTATCTTGAAAATTAAGGCTTCATTATAAAGGCTTATTATTAATCTCATAGATCTTTATTTATTAAAAAATTCATAAACCATTACAAATGTGGTAATCAGCCAATATACAGTTACAAGACTATTCAATGAATTGATGTAAGAAGCACAAGACCTTTAAGAGAGAAAGTGTATTAACTGCAATGCAAGTTCAGCGCGAGTGGCGGCAAAAAGTAGAAGTCAAGTAGCAGCAAACCGACAACTTGATGAAAGTGTCGCAGTTTGTTCGTTGTCTTGTTAATTTGCAGAAATTATTCTGAAACTGCTTGTTTGCCTGCCATATTACCTGCAAATGCTTACGTAGTTAGGTAGATAATTATTATTATTTCAATAAATTTGCATAAGAGTAGTTTACAAAATACTTCTCTTATGTTGATGATACTTTTACTTGCCATGTCAATAAGTGTCCAGGAAGTGTTGCAATCTCTAATTTGAGATGATACGTTTTTTGAACGTTCTCTATCATGAAAAAGATTCTCAATCATTTTCGTCGGCATGTCTGTCGCCAATCTTTAGACTCTATATGGAAGACAAATTGAGTTGTCCAAACAAACATTAATTTGGTGGCTAAGTAGAATAGCTTTCAGCTAGACTTCGCCACCAGTTTAAGCTAGATACTAATTATTTTTGTATTATCAGAGGAAATGAAGGCGGTTTATTATTGTTATTATTTAATTCAAAATGCTAATTTGCCGACAAAAACCATTCTAAAAGAGAGGAATTCCAACATAAAGAATGCAGAGGTCGTCCTGTGTCCTGTGTATTTTTCGCCCTATTCAGAGCATCTAAGTTCAGAGCTATCGAGCAGACTCCTATAGCAACAATAGATAACATAGCTCTTTAGGTCAAAAAACCAAAGCAACTGTTAGGAACTATTTATTTTGGTCATCCCCTGGGCGTTGTTTTATTTGGATTTATATCTGAAGGGGTATGTTATCTCGTGTTGCTATAAGGGTGTCGTGGATAATCCTAAAGGTATAAAGTGAACGTTGAAATGTCGGCTTTTTGGAAAAAACTTCGTTTCTTATTTTTATTATTACTAAATTCGTGGAGCCTCTTATACTTAGATACGTGAAACGGTGAAACATATTAGGGGGAATTGAATAACAAGACTATTGGTAGCGCACTGTTAAATATTGTAAAATTTTATTTTAACTCGACTCCTTATCGGCCATACCAACCTAACGCACTCTTATATACTTACAAGGATGTACCAAGAACCAAAAAAAACATCTGTTATAACCTGCATGTTCGGTATACCATTATAGATTAAGTTGAAAAACAGCGACTAGCTGAGACTTCGCACCTATTTACTTATGAGTGCAAGGTGGAGAATAAGAAACAATTGTGATAGAATCTTAAAAAAAGTAGAGGAAATAAATAACACCTGATGTCATCAATAATATCAATATCATTTGCAACTTTATTTATTCATCCTAAACCACTCGTTTAGCCTTTAATAAAGCTCTTCAGACGTCATAGGCTTCGAAGGAATAAATGAAATACATTTATTCGGTCAGTAAGTTGACAAAAATGTAGAGTTTGGTCAAAAAATATTTTATGTATAAAATATATTTAGATCTGTACTGTACACTGTACATTTTTTCAACGTAATGAAATAAACAAAATCAATTAATTTTACAGTCCTAATCCATTGAGTGATAAATATGTTCAATTATACTCAAAAATGAGATTTATTGTTGCATTTTGTGCTCTATATGGTGTAAAAATTTCAATACTTTTTCAGATTTTTCTTAATAATTCTCTCAATTTCTGAGGTATTTAGCTCAAATTTGGAATATAAGAAATGCAATACGAGTTGCATATTGCATATGTCAAACGGTAGGTAGAATCCATAGGTGGATATTTTTTCAGGGGTCATGCCCCCTTTTTCTACCCTGAACTTCCTTTCGGTGCGCCGCTGGTAGATACGAAAAACAAAATCATCAACCACTTTTTGTCATGTTGTAATTTTTTCTTGCCTCCTGTCCTTTTCGAGAGAAAAAATCAAAATATGATGCTCTGTCATTTAGATGAAACTTCAAATACATTATTTTCATCTACCTAATAACAAATAATCCTGTTTTGTTTTTTCTCGATAAGGATCGGATATATTAAAAAATTGAAAGAAGTCAAAAGGCTTCTGTTTGATGTTATAGTACATATTTGATAATAATATTGTACCTGGATATCGTAAGAGCGTATTATGAAAACCTCATTCTCAATCACAGTTGCTTCATCATATCCATCATCATCATTAAGTAAGTTATAAGATAAACAAATAGCGAAGGTTAAAAATCTAATTCTTTCTGCTTCAACTTTTGTGGTTTTTTGTTTATTCGGTGTGGTCAAGCGTCCAATTTTCCCAAATTTCGATCATTGTTGGTGTCTGAAGGTCTAATTTCAGAATCAGCGACCTATGTCAAATGTGAAACAATTTCTTTTTTCCAAACATTCTGCAGCAACAACTAGGTCGCCTATAGTTATTCCAACATTTAAATGGTACTGATAATTATATAACAGTTTATACAAACGGTAAAACAAAGCGATAACCTGTGCGGGCATATCGTTTTTAACTAGTTTGCGTAAATTATGCATGAAAGCTATTGTTAAAACACCTAAGCATTACTTGATTTCCTTGGCGATAAACCGGCAATAAGTCTTTATTCGGCGAAGTCTCAAGCTATTCTGAAATGTTAGTTATGTATTTCTATGTTGTCTAGAAGTGGAACATGATTGTTCGATATATGCAACTTGGACAAAAATACAGGGTGGCCAATCGGGTGAGGATAATAATTTTTCTTTAGATAGCTGGTACCGAGACCTATCCAAAACACCCCCATGCATATGTATGTACTGATTATTGATAGTTTTCGAGTTATGATTTTTTTTAAACTTAGAGATTTTCCAGTTTTTCCAAGAAATCGTCAAAAACAAAAACAAGAATGCTTTTTGGCTTTTATTTTTTTCAGCAATTATACTCGGTATTAAGCCTATTTTAATATCCAATTAGGAGAATCTGTACATCCAAACAATAATCAAGTACATTTTGGGCCCAAAGTTTGAAATCTCTGTTTTTAGTCAGGAGACCAAAACCTTCAAAATAAAATTAAAAATACTTATGCCTGGTTCTGGAGCTCCAATCTGATCTTAAAAACTCTGCAAGACATTGCACTTTCGAAATAATAATGCAAAAATAGCACTTATGGCGGCATTTTGCGCCGTACGTGACTGTTAATGGTAAAAAGGTGATAATTCACGAATTTCCAAAATGATTTAAAAATCTAATATTTTACTTATGATAAATTAAAGAAAAAAAAACTCATAACAACTAATAAACACGATAATCATTGATGTTTTAATCACTTTTAATAAAAAAAAATTAATACCTGTGCTTTTTGCTGTGTACTATTGAACTTCAGCTAAATTAAGTTGTATGGAAAGTTAACAAAGGAAAGGAATAATAAAACAACAATCTGACTTAATTCCACGGCGAAATTACCTTGGAAGCGTGATCGTAGCATACGCCATCCCTTTTACTTCCCACACCGATAGGTGAGGGAAGGATTGTGATCGTGAAAATTTTCGATTTTGAGATAATAGGTTTTTTGGGCGTTTTATAATGTCTACCTAACGAAAATCCGCGTCACTCATTTCCGTCGTTCTGTCTGTCGGTCTGCCTGTCGGTCTGTCTGTCTGTACGCGTTTTTCTAACCTCGTAATCTCAGTAACCACTGCATGGACTGTGATGAAATTTGGGCAGCGATATGCTGTGGGGTTTTAGTAGGTAATGCTGCTATAATTTTGGAAATCGGTACGTGGGCGGCGGAGTAATTAAAACAAAAATTTCAAATATTCCTCAAACTTCGTTTTTAGGCGTTTTAGAGGTTCTTGATCATTTTCTCGTTTTTTTGGGTGGGGGTGGAATTTGGGTGTTTGGGGGGTGGGGGGTTGAAAAACTGAAAAACTTGTTGTATTCATGATAGGCTGTCTACTGACCTGTCAAGGAAGACCTAGCGATATAAATCACCTTTTTAGGTCCATCCGAACATTGCCCTGCCTATTACCGAAAATTAATTAACACAACTGCGCTTCGCCAACATGAGCTCGCAAAAAGCTACCCTGAAAGAAAGGGATGGCGTATGCTATGACATCGTTTCCCAGGTAATTCTGCCATGAAATTGGAAATCAGATTGTTGTTTTATTATTCCTTTCCTTTGTTAACTTTCCAGACAACTTAATTTAGCAGAAGTTCAAGAGTACATAGCAAAAACACTTCAAAAATCACAATTTGGGTAATAGTTTTTTATTAAAAGTCATCAAAACATCAATGATTATCGGGTTTATTAGTTGTTACGAGTTTTTTTCTTTAATTTGTCATAATTAAGCAAAATAATAGTTTCTTAAATCATTTTGGAAATTCGTGAATTATCACCTTTTTACCTTTAACCATTGATTAAAGTATTTATAAATGTGTTAATCAATGCTTTAGCACTCACATACGGCGCAAAATGTCCCCATAAGTGCTACTTTTTCATTATTATTTCGAAAATGCAATGTCTTGCAATGTTTTTAAGATTAGTTTGAAGTTCCAGAACCAGGCATGAGTATTTTTAATTTTATTTTGAAGGTTTTGTTCTCCTGACTGAGAACAGAGATTTCAAAGTTTGGGCCCAAAATGTACTTAATTATTGTTCGGATATACAGGTTGTCTTTATTGGATATTAAAATAGGCTTAATACTGCGTATAGTTGCAGAAAAAAATAAAAGCCAAAAAGCATTCTTGTTTTTGTTTTTGGCAATTTCTTGGAAAAACTGGAAAATTTCTAAGTTTTTAAAAAAAATCATAATTCGAAAACTATCAAGAATCGGTACACATACATGGGGGTGTTTTGGATAGGTCTCGGTACGGGCTATCTAAAAAAAAATTATTATCGTCACCCGATTGGCCACCCTGTATATGACTATTTGTCTTGAGGCGTTTATATTATAGTAGTGAAATTATATTATTATGACTGAATTGAGTCACTTTTGCACGGAGTTGGAAAATAATCCCTCTCAAGTATAAAGTTTTTAACTTTACTGAAAAACATCCTTGGATCATTATATTGACTGCTAACAATGATTAGTCAACTACAAGCTATCGTAAATAGAAGTTCGAACTGAGTGTTCTAATGACCCTATCTAAGAAATATACTATATTACTTGTATACAATTAGGACCCGTGTGGGGGCGGGTTAGAATATCTCCCATCGTATATCCTGCGTGTCGTAAAAGGCGACTAAAAGGAACACCGAACTACTGTCGGTATAAACAGTAACCTCTTCTCAACCGACAGCTTTGGGTGGACGAGTTGAGAAGAGTCAGGACACCTTCTTGTTCTTGGGGTGAGAAATTGCCCCTAAAGGCGGATGAACCAGTAGGTATTATACCATCTGGTCAACGGCATGAGGATGCAGAAAGCAAATGGCAAACTACTGCATTAAAGATCTTAAAGATGTCCCAAGAGAAACTCGTAAAATGAGTAAATGCATTTTACGAGTTCACAACATGTCTGTTAAGACATTGTGACTATGATGATGATGATGATACAATTAGGGCTTCTTATATAATGTTAGATTTCTACCTTAAAAGCCTCATTGGACATCTTGTACATGATTCCAAATGGTGTCTTGAAACTGGACGTTCAAACATTTCAAACTAGTAAAGAAGGTATTAATAAACCCAGCATCTCGGCCTGAAAAAAAAATTCAAAAAATTTTGTTTTTACCACACAACACAATTTTACCGATTATAAAATTGCAGATATGTGTTTCTAATGCATAAAAAAAGTTATGCGTATGTATGTATTTAGTAGGTAGATTTCTATGAGTATACGGTAAAAAAATATATATCTAACAAATTGTATTACCACGCACAACCAATGAAGGTTCCAGTGTACATATTTATACTATATATAGTATACAAAAATTCAATCTGAACTAATGGAAAATAAACATTATTACATTATTATTACTATTATATGCCTAAGCTACCAAGGCGAGGCCTAAATATCGAGACTGTCAGAAAGAGGTAACCGGCAACTTTATTAATGTAGGTTTTGGAAGTTTTAATGTTCTTCTAAGCTTAGAACACCTTAGAAATACAGTCTTACCGTCCAGTTCTCGACTTAATTGGAGAGTGAACGTGTTGGTATAAGAAGTAGCAGCCCCATTCTCCGAGATAATTTTTAAGAGGCTCAAGAGAGTTCAATGATTGTCTGCCAATAAAAAATAAAGGAGATAAATTATCCTAGAGTAAGCTGAAAAAATTAATTGGTATTTGCTGTATCTCGCGGGCATTAGATCTCACTAGTCATCTTTTGCCACAAGAGCTCGTATTGATGACACCTAGTGTCTGTAAGTTGGATTAGAAAATGACCTAACTCGTAAAAAAGTGGGAATTCCATCGATATTAGATTTTTCCGACTTCCAGTTCTACAGAAGAATGGGCCTATACCGTGATCTCAAATTGATCAATTTATTTACTGCGGTATTATTTTTGATGATACATAGGACCGTTTACTGTAAAAAGTTAGCAGAAAACTTGATCCAAATGAGAATAACACTAAAAAGAAAATTGTACTGTAATTTGAAATAGCCGATGATGACGTCACCTGTAGGGAACCAATGAGAAGCGTGCTTTCGTGGTCCGATGACTACGAGCCGATGCTATTGTTTTGTACCAGTGAGCTCTTATTGGTTCCCTACAGGTGACGTCACGACTTGGGCGGGAAGTGTATGGATTCAAAAAATTCAATATTTAGAGCAATTTTTTCGGTTATAAATACGATCGAAAAATTTTGTAAAATTATATAATAAAATGTGGTATAGGCCCATTATGGTAAAAAAATCGCAGTAGCTATGCACCCACCGCCACCGGTCTAACAGTACACAGGGCATGACATGCTCAGTGACCTTGGTGTCGAAATGTGCAGTAGCCTTTTTTCTGTAGCGGAGCCACTGCACCGTATGAAACGCAGCAAGTATAACGCCGATATTTCAACCGTATCAAGACGATTAATCAGACGTTTGGATTACCTAACTGTGAGAAATATCAGTAATTGTCCCTAGCAGCGACTGTTATTTATTGAAATTGCTTCACATTTTTGGAAATATATCAAGATTCTATTGTTTAACAAGTGTTTTGAATGCAGCTATGATAATATGTGTGGAAATATTTGAATTTAAATATAAGTTTAACGATGTGTTGAAGGTTGGTCGTTAAATACACATTATAATAATCGTATATAAGAGCAAATACAAACACAGTCAAATAAATGCATAAGTTAGCAGTTTTACTTGTGAAAATCGACGAACCATATGAAGAGGTCAGTCAGTGCCAATACCGCGACATCAGGGATAGTCGGGCTTACGTAGAGTACTTACTCAAGAGGAGCTGAACCTCAAATCGTCTTCCTACTTTCTATATGTTGCCTCTACCACTCACCTCACTCCTAACATATTTGTCAAACAAAATCGAATTCCTAAATTGTAACTAATCATCAGAAGTGGATACAGCCTGCCGTAACGTGTCTTAGAATTTGGTTTTTGATGTCTCAGTGTGATACCGCCAGATTATCGCTTTCTCAAGAATGACACCGAGATACTTAATAATTCCTTTCCGTGTGAGACTGGCCATGCTGACTGGTATAGTCTTAGAGGCTTTTCTTCTAGCTTTCTATGCAGCGAAGCCTGATTTGCTAAACCTAGTTTATACTGGCTTGATGTCTATTTGATAGATATCAGCTGACTAAGAAGTGCATTTCAGACTTGTTTTTTCAGTAGTGATCTGGGTTGGGAATCCTGCAGATCAGGGCCGTCTTAAATATTTTTACTGAATATCCCATTGCCAAAAAATTATGACTATTTTTGAGAACAAGAAACGCTTCGATATCTAGAAATTCACACAGCAAAATGGTTGGCCGAAAAAAATACATTTTTTGATTTCTATGTCGTTAGAAAACATCACCAAGTGGCAATTACTCGTCATTAGCTGTACTGGTACAGAATACAGCCCTGATAGCTCGATTTATTTGTATGATGTACATTCATAACAAATACACGTCAAAGCATGTCCAGACGCATTACGAGGTATTTTTAGTTCTAGCCGAAAAGCTGTTCGGTGTTGACACAGAAGTTTTTACATCCCAAATACAATCAAAACACTGATTTGTCGGAAACATACAGGCCGATGTTTAGTCCAGGATCAAACACAATGAAAATGCAAAAAGCATGCCAAAATTAAACAAATGATTAGGCAGCGAAATGTTCTGGACTGTAGCCAAACAAATGTAGAGGTAGCGAGAGGTAGCTTTCTTCCTATCACAAACAGGATTGAACAGTCGTAATAGATTCCAAAAACGAAGCCACAATATTTGCCAAGACATTTACAATAAATATCCCGCCCTAGGTACCATACTCACCGCGAAAGAAAGTTCAAATCCAAAACAATCTGGAAGGTGCTGCAGTGTTTGATATCAAGTGGTCTGCATTTGACGACATGGTCCCCGTTGTTTTGGAAAAAGTGCCCATCAGCCGGTGTCAAAAAAGAAATCCAAAACTGATCTCACCAACTAAAAATATAGTATTTCAAGAAAAAAATGTATTTCAGGAATAGCGAAAACTATACTATCAAGACATCTGCAATCTGTTTTTTGATGGTTACTGAATCTCAAAAAGCATTTTTTAACTTTTTCCGTCATTCTGGAATTATTGGACTTTCTTGTACGTTTAGGGTTAACATGTTGTTTAATTGTTGATTTTATTACGATTTATTATTTATTTCAGAAACAACCTTAATCCTGGACTAAGGTTACTTCTGCATTAACTTGTGAATTATCATTAGAGATACACACTGTCAAAATAACTAGCAAGATGTGACTTAGGTTCTTTTTGAAATAAGCGATTTAATTGGATTATATCATTAATTTAATCTCGTATCACATAAAAACTGAAAATATTATGACAACTTTTCTTAATTTAATTACGAACGCTAATCAGCATGTCTCTGAATGTGGTATGACAAATGTATATGTACATAATATCTTTCAGCATTAATTAAAAACGTCGTTAACTTTTATATATTCTTTAACAAGGAAGGGAAAAGGAAATCGTTTCTATAGTTTTGTTAACCAACCAACGCATAACTTAATTACGGATATCTTGATACTTTTTATTCATATTCCAAGGAAATATCTTGTCAGACTGCTATTTGCGATAAATTCTCGAATATAAATTAATGCAGTTTATATATGCGTAATAAAATACTTATAGCACGCATTTTTCTTTATAATTGCTGAAATTATCTTGAGCTTTCTTTGTAATTGATATGTACAATATTCAGTTATAACACGTAATATGCATTAAACCTTGACCGAGCCTTAATCAGTTACCAAAAAAATGGCGTCAAGTGTCTTGACTCAGTACGTCCCAAATCTAGAAATCTGAAGTTTCTCTATCACTACATCATCCTCATAAAAAAGTAGCCAATGATCAGGGACCTTTAAAGCCCCTAAAATCGAAGATTGAACAACTTTGAAATTTTTCGTTTTTTGTTGAATTCTTCTCCGCCACTGGTAATAGCTCCAACAACGATACACCATTTCTTCCACGGTAGAAATACGTATCAAAATCAAGTTCGTAGTTTCCAAATTGGAATAGGACTATAATATGTATAGTTGGGTATCAAACTTTTCCTTAGAGATAATATTCAAAGAAAACTTTCGGATAGGTCTAACAAGCACACGATATTACCAAAGTCATTTTTTCAGCGCAATGTAGAGTATTTTATGAATACAACACATTTTTTAATGTTTAAGCTCCACACCCTCCCAATTTCACCCCCTCCCAAAAACAAATGGAAAATGATCGGGAGCTCCTGAAACGCCTACAAATGAAGTTTGGAAGGGTTCTGATAATTTTTGGTTTCTTTCCAATTTCTCGGTCGCCAAAATGCACCGACCGACAGACAGCCCGACGGAAATGATTGACGTGGATATTCGTTATGTAGATATCATAAAACGCCCATAAAGCGTATTATCTCAAAATCGAAAATGTTCGACTTACCTTTTTGGTAATTGTGTCTTGGGCATAGGTAAAACAATGTTTTTCGAAGCTTCGTTATCGGCAGTCATGTAGTATTCCTTCACATGTGCTCATATACTCGTAATTCCCAGTGTCGTTTTCTATTGTCATTTGATAAATACGTTGTTTTTTATATATGTTACGGCTAAAGTGTTTACTTGGATAGTTTATATACTAGCTGGATAGTATACAAACTATCCAAATGTCTCGCTATTTTGATGGAAAATCATATTTCTACTAAAATAGCTATGAATATTGGTTGGTTTGTATACTAGCCAGCTAGTTTATAAACTATCCAAGATATGTCGCTAAAGTATAATACCACATAGATATCACACATATTAACCTGTGTTTCTGGTTAGTTTACAAACTATCCACATCATCTGGATAAAGTATGCACCTAATATCTCTAGTAATACATAATAACCAACTCGTTGGTTAGTATGTAAACTAACCAGTCCTTTTTGGTTAGTATGTAAAGTAACCAATCCTGTTTGGTGGTTGGTTTAGAAAAACAATTTTTAATTAAAGGTAAAGTTTACTCATAGATGCAACATACAATTGCTGTCACTACCTAAAAGTAAGTAAGACAAACGGAAATACTATTTGTGTAACAAAATATTCATATAAAATAAATCTCTAGACCCTAAAACCGCAAAAAAAAATAAAATTATTATTTATTAGAGCATGTTGCACTGTTGTCGCATTTGCTGTTACATGTAGGTATATCCAGAAGCAAGGCATTTGCACTTTTTATTTGTGCAACTCTTTTTGCATTGACAGCGCACATAACCTTGGGTTGAACCGATTAGTGAAAATTTTCCTACAGCGCTTCGCAATGTTATTTCAGTGTCTGTTTTAACGTGCTCGCCTTCTTAACATCTTCTAACTTAATAAATTCTTGCTGGCATAGTTCAAATTCGTTGCGAGAGTAGAGCTATTTAAGGACGCCGTGAACAGTTCCAATTCGGTAAAATTCATCTTCTATGCTCATTATTACACCCAATATGTTTCTATGGTCTGACCGACTTCGGTCTACGTCTGGAATGGGTACCCTCACGGACATACCCACAGTTCCTGGTTTAAATTTCTTCGTAGAAGTTTTCAGCATTTTTTCTGCCTGCCTTTTTAGACTTTCGTGGCATGCATCTCTCATCGCTTTGATATTGTTTTTATTACTGCATTGATCACATACATTAATTTGGAATTTTTGGACTTTCTCTCGTAACATTCTAATAGTAACTTTTCAAATTGCTGTTGCTGATCCATTTTTGGTAACCAGATACCTTTTCTTAAACAAATTTTACAAGGCACGACAGTAAACAATACCATGACCAATACGTCACACTTGCACTTGTCATAAACATAACCTCACTTTTCTGTTAAATTGACCAAAGAAAATTAGTTAGTTTACATACTAACCAAAGAGGATTGGTTAGTTTACATACTAACCAAAAAGGACTGGTTAGTTTACATACTAACCAGCGAGTTGGTTATTATGTATTACTAGAGATATTAGGTGCACACTTTATCCAAATGAAGTGGATAGTTTGTAAACTAACCAGAAACACTGGTTAATATGTGTGATATCTTTGTGGTATTATACTTTAGCGGCATATCTTGGATAGTTTATAAACTAGCTGGCTAGTATACAAACCAACCAATATTCATAGCTATTTTAGTTGAAATATGATTTTCCATTAAAACAACCAGACATTTGGATGGTTTATATACTAGCTGGATAGTATATAAACTATCCAAGTAAACACTTTAACCGTAACATATATACTTCGACCAAACATTTATTTTTATGTGTGCGCTAACTCAGGTTGACTAAACCTTAAGCAGCAAAGCGTGCCGATGCCAAAGCGCCAGAAAGTATGCACGCCGGCCGAATAGCTCCATTAAGTCCATTAATTGATATCCACGAAAACGTTGCTTATTTATTTACAATTTGGAATGCTAACAGATCAAGTCCAAATCTCACCCACTAGTTACCGTTTTTTCCATAGCCGTCGGGAAACAAATTCCCCGGCAGCTGATTCCACAGCGTCGAAGTTCTCCAAAAGAAGGAATGCTGGAGGAGACTGGTTCGGGGAGTAGGGACCTCGACCTTTTGTGTTATCATCTGAGAGAGCTTACTCGAACATCTTCTGTGATAGAATCTGTAAAACAGGGATAGGTCAGCAACCCTTCTTCGATGTTCCAGGCTGTGGAAGTCCTTTGTGAGGTTAGGTGTATTGATTAGTCTAATTGCTCCTTATGGATGGTGTCCAGAAGCTTTAGAGAGGGCTTCGGAGCGCATCCCCACACATGAGAGCAATACTCCAAGAATGGTCGGATCACACAATTTACCGATTCTTTCACTGTTGTTAGAAAATTGACAGCTTCCTTTCAATCATTTATCTAGTTTGTGTCTATGTAGTATATGAACTTATGTTTTCACTTTAAATAATTGTTGTCTAAGGAATTTAAATAAATATGATAATTTAAAAAAAAGTATTTAAGATGGCATTAGAACCTAATACGTCTACCGTTTTTTGGGAGGAGGTATTTTTGCAGTTAGTGTTTTGTCAACAATTCAACCCTATTTTTCTCCGATTAAATTATCTTCTATATTTGTAACCTAAGAACTTTATGGGCTACCATGTAATTATGTCTCAGTGTCTTTTTGCCGCATGGTGCCTGTTGCTATTTAATTGCCAAAATGGCAATGAACCCCTGGACAAAAGAATTACAGCCTGCGGATAATTCTACGTGGTGTAGCTGTTTCCTATTTCCTGTGTTCTGTGAACCCGTCGCTTCTTTAAATGTGACTCATCGCCACTTCGAGCGTAGCACAAAGGTTTTTCCACACTTCTTGAAAACAATGGTGTACCGAAATTCGGCTTTACAATAGACTTGTAACCATTTGGGCTCACAAAGTAGCATGTTACCGAAACAAAAGGTAGTAAAGTTGGAAGGACACGCCTTGTCCTAATTTTTATGGGTTTTATACGCTTTGCAATGCAATTTTGACACTGCGTTACGTGTGTCGTGATAAAGATACAAAAAGACATAAAAGTAATGAAAATGTTATCATTTGTTCCAGAAAAGACTATTTAATGATTTCATAATTTATCTTTTCAAGCAAACAAGCACTGAAGTATGGAATTGCAAAAAATACAACTTGCGACTTTTTCACTGTTTCACAAAAGGTAATTTTTTACCTGATTACCCTAAAAACGTATTAAGTCAATTTGCCTGGCTCATTTTTGTTTGAGAGTTCAGTCTATTTGGATATGAAGGCAATTTCGAGGAATCTTAAATTTTGCATGAATCAAATGCTCACTCTCCCCATAGTCTTGAAAGTTTTGACTTAATTAGTCTTATTTTTCGCACGTTTGTTCCTACAGCAGATTTTCTTACGACTGTGAACATTGTTCAAACGACAATGATATAATCAATATGCATTTAACATTTTTGCGGGTATGATGGACCACTAGACGAGGTTAATATTGTACAAATGTCATTTAAGCGTTTCAGGAATTCTGGAACATTTTAGTTGTTTTTTTGTGGTTGAGATTAAGATGAGACAGTGCGGTAATACCAAAATTGGTTGTATTTGTGTGAAAAGCTTTGTATTTCGCTTTTGCCGTAAAAAAATAATGCGATATACTTGGAACTACGAAACTAATTATATAATTGAGTTTTAACGCGTTGCTGCTACTGTGACGAAGACAGAAAAACTACATGAACATAGATACATTGATGACTGAGCAATTAACAAAATATCGTTTTTAAGTGTGTGGGTTTCTGATTATCTTATTTTTTTGCAGAGGGTAAATCGATGTGGGGCTCATCATCATCATAGTCACAGTGTCTTAACAGACATGTTGTGAACTCGTAAAATGCATTAAGTCGGAGCTAGAATATTGTTGACACGAATATTATCAATAGTTTTGAGAACTGTAGCTCGCAATCGTTCGCGATTTACTGTCAGTTCAGTGGCGCTCTTGATCCACCCACTCGGGGCATGACCCTGAACTACAAGTTTCACCATATTATCGCTTCTGTGAATATGTCCGAAGTATGTAAGCATTCTCGTCGACACAATGGAGGATAGTCTCTTTGGATTACCGAGCTCATCCAGTACGGAAACGTCAGTTCGATGGGCGGTATAAGAAACTCCCAGCATTCTTCTCCGCGTCCACATTTCAGAAGCATGTGGGGCTCGGCTTGAGTAAAATGACTACTTGGGGGGGGGGTGCATATTAGGGCTGCGGTAGCTGATATAAATGATGTGATATAAATAAATGAAAATATCATATACTGATGCAAAACATCATAGTGCATGGTTAAATTATCAGCGATTTTTTTTTAACTATTGCGACGCTTTGCCTAAATGTTACATGATGAAAATACAGCGTTTACTGCAGTTTACACGGATTGAGTATGCTCAAGGGCAGATGCAAAAACACGAATTTTTTGCTGGGTTTCACGAAGGATTGAACCCTCCATCTTGAGATGACAGCAATAGTCGGTTCTGAGCTACTTACTCACCATTTCTATTTTTTCATTCTTGTGCACAATACTCCCGCTTTATTGCATTTTTATTTTCCTCAACATCAATTGTTAATGACATTAGCATCTTACTTCCACCTTCCTAGTAGCAATTTCTATAACTACCCTGTAACCGATCTCTGCAGCATAGTGACTTTCATGTCTTCTCTCTTGTCAATTCACTAGATAGTTTGACGTGTTCAATTGGGGGTTTGAATAATTTCTTTTTGTGATAAATGGAAATATCATATATAAGTTTTGTAATAAAACGGTTTTTGTTTTATTTTTTTCGCAATAATTGAAAAGTTATATCAAAATAAAAATGGGTTTTTGAATCCAGTACCGGAAACATGCCGACGGCTCCCAAACCCGTGTGACGTCACCAGGGCGGTCAGGATGCTCCTTTGCCAAACGACATCTTACTCCGATACTAGATTCTAGATTCCCAGCCAATCGTGTAAATACTTGTTGGTAACTAGTGTATATTTGTGCAACATAGACGATGAATGAAGTTTGCAGCTGTAGACGAAGTCTACGATCGAAATAAATATGTCTTTGAATGTTTGAAATCAGACTACAGATTCCAATAAATAAGTACCCAATCAAATATGTTTCGCTAAAAGGATCTCCTGCATCATCGGATGGCCCAGTAATCAGAGTGTCCGAAAGCGAATCTGTGGCTTTTTGGTTCGAAACGTTGCAACAAATATACCTACACTAGTTACCACTATTTTCACGATTGGCTGGGAATCTAGAATCTAGTATCGGAGTAGGACGTCGTTGGTCAAAGGAGCATCCTGACCGCCCTGGTGACGTCACACAGCTTCGGGAGCCGTCGGCGTCTTTTCGGTACTGGATTCAAAAACCCATTTTTATTTTGCTATAACTTTTGAATTATTGCGAAAAAAAAGAAAACAAAAACAGTTTTGCTATAAAACATATATATGATATTTCCATTTATCACAAAAAAAAATTATTTTTTGAAATTCAAAACCCCAATTCTTTGAATATTTTGATAATCCTTTGTTTTATAGCATATCGAAAGAATTAGCAGCAAAACCGACTATTTCGCATAGTTTAGTATAACTATAATAACTACCACTACTGTATTGCCTTAAGTCTGGATTTCCTGAATCCCATTCAAGATCTAACACACTGCGATATGTCTGTTAAAGTTATTCCACAATACCTAAAATATGTTTTTCAAAAATTGTAGGCTAGTGACTCGTGAGTCGCAGTTAAAGTAATTGAAAACAAAGGTGCCCTAAACTATATACCTGTGATCTGGAGGTGTTATGGTACATTGTACTAAAGTAGTAGCTACCTAGTACCTACAATGAAGAAAACATGACAAAACTATGCCCTTTGTGACTTCTCTCTGATATACAGAAAACAATACGGGTTTCAGGTGAGGCTACATTATAATAAATAACAGTCTGTTGAAGTTATCGCAACATTTAGGGCCGGTTTCACAATGATGGATTAAGTCATGGTTGTGTGTTGACCGGAGGTTAACCCTAGACGTCTTGTTTCACAAATGGTAGTTTTCAGTTTTACTTCAGATTAACTCTGAGTTAACTTGACCCCAAGAAATTCTTGAGTTAACCCCAGGTTTGCGATGACGCATGCGCATTAGGTTATGTCATTTTGGTTTTGCTACTTGCTAGGCATTTGAAGTTTCATAACAGTTTTCGCGTTTGTGTTTCATATTTTATCGTTTACCTTAACGCTTTCTATCGTTCTTTTTATCTGAAATGGATTGTTATGGTGTAAATGCGTATAGCAGTAATGAAGAAGCACCTTTGCAGATCTGCGGCCATTATTTGCACATTTGCAATTAAATTCTTCTCCTATGTTTTCACAGACGTTGTCTTTTTCGTGCCATGTTATTGCACCGCTTGTTTTGCATTCTATTACATGCCTGTACTTTTCTACTAACGAAATGAGCAGATATTCTTTATCTTTCGAAAAGTTGTTCGTTCTTTTTGGTTTTTCCATGCTGACACACGGGTACACGCACGGCATTATTTTAAAAAGGCCCCAGAAAGAACTACAACGCCAAGCAGTCCAAACACCAAATACCTGCGAATGAAATCAACCCAAACCTACTATACTCTGATAATCTGCGAATGAAATAAAAAAATGTCAGTGTAAAAAACCAAAATGGGGTTGAAAATCGCATGGAACTGGCAGCTCAACGAACTCTTTCTTTGACAGTCTGTCAGGAAAACTCAAAACACCAGCACGAAACATCTAACGAAGGAAATAAGAAGAAGAAGAAATTTAAATATTGCGGACACAGTACCACCAACCGTAAAAATAAAATAAAACTCGCGGTCAGTTAACCCTACGTCATTTTATGATTGTGAAACAAGAGGCGTTCCATTGTTCGAGTTAACTCGCAGGTCGAGGTTAGTAAACCGTCAGAGTGACCACTGATTGTGAAACTGGGCCTTAAAGGTAATTTTAATAACTTCGGGGTTACAATAATTGTATAAATTGAAGGCAGCTTTTCATAGGGCATACTTTCAGTGATAAATGTCATTGTTTCTTTTCTTTTATGGTTGCTTAAGGGAAATGAATTCCACGGCTGCATAATATTATGAGATTTTCTCATTCGTAAAGTAGCTGGACTATCAGCGGTAAGTTGTAACCATAACCCTTCTGTAATCTTGCACTTAGGGTCTTTCAATATACCTTTTTCCAAAGTTGTTAAGTCTTTGAAGAATGCCTGGTGGATCCATACAACTTTGAATGGCTTTTTAACTTTGGCTTTAGCAATGACATCAACCCATTGCAATGGTTCATATACCAGGGATATTCTTTTTTGCCGTTCGACATGCGCAAAGTCTCGATCACATGGAAGGAAACTATGACCCGTACTTAAAAATTTCTGATCTACTTGGGTAAAATATTTCAGCGTAATGAGGTAACGGAACATGGCAATCATTTTCCAGTTGTTGTTTTGCCCAACGCACCGATCTGACCACACGATTAATTTCCTTTCTTGTCCATGCTGTAATGGATCAAAATTTTGCCAAATATAGAACAAAAGTGATGACGCTATTTCAGTGGATCCTCTATGAGCCATAGCTTCATGCCATAGCATCATTGTGGCATTGCCTTCCGTAGCATCGTGTATTGCATAGTTGTAAGTAGCAAGTTGCCTTTGATAAAATACAGATGAATGTGTAAGCGTGGGACAATATAAAACTTGTTCCAAATCTGTAAATAGTACAATAGTGTTCGAATTGTCATGCTTGGCCACTTCTGTGTCAGCTTTTAACGTTTTGTAACCAGCGCGGCTCTCATGTGATGTAGCTTACTTTCTTTCAGGATAGTTTTTCTTTCACCTTCATCATCAGTAGCATATAATTTAATATAAAGTTTATCGCAATATCCTTAAGTTAAATTTGCTTTTAAAAATATCAGTGTATGTTCTTTCTGATACTTTTGAGTTAGGATATTTTTCCACAAATGGCCTATGCATTTTCTTTAAAGATAAATCTGGTGAAAGGCATTGTCTGGACGATTCATTTCTACTGTAATGGTTTTCTTGCAATGGAAACGAACGAATATACTGACAAATCTGATCTATAACTGTTTCGTGCATTTTGTTGGGACGATTATCATGCTTTCCGCGATGATCTTTTAAATCTCGTCGTTCCTTAATCTTATTAATAAGGTATTGGATTCTTCGAGGTGTCACTCTAAATATTGTGCATATAGTTTTTTGACAAACCTTAACGTTTTCCAAATAATATTTTATAGTACACTGCCTCCTAGAAATTTCTTCTGCAACCTTTCTTCTCACAGGTTCCTGCAGCACCAGCAGTCTGGATAGATAAAGAGTTTGTTCATTATAGTTTAGGCTCCTAAACATTTGAAAAAGTCGCACATGATTTCCTATAAGCTCCTGAGAAGCACACCCTCGCCGACGCTGGCATACACTCTCCTAAAAACATTCGGAAAAGAATATAGATATAGGTTATGTACTTACAACGTTGTTTTACGTACCTCATTTGGGGGTGGAAGAGCCGCTATGGTTACATTTCTTGATGAAATATACGCCTCACCGGCATCCCTAGATTGTTTTCTACGGATTTGCTTCCATGCATCTAAATTAAGTTTTCTTTTTTTGCCTCTATTTAAGTGTACAATGCTTGCCGGTGATACTTGAACCGACATGGTCACCACGTGTTTCAGTACATGCAACGTTGTTACACGGAAAACTGAAATAATGCTATCTACAAATTTACGTCACAGGGATTTGTGACTGGAAACCGGTTCTGCTATGTTGTCAGCAGCTTCAAATAGGCACATACTACGTTATTTTATGGAGATCTCGTTTTATACGAAAATGTTATATACAACGTTGTTCCGGCCGACCCTTCAGTTGTTGCAGAAGAGATGGCATCGAGGACGCTACTACGTCAGTAGGACCGAATGTTAACAATTATGATTATTACTAAGAATATTGTCTATTATATTTAAATGTAATAATTGTGAATGCAGAACAACTTGGGCCACACGGTATGCAACGTATGATATAGAACGATAGGCTTCGTAGATGACAGCCTTAGTTGTGATAACCAACGACGAGGTATACCTCTCAAACAAGTTAAACCGGGCCTTGCAGAAGATTGACGATTGCTAAGGAATCATCACCTAGTTTTAGTACTTTTAGCCACTGAAAAGATGGAGGCAGTGATACTACGAGGATATAGGATAAAAAGGAAAAACGAGAAATTCCAGCTTAGATGCATGATGATAGTCCCCAGTAAGACCGTGAGGTACTTGGGAGTCTATATGGACAATGAAATGAGCTTCTCAGACCACATTAAGAAGTCAACCCAGAAGGCAAAAGCTAGAATTAGCAATGTTACCTAGACTGATGCCGAATACTGGGGGACCCAGCAGTAGAAAAAGTGTGTAAGTTTGGCACAGGGCACTCAAAAGGAAAACACATCAGCAGGAGCTAGAGAGGCTGCAAAAGAAGTCACTGCTGAGGGTAGCCAGTGCCTACCACCCACTATTCAGTGAAGCCTTGCAAGTGGTGACCCTTGCATTTGCTGGGTGAAGAGAGAAGAGACGTCTACATCTCGAAAGTGGACATAGAGACAAGGCGAAAAGACTTGACAATAGAGAGGTGGCAGCAGATATGGTCTCAAACGACGCAGGTTGCGCAGTGGACAAAAAGACTGATACCATCAGTAGGTGGACGGGTAAACTGCGAGCACAGGACTACCTGCCATTTTCTGACGCAGGCCAAGGGGACATTTGGACACGGTGGAACATTATACGCTCTTCGAGTGTGAGAGGTGGCTCACATACTGACCAGAAGCCTGTGCAACTGCATGGCGAGCAACATCCTAAGCGCCAAAGCAAGCGAAGAACGTAGAACTGATAATTAAACCACAAATCTACTAGCTCCAACGAGCCCTACACTCATGTTGTTATGTCGTTCGACGAAGGTTCCGTGAATAGTAGGTGAGTTTGGTGGTAAGAAAAGAGGGAACGGGTCTTAGCCGGTCGGGCCATGGTGGCATGTCTGATGGATGCGTTTGCGTTCATTGGACATTACATCAGAGGACTCAAGCTGGTTCATCGTGGGGGGGGCAGACTCTCTCTCAGACCTCAGAATGTGCGAGTGCAAACTTCATGACATGAGCATTTCGTCAGTAAATATTATGTATGGGTGGTCATATATACAGTGATACAGTTTGATATTGCTTGTTCAATTTTGGCACTTATTGAATTTTCAGTTTTTCCTGTCCTATTCATCTATTCGTTGCAGATCTGAAGGTCACAGTCAGCCTACTAGATGCGGCTTTGTACATGTTCACCGTGTGGAGTCATCCTTAGTTTGCTTTAGCATAACAAATGTTCGTTTCCTGTTGTTATAATTATCTCAGCTAGGGACACATTGTCACGCTACGTGATTAACGTATCACAACTTTCTGTTGTTCAAAAAATCATTATAATAATACCAAGGTCTTTAATGTCATTTCGTATATCATACACCTGTAATTATTTCTTTATGGAGTTGCGACATATACGGATAATACGACATATGTTTGTAACGGAATAGTATTATATGCCATTGCGGAACATGTATGCGATAAGAAATATAGCGTGATTGGTTAGCGTGTAACACGATCTAGGAAATCGTAAATTTTGGTGGAAAATTGTTAATTTACTTTTATTATACTCATTTCTTTTGCTGCAAATATGAGGGAATATGATATTTTTGCCAATTGAATATACTCCGCGGCCAATAAAGCAATTTAGTTATGTATAGTAAACAATCCCTTATCTAGCGATTAAGCCTATCTAGTTAATAAATACTTGTTTGTGCCCTTAAGGCATCAGTTATTTGGCAGTCTTGCTGTTCGAAAAAACTCGTGTAGTTTAAGTTTAGCATTAAACGTTTCACCAAACATTTGTTTAGCCTTTTTTTAAAAGCTAAACTGAAGTGTGTGAACCATTTTGGCGCAGCTAGTAGGATTAGAAGACAGAAGAACGACGATCCTCGCAAAAGAATTTCCTCGGACTGGTTTCAACCACACACCTCTAGACGTCGAAACCCCAAAATCGACGGTTAAACAGACAAGGAAAAGGAACAAGACCAGTGACTTTGAGATAGACGGTGCCCCAAGCAGCTCTATCTTCGAAAGTCAAAGGTGCTCAAGTCGATTTTTTTCTCCCGTTTCTGCAACCCCTTTTTCAATTTCTGGTGCTATTTTGAATGGTATTACTTCACTTTGAAAATGTTTCCAGTGCATCTAATAATTTAGGTGTTTGCCAAAAATCTGCATTTTTTGGACATTAGTATTTAAAATTTTCTTTTCCAAAAGCTATATTATTGTTATTGGATAGTGTTAACATTCAGATGATTTTTCTTTCCAAAAGTTACATTTTTTTTTGGACAGGTAGATGTTTTTTCTTTTATATAGTACTTTTTAGTAGAGTTAAGATTATATTTTAAACAAGAATACTTTTAGAATAGAATAGAATATTTTACTTAATTCGTTATTACGTGATTTTATTTTTGTCAAGGCTTATACTATTTATCTTTTACCTTCGCCTTTTTTACAAATTTTTTTCTTTTTGCATTTTTACAAAACATTTACAGATTTTTTTATTTTTTACAAATAGATTCTCGTCAGAGAAATAGTATCTTCACATATTTTATGACAGATCCTGACCTAACCGCAGACTCTGTTATAAATCTCTTAGAAAAAATGTCCCTCCATCAGTAAAATCAATCTGTACGCAGCATTTCAGCTGCCAAAGCAAACTCAGAAAGTCTACCAATTTTTGATGGCGATACTCAGCAGTTAGAAGATTTCATTTTTAGGTGTGAAAATGTTTTTAATACTTATGGTCGATCTAATGATAGTAGCTTAAACGATTTGGTCTTTAACTCAATATGTTCAAGATTGAGAGGCGACGTTTGTAATTTTATGATGTGTAGACTACTCCTCACAACCTGGCCACAGATAAAAAATGCTATAAGAGAGCACTTTGGAGACAAAGTGGATGGACAAACCGCAACTAGAGAATTTTTACACCTTTCCAAGAACCATAATGAAACTATATTAGATTTTCTAGAGGGATTAAAACTTATAAAATCCCGAGTCGAGGTTAAAATCCAGACAGATCCTTCCCTCACCACAGACCAAAAATCCTTACTCATAAATCAGAACGAACTTAAAAATTAATTTTTTAATAAAAATATGTCAGACACATAAGTTGGGTTACTCTTAAATATATTTTTTTGCCAAATAATCGGCTATCACATTATAATTTGCTTCAAATGTAGTCATAGCCAAAGTAACGGTAACATCTGTAGCTTTTATCACAGTACAGATGGTTTGACAAAACATAATTTGGATACCAAATTGGCATATAAGCATTTCTTGAAATATTAACTCTTAACGTTTTGGCTACGTATGCAACATTTACCAAAGTAAAAAATATATAACAAGAAAATTGAATTAAAATTATTTAATTATTTGGAAACCAAATTATTTTTTGCCAAACATTCCAAACTTTGTTAAAGACTACAGGGGTGGCGTAAATATTTGCAAGTAGTTTATATTTGAACAGACGCAACTTCAATTATACGCCTTGAAACAGGGACAATCGCAGCTTAGCTTCAGAAATATTTGGTTCCCAAGTTTTTGTTAAAGATCGTCAGAAGTTTCAGATATTTTCATGCTATAGATGCCATAGACCACGCTATCCCTAATAATACAAGACAGTACAATTGACAGCTTGCTTCGTTATTTGAGGAGTATCTTTTAAAAATTGCAGTTTCTCTATTTCATAACGAGTGAAAATGTATTTTCAAACACGGATTTCGTGATTATCAAAAAATAAAATAGTAAACCGGGCAGATAGACTGCATTTATGAACCTCTGTTTGAAAACAGTTTTTCATTAGTTTCATACTCAATTAGGACAAGTCTATTAGGACAAGTGTATTATTATTATTAGGCAGTTGGTATTAATTTTTCCATGGTACACCATCAAAACATAAATTTTGCTATGTTAATCATGCGAGTTTTATCTGCTGTGTGAAAGACCACCATTCGTTGGTCTAACAATGGAGTATTTGCAGAGAAAAATGGCGGGAAATTTCGTATTACTTTCTGAATCCAATCTGATAATAGTGTAGCATGCAGATTATACCAAACAATGTAGTAATGAACGTTAATCTCTTTTTAACAGTATGCTACTTGTAATGTGGGTGAAAACGGTACAATTGGCTATTAAAATACATCGAAAATTACAGTTAGGTATCAATGAAAATTGAGTCCATAGCAACAGTATGTATTAAATATTGGAAGACTAGTGTGATTTTGACATAGATTGTTAGGTTAACTGAGTTTTGAAATACTATTCTGTATTTTTAATAGCAATAGCAAAGTAATGAAATTTCTCTAAAAAAGTTTACTCATTGGGTACTATGAAAAACACCTGAGTTTAAACTCCGAGTATCTACTTATGAGCATTGTCCATGAAGTTATAGTTTGTGCTCCTTTTCATATGACCCCGTTACAACTTTTGACATTTTGAGTTCGGTGAACACAAAAATATCTTCTCCTACTCCAGTTTGAAAGCCTGGGTCACCTACGGATCTCAAAAATATTATTATTTCATTATCGTTACATATCGCACCACCTCTTCGTTCTCCAGATTCTACACCTAGGACGTGATTTGATAACCACTCATATTTTATTTAGTGAATATGTACAATACCTTAATAGATTTATAATATTTTTTAGAACGCAAATTAAATAAGACCATACCTATGCCGTGACTGTCGTGGTTAAACTAGAGTCTGCTGCCTATCAGACTCCAAAATGATGTAGTATAGTCATAGCAAACGTGATTACTCACAACAATATTAACATAAGAGCCCTTTATAATACGGAGCATCTCTGTCTGGTTTTTATTCATATCATGTGGAGCATTTGCTTCAAATTATTGAGTCCAAAGTAGATGGTCATTTTTATTCATATTGTATTTCAAATTTCTCGATGGACTGTGATCAAGAATGATATGATCAATGTTTTCCAAACCGAAAAGTAGATCATACATTTTTTTGATGGGAGATAGGACAATAGCATTACTCGTTGGCCCGTCTCTGTCTGACTGTCGCTATTTTCAATTTGGTATGGGGTATATGCAGCGCGATCGTAATATGGATAATGCTGTTATATATATTTCTCAAAATTGGTGCAGTGACGTCTCAATAGTTAGCAAAAAATGAAATCAAAAACCTCGTTTTTAAGCGTTTTCTGACCATTTTCTGCTTTTCTCCTTAACTTCTTATTTTTTATTCAATTTATTCATAAAGGACAGTCTAATGTTCCAAAAAATTACTTTGGTAACTTTCTGTACTTTACACAGATCCATCCGAACATTGTGTTCGAAGACGTATCTGTAGACTACGCCAAAATGAGAGGAGTATTGCATATTGTAGTATCAGCAACTAAAGAACTACAGGATTTTCAGGAATTCCTGATCATTTTCCTTTTTTTTTCGGTTGAAAAAATATAAAAATACCAATGTGAGCAAAACGTGCTCGCCAATTGCTCTGAGGTGATAAGGATAGATAAAGTTGTTGTCATTGACATGTTTTTCTCAAGTAGATCAGTATTTGTAGTAATTTTCCCAATGAGGCTAATAAATAATACCGAAAGCACACAATTTGAAAGCACAGTTCACATAATAACTATTTCTGGTTTTGAGGGAAGCTCACCAATATTTTTCAAGCTTTTGTCTGCTGTAAGTACCTATTTATCTTCAAAAATAAAAGGTGAAACTGAATATGTACTTGTCTGTTCAAAAGGTCACTGATTACTGGTTTTTTGTTACTCATAGGTGAAATAATACAAGAACCATAAAACTTCCGTCATTAATAGGTACGTAATAAGGCAGGGTTATCAAGTAGTCGTAAGTCACATCGTCATTACGAAACAGACGACCTTCTGTGGAAGATCGAATGGACACAGTTACAAAAATACATGCAGAGAGCATAAAGTGCATGTAACAGCACACGGCCCACTGCCTTTTAAGGTGCATAGCCTTGTTCAGATATTCCATTGATATTTATTAGGCGAGTTCTTGAGTACCTGCCGTCCGTCGACTGCATGGCTGGCTGGGTAAAATCTTGTGATTTGTGGCCGATTGTAACAAGAATTAAAAAGATGTGGGACAACATCGACGCCTTCAAAAACCATAACAATAGCAGATCAGCCGTAAATCAAGTGTTTTGCTCTCGGGAATTGGCTGGAGTTATTGTCTTGGAGCACGTTTGCAATTAGTTATGATATGGTGTTGATACGCACACGCTTGTCGCAAAATACACTTCTCATCGATTTTCTTGGTCGATACGCGCCAATACCTCATTGTGGGAGGAGCCATAGAACATATTTGTTTTCTGTCATAATCATTATTTTTTAAGCTATTTAAATTTTATTTCATAAACTTCTAACTGCAGGTATAGCATCCTTTGAAGTATTTTGTACCTATGTACCTGTATCAGTTTGTTTTTTTTATTTGTGTAAACACGTTTACATCAATCCATAATTATCCCCTAACTACAAAATTGTGCGAGATTTCAGCTACAGACCTCATTTATGCATATCTGAACTAATTTTGGGTCTATCAGAATCCATAACTAATTGAAGAATATATTAACCGAATGATTACTTCTATGTCGAAAACTCGGTCGAAAACAGACTTTTTAATGGTTACTGGTAACTTTTTATTGCAAGTTTTTAGCTGTTTTAAGATGGCATGATGACAGCTGTAACAAATTGAGTTCTTGGGTAGTCCTATCGGAGGTTTGAGATTTATACCAGAAAACCCAATCAGTACATGCATTTCTGATTGCCGGTTGTAACAAAAATTTAAAAATATGTCGACAACATCGATGCCTCAAAATACACTTCGCAACAATTTTCTTTGAACGCTACGATGATAGAAGACATTTTGGAAAGAGCTAAAGGAAATACCTCTTTTTCCACTATCGAGTTCCTTTTGAGTGAATTTGCCCATACTCCGAGTACTGTAAAATGATGTATATGGTTGTGTATTAATACCTTGATTACTTGAGAACGTCAGGTTTCTTGAGCACAATATTCAAATCTATTTATGTAATTTAAAGACGAATATATCAGGACATGCGTGTTTCTGTTTAGTTACCACGCTTGCTTCCGCAGTAAAATTATATATGCTTCACTTAAGTGGGATCATTCAGTTCATATTGTCAATTGGTAGCCGTAGTGATGGGAAGTAGGCCACCTGTAACACTTTTTGCCGACCCCACAGAATCTGCCAGAATCAGCGTTGAAAAACTTAATTGCCTCCTGAAAACCTCCTTTTTGTCGAGCCTTCCATCAGACCTCCTAATAAAAAGTCAGCATTATGTTCGACAAATATAATGATCCCTCTTCGAACCCTGATGTCGTGCCAAATATCTAGCTGAACCCCAAGGTTGAGATACATCAGTAGCTGGAACGATGTTTCTTATTTTTCTCAGCATCTGATGGGTTCATTCAGCACCTTCTTGATAAATGTCTGCTCAGTTGGCAGTGCCCTTGCGAGAGGCCTAGTACCAATAGTTTGAGCGGTACTCTGCCTTTGTTCAAAAGCCATAGCGTACTGCCCATATTCGAGCCTGCCATGAAACTTTGTGCTTACCTGCAGTCGTCTCTCTCTAACCAGACTTTCGCACAGTTCATTGTGAGTCCATTCTGTAGGACACCAATGACGAGGCGCCTAATGATTCCTAACATGAATTCAGGGTCGGTATAGGAGCTGTTAGCCCCAATCCTAGTCAGGCGATTCGCCCTCAAATGTGTCCGGCGACCCACAATAGGCTTACATTCTTGTGGCGTTCTTTTGAAGGGCAGCAGAGCATCATTCCTGGACCAGAACTGATCTAGCCATCGGAGATGCCACCATTTTCTGGGTTTGAAAATTAATCCCGATTGACTTGGGAATGTCAGGTCAATTATCTTGTGAACAACTCTGAGAAGATCCACTTATGTAATACGCAATTTAAAGTTCAGTTTATCAGAACATGTGCTTCTGTCTAGTTACTTAGTTACTATGGTTAACCTCCACAGAAACATTATTTATTATGCTTCAGCTTCATTTAATTGAGCTCATTCAGTTCAGATGATAAATCTATTCAGCATATAAAATGCCGAAACTCTGATGTAGTGGGCCAATTCTAAGGCTGAATTCAGATTCTACGCAAAGAATTCCTTCAAAAGTAACTTACAGCACATTTTGAGATAAAAATCAGCCTCTTTCAGACCTTTGATACCGTGGTAAGGCAAATAGCAAATATACCTTTTTTTAAGTTATCTGCCCGGTGACTTTAATGAGACGTCAGACTAGATTGTGTCCTAACTTTCTAATAAATTTTCAGGTATTGTAATATGGCTGCAAAAAGTCGAATGGTTATCGTATATGAAAATGCGACCATTTTTGTCGGTCTGTCTGTCGCCTGTATGTCTGTCCAGTAACCCTTTCTCTTCTCGGATTTAGTTTTCTGTTCGTACTAATTAAATAGTAACGTAACGGAAACAGAGAGTCATTAAAGGTAAAACAAACAAGCAGATGCTGAAACTCCACTTTTGGGCTTGTGTAAGGTCAATTTCTAAGATGTTTTATGGACGTTTTTGAAGGATGGGAAAAATTTTTCGGTATAGTCAAAGAACATCTATTAAAAGGCACAGTTACCACTCTCAATTCTAAATTATTTGTAGTACTTAGTTATATGCTGTATATTAAAATTTATATTTTAAATTTTAAGTTTGAAATGATGATATCAACAATCACATTAAAGAAGTATGCATCATGCTGCAAGCCGAGACAGATCCATTAAGGGTCATGAAGAGCAATAGCCAGACCTGGTTAAACATAGCAGTTTAAATAGGGACAGCAGTGAAGGTATATTAACCAAATTTAAATGTATATTTTCAAAATGTCAATGCCAATACCTCGTATAAGGCGTAGCCTTCGAGGTGGCAGTATTTGTATTGTATCGGAATAGTACAAATTAAATGATGAATAACGATGATCATATTTATGAAACATAGTAGCTTTTTTATAATTTTTAGATGAGATCAGAAAAGTTATGCCTGCAAAAGTCGTAACAAGTTGAGAATAGGCCTCAGAAATTTCTTCTGAATGAACCCAATCATCACCTCACATCTGAACAATCATCAGAACTATCTGGCAGGAACTTTCATAGAACAATTTGATAATCTTATCTCTTCCACTAAAGTTGATTGAGTTATTTAAACCACAGTCGTACTATAAGAAGATGAGTACTGTCATTTAAAAAATAACGATTTTTTGTGACTAGGTGATAATCGAACTTGTTTAGTTATTTTTCATCATAGTCAAAACAACAACCATAGATATGGACGAAACGGTTTAACTTTAGGAGCGAGTGAGAAAATAAACAACTTCAGTTCCAAATCTTGAAACTCAAGATATTAATCTTTGCTATATATAGGAGTGTGGGGTATAACGTGCACCCCATCGTGCGAATTGGTAAAAATCAAGGTGAAAATACACGCTAATTAGACACTTGAAGTATTGTGGAAGGCTTTCGCGACCATGGTCCGATTAATTGTTGAGCTGTTCGGCCGGCGTCGACACGTTCGGCCGCCTTGGCGTCGGAGCGCTTCGCTGCTTGACGTTTTGGCAACACGAGTGCTTGGCGAAGTTTCTCGGAATACGCAGAAAAGGTAACATACTTCTGAGGATGCGTGTCGACGCCGGTCGAACAGCCCAAGAACCAATAGTTCATTAGACACTTGAAGTCGCCAAATTCATTCAACAAACTGTGATTTTAAATTCAGAAACATGCAATGCTTGATAAGCAGGAGGTGGAAGTGAATACAAATCTCTCAGCATCGCTGTCAAACTGACTCATAAGAATAGTCAAGTAACTGTTGGTTAACAACAGGTGTCAATTATATGTTAGTATTAAATCAAAAAACTATTTAAAGATTCAATGACAAGTTGAGAAAAATTTCTATGGAACTCCATTGTATTCACACCTGTTTTTTTTCTTCATTGTTATTTTTTGAATTATTTATTTTCGTAACTTTTTAAATCGTATAATAGATAAACTACCTAATAATATACGACTATACATATAATAGGCCCTCAGATGGGAAATGCTTTGGTTGTTGGATTATAATTTTTAACAGCTCTCTGCCATCATCTCCCATGTTGGGTTTTAATCCTATTTGGGCTAGTCAATATTTGCGAGAGAAGACCAAAACTAGGTGTTTTTTAGTATACGAGATATTGCGTGATACAGAGATCCTTCATCCTTCCTCATCTATTACTTTCTCCAGAAGTTACGAAGACATTTTTTGCTCACATATAAGAAATTGATGTTTCTTGATGTTAGCGTCTCCGCAAATGGCGTTTATAGTCGATCCAATGGACTTAAGCAGCTGCAATCCGCACACGGATCGATCGGCGATGTGGTCGATTCGTTTATAATCGCACACGGGTGGATTAATAAATCATAAATTTCATTTTAACCCTAGACTTTTATCTTATTATTTAATAAGTACAGGTAGAACCCCGGACCCCGGAATCTTGTAATGTTTTCATATTACTACATATAATTATAAAATCAAGACCAATTTGTCAGTGTAACTTCAAATATTCACGAACCAAACTGCCACTCTAACCGCATGGATTGAAAATCGGAGATTGAATACGCACGACTCGAAACGACCATCAAACGACCTCTTATTGGCGCTCCAATGTTTTGCATCAGTACAGGTGCGTCGGGAATTGGGTCGACCATACAGCCAATCGACAAGTGTGCGGATACGCTTAATATCTGGAATATCATCGTTGGTAAGAACTTAAGACCGCGGTCTCACGGACACACGAGCTAGCAAATTTAGAACACACGCGGTCATATGAGACTAGTCACACTACTCGTGTAAAGTGCGGTCGTGTTGAGCAAATTGTTCTATTTTATAGAACGTGACCTAATTTTCATTCGATGCTCTATCGTGCGTTATTATTCGCGCATCCGTATTATGGTGATAATAATAATAATAATAACTTTATTTTCCATTTGACTGTACAAACAGTATAGGAAATTGTCAAAAAGCAGCAGGTACTTTACATCCAAAAAGAGTATAAATAAAACAAACAATAGCAGGACGGATCTCGAAAACTTTAAGGGATGATTTCTGGCATTGAATTATGTTATAATATGTTTAATTAAATTAAGTGTTTATTCTCAATAGCTAAAAAGTTGACATGTCCTCAATTAGTGCGCGAAATGGTTAATTGTGGCCGCTCTTATCATATTCGTATGTCACTAGGTCACCAGCTGAGGTAAACAATCAAAAAAACATTAAAAAAGACATGTTAGCTTAGGTTGTGGTTACAGTGCAAGCGACTGTAACCACAACTTTAACCGTACTAAACGATCTTCGCCCTTTTTTGCTGTAAAATCGAGTGTTTTTACCTAAAAGTGAAAGTGGATCATACACGTTTCAATCATCTTTACAACAAAACTTCAAACGTTGATTTCTCTGTAACAAATGCGAATTTAAGAATAATTCCTTTTGACATCGGCTTCACATTCCGAAATCGATGTGCCATCTGTTTTTTCGGGATTTGTACTGGGACACGGTGTATAGGAATCAACTCAATCAACAAACGTACACATATTAAAAAAGTAGCGAGCGTCCAACTACCAGCGCATTTAATTTTTACAAATATTCATCCAGCGTATAAAAAGCATTTGAGACCAAGAATTTCTTCAAATGTCTTTTGAAAAGTTCAGAGAAATGCATTTTTTATAACTGTAGGTAGGTGATTATTTACTTTAACACCCATGTATTTTTGAGCATTCGAAGTAATATTAATTTAGTCTAGCCATAGAAACATACAGATTGTTTTTGTTTCGAGTATTTCTACAATGAATATCACAGTTTAATTTAAAGTTTTCCCTACTATTATACGTATAAATCCCGATTTTATGGATGTATACACAAATTACGCCTGAGAACTTTGAGATCCTTAAATACTTCTCTACAAGATGTTGTACTAGAAATACCGGCTATACTTCTAATAATTTTTTTTGTGTGAGATAAACACTGCAGTAGCATTAATATATCCCGTAGATGTCAGTTAAAGCATAATACATACAAACAAGTTGGATACTCCCAAAAGTAGTTTTTAGGTTTCGGAATAAGTATCCATATGAGTTTAAGCTGGCTTTAAGTTTTTCACATTGAGGTTTCCAGGTAATACATTCATCAAAAAGAAGTCCAAGTATATAGCTTCACAGATTTATGATGATGATACAATTTCTAAGCATCGTTTGTTTACATTTACACTGTCATTGAGTGAATTGTTATTATAAAGGTTATAATGCTCAATCTCAAATAATAAAAACTGCAACATCCGAGTCACTGCTATCAGTTTCGATGTTTTGTAATGGAGTCAACAATATTTGAGGTTATTTGGTTGACCGCACTCGATTTTACTTGACAAATCCGACCATCCAAAGAATGTTTACTTCGTGCAACTTTTGCTCGCTTGTGCTTCATCGTGCTCACACTTATGACAACTATTCTCTTAAACATTTGCTTTATTAACTTTTGTGTTTAGCTGTTACTCTATGGGATTAGCAAACTATCGTGCCTTTGAGATCTCGGATACTGGAAATTTGTGATTATCATAAGCTTATTATAAATTACATAATATCGCCGGATATGTTGCGATATAGCAGATCAGTCGGGTCTCATTTCTTTGTTTCATTAATAACACTGCTTGCTATAATAAATTCTAGTGCTCGAATATATAGCCGAGCGCATCACAAAATACGATTTTCATGTAACTGAAACTATTATAAAAATCTGACGGTGCCGCCACGCCGCGCGAATATAAGGTACGGTTGCTAGTCGATTAATTATTTCCGGACTTTGCACGTGTGCGTATATTACTACTACAGGGTGTTTCACTGGAATATAACATAACTAGATAGTGCCAAATTAATCTGATGATAGTGTAATTGGGGTTTTGAAAACAAAATTAATTTATTTATGATAAATTACCGAAGACACACCGACAGCTCCTTTTGATGTCAAAATGTTAGTTTTCACCGACCTACTCCGATACTTATTACCATTATTTATTTCTAGATTCCCAGCTAATCGTGAAAATAGTTACTTGTGTAACTGGTGTATATTTGTTGCACGACAGACGACGAATGAAGTTTGCAGCTAGGACGAAGACTACGCTCGAAATAAATATCTTTTTGAATGTTTAATCGAATATGTTTTGTTGAAACACCTTTTTTGGCGCCATTGTAGTCCAGTGGCTAAGCGCTCGGCCTTCCACCCTACAAGGTCCGAGTTCGATCCCAGAACCTGACACCTGTTTTTATTTTTTTTACAAGAATATTTATTGATATGCTTTTTGCACTAAAAAAATAATAATTGTACTTTTTTGAAACTTGTCCAAATGTATTGCTAAAAAAAAAAATAAAAAAGAGTTGCCAAGCCCTGAGATTGAACCCGGACATAGGTGGGAGGAAGACCGAGTGCTTAGCCGTTGAGCCACCATGGCGCCGAAAAAAATTTGTCGATATTTCAACAAAACATATTTGATTAGGTCCTTTAGTACTGGAAGTTGTGTTCTAATTGCGAACATTCAAACACATTCACTTCGATCGTCTCAAGCTGCAAACTTCATTCATCGTCTATAGTGCAACAAACATACACTAGTTACACAGGCAACTATTTTCACGATTAGCTGGGAATCTAGACAAAAAAATGATAATAGGTGAAAACTAACATTTTGACCTCACACGCGCTTGGTTTTGTTCGGGAGCTGTCGGTACCTCTTTGTACTGGACTCAAAAATCAATTTTTATTTTGATATAACTTTTAAATTATTGCGAAAAAAAGTTTTCTTATAAAATGTATAGCGGGTTATTCACATTACTTGACACGGAGCATTATGGCTAAAGTATCTAATGAAAAAGAAATTAATAATTTCGGATGGATAGGGACCCGTTAAGGTTACATTTTAAAAATATTTTCATATTATACAGGGTGTCCCCAAAATACGAAACACGACTTTATGTATCACATATGGAATCTAAAGCGAACCGTTTAGGTGTAAATCACCATTTTCGGTATAAGTAGATGATGTCAGAAAAAAATTGAATATCACAGAGATTATAAAACTGAGAAGGCTGTGACTTTTCCGTATTAGTAAGCATGAAATGCGTCAACCTAGATTAGACGGTCAAATTTGAACTACGTATGACAGTAATAAATATTTTTTACAGTCCACTGGCTACCGCAATTTACTAGGGGTTAAAAATTTCCAAGGCAATTAAAAACCATGAAATGAAACAAAAACAACCAGCGATTGTTGGACCAGCACGCAACTATCACATGTAATGGTGTAAAAAAGTAGTAATTTGCGTCAAAGGAACGATACCTTTGACTGGAGCCCATCTATTCTTTCAATATCTATTAGCAATATTGCAAAAAAGGAATACTGACAAATCAGATTTAAATTTTCTGCCATTCAAGTTATGATTTATAATTTGAACAAATTTTAATTCATTCTTCATTTTCTGCGATCTTGCTAATAGGCACTTAAGAATTTTCAGAACTCCAGTCAGAGGTACTTTTGACAGAATTGCATACTTTTTTATATCATTAAATGTGAAATTTTATTATGAAAATAATAAACTGCCTACAACATTCTCTAGTAGTTTTCATTTCATTTCAAAATTTTTAATGGTTTTGGAAATTGCCAATCTCTAGTACATTGCAGTAGCTAGTAGGCCGTGAAAAAAATCCATTTCTGTCGTACTCTAGCTTCTCTTTGACCAAAGATGTTACCGCCGTTGTTTCTGGTTTGAATTTGTTTATGTGAGTAATTTTTATAATCGTGTCCCTTCAGTCTAGTTCGTGTGTATTTTTCTGCTAAGTTAGTTGTTTTCTTCTACCTGAATAGGTTTTTGTTTATATTTTATGGTATGCTACGTTGCTTTTATGGGTTGTAAAATCGAAAAACACCGATTTGGTTGAAAATTTGAAATTAAATAAAAACTACCAGAGAATATTCACAACCTTCCATCATTAGAAACGTTATCAAATTCTACATTTAATCGTATAAAAAAATTAGGCATTCCCATTTGAAAAAATCATGTTATCTCTGATCGAAGTTTCCTTAATTAATCGACCAATTTCTCCAAGCATAAATGTAATTTAAATTTGACAGTCTCATCAAAGCTGACGCATTTTAGGCTTAGTAATACGGCAAAATCACAGCCTTCCAAATTTTATAATCTCTGCGAAATTCAATTTTTTCCTGATATCTACTTATACCGAAAATGGTGATTTACACTTAAACGAGTCCCATGTGTGAAGTCACATTAGAATTTATCAAGGAATCTGAATATGCAATAATATACGGGGTGTTCCATTTAAAAAAATACAACTTTGATACGTTTCGTGTTTTGGGGACAGCCAGTATAACATGATAATATTTTCGAAATGTAGCCTTAATGGGTCCCTATCCATCCGAAATTATTATTTTCTTTTTTATCAAATACTTGCCATACATGCTCCATGCCGAGTAACGTGAATAACCCGGTATATGATCCTTCCATTTATCACAAACATTTTGTATTCAAAACCCCAATTAAGCATTCATTTGATAGAAGTGATATTGCTCCACCTGTTTTCAAGAAGTCTATCCAAAAATCCAAGGCACCAGTTTAGCTTTTCTTCATATGTTTCATGGTTCCTTAACAATAGCTCAAGTTACCTTCTTATCCCTACGAGAGGAATGGTTCCATTAACGAGTTGCTCCTATTAAGTTTTTTTTGAACGTTTTGTCTGCCAATTCCATCTAGTCCATCTATCTGTCTATTTTTATGTCTGTCAAGTCTATATGGTGCCATTTTTGTAACAGCGTAATCTCAGTAAACGCTTTGCCGCTAATCAGTGAAATTTGTGGTCATATATGCTGTTGGACAAAAGTCAAATTATTCCATCAAAATTTCAAGTATAAAGCATTCAAATGACCGAAAATATTGCATTTTCACGTTTCGGTGGCTTCATGTGTGATGAAGGAGGACGAACCCAAAATTTGTTGTAGTTATAGAGAAACCTCTATTGGTTTAAAAACATGACATTGGTGAAATGGTTTCCTTTACAGGCCTATGCGAACATGCCTTTGAACATATATGTGTGGTCTTAGAATTTTTCACTTCATAATAATAATATAACCTGCAACTTGAAAATTATCAGCTTGTTTGCTTGATATCTGGACTTCCTTTCGTTGCATTGTCGCAAATAATTCTGATCTATTCATATTTATAGAATCAGTGCCGCCTAAAAACCTATACTCCAGGACTTTTGTTATTAGGTATGTGTGGATAGTAATGTGTCAAGCCACTTGACTCCCTTTTTTCCGTAGTTCACATTGATCTGTACTTTGTTCCGATTCGAATCGTTTCATTCTGTCGGTCGCAGGTCAGGCAGATATTAAAGTGGAATTGAAAGAATGCAGGAAGAAAGTCTAAGTCTTTGGAAAGATCTGACCCAAAGGAAGAGGCATAGTTATGACGTGCTGCCTTCCTACATATAGCAATTTCATCAGGAGACCGACATAATGATACATTTGTCACCAATTAGCAGTAGCGTTTCAACTATTAGAAAATTGTATTAGATTACTCCTTTTGTATTTGATTTAGATCCCTGTGTTTCTCAAAGGTGTCTTTATCACGACCCTTCTGTGCATATAGGAACTGGCTATGCCCCCTCTCCCCCCAATGTTGTCGCAAATGGAGCACTAAAGATTTGTTATACTGACGACTGATCTTCAGATGAAAGTTGTCCTATAACAGGTAAATTCCACATAGCTGCCGCGTTGACCACTCGTGCTGATGCTTCATGTTTTTTATCGGCAACTGAAACTAATTAAAAAATATTTGCGTTAATTTAGTTACTCATTTATGTCTTGCAAACTCAATAGAGTATAGTAGCATACTATATTGGCTAAACGTTGTTTTTATATCGGCCCAATATTTATTCATTGATAGTGGCATTCCAATCATTCACCAGTATTGGTCCTATATTGGCTACACTTTGGAATTGCAATATTGGTTTTTCCCTCTTGCCCCAGATTGGCCCAATATGTTATTTTGTGATATTGATTTTGCAATATTCGCACTATATTGTATTTGTGATGGTAAGTACAATATTGCAGGTAAATATTGGTGCAATGTTGTATTGACAGAAGAAGTACAATATTGTAAAAAAGTACAATGGCACAATATTTTAGTTGTTTATATACTATTGCGCCAAACTTGGAATTTGATGTTTCAATCAACATTTCAAATAAAACGCTAAATTCGTATTGGCTCAGCTCGCCGCTTTACAATATTGCTTTTATGTTATTAGTGTAATCATATAGTTATTTATTATTTATCTATATGCAAAACAATATACCTGTTATTTAAATATCCATACCCAACAAAACATTTAATATTATAATACCTAGTTATTCAAACGATCAAAATCGGCCAATATTGGGCCAAAGTTAAATCGATCTTCATCCCCAGCAAAATAATAAAGAGCGTCGTTGCCAGACCTTTAGCAGTCATAAAGTTCCGAGCGAAATGATTTCATCAAAGCTTCTAGGCCCAATTTTAACTATCCTTTATCTAATTTTTTTAAGAAGCCTTCTATTGTTATTCTTTTATTAATCACCTGACTTCATAGCTGTATTTATTTTGCAAGTGAAGTGAGATAGTTGAAACTAAGGTGAGATTCTCAAATCAGTAAATATCAGTTCTATTAGGCGTTAAAAAATAACAGCTGAGCACAGCTGCTCAGATTATACCTAACCTAAAATTGGCAGTTTTTATTAACGTCAAAAGTGAGAGAACTGATATTAGTCTTTAGTTTGTGCAATTGGGGTAAGGGGCGAAGTAAAAATCTCATTTCACTTTTAATATTAAATTATTATTACATTGGAATCAACTGTAACTCCGAAACGATTGACTTTGCAACTTGAGTATTATACATTTTTGAAAATTAGTATCAAAGAAGGAACCAATTTTGCAAATGCATATACATATTTGAGTGATTGAGGGGTTGATCGCGGAGAAGGTGATTATTACAGCGGTTAATGGACTAGTATCACGAGGTTAAGAACAATGATTTAATTGTTATAACCGCTTAGTGCATGCAAAAATAAACGTACTGCTGCATTTCGTTACTTTCTACATCATTTTGTTTTTTAGTAATTCCATTCTAATGTTTAAAGAAAGGAATTCAGATTCAGCCAATCAGTGCCAACCGCGCGAATCATCAGCAGTGCATTGTTGCCAAGAACAGCTCCGACTCGCAGCAACACAGCACACATATCTGTCTTTTGATTGGCTGTTCGCCCTTAGGGCAGTGACGTCACTGCCCTAGGAGTATTCAAATATTTTCCTTATTTTCACGGCTTTCCTGTGCCCAAAAATCGGAGAGAAAAAAATGAGATGCTTTTAATGACGTACTCTATCATATGCAACCAAAAAAAAATCATGATACTAGTCCATTGGTATGTAACCAGATATGCTTTAAGAAATTTTTGACTCATTTTCATATTGTTTTCGTAAAAGCATTTTGTTTAGAACTGTTCAGGTTCAGGATGTTTTTCGCTGAAATGCGCTGTATGTTTCATGATCATTGAGTGCAGACACCTTGTAAGTACCTACCTCGTAAAATAATTATTACAGAAAAGACCAACGTGTAGATAGCGCTAGATCTGGATTAACCCATAAGAGATATGTAATTCAAGATAATGATAAATACGGCTCGATGTGGATTATGTTATAATTGAAAAAAATCACCGAAGCATTTTATCTGATCGCAGGATTTATGCCATTTATTTTTTATGTTAACGTCTGCGGCAGCTGATCTCCAAAAATATTCTTATGTATTGCACAAACGGTTTGCATCTTTAGTATTTATTATTATTTGCTGATATACCCAAGACCCATTCACACGACACCGATTCGGCTATTTTACCGAATCGTCTTTTTCACCGTGTACAACAGTGGCGTGTACATTTAAACGGACTTGTTTACACGGTGAGTCTACGAAGCGCCTACGGCAAATTCGTCGTTTCGGTTGCGTGTTGTCACCAAACACCGACTAAAGCTTAGTTCAGATGACGTGCAGTGATAAGGTGGAGGTTTTTGCTGACGCTATGGAAAATCAGTTCTCACCCAATTATTATCTTGATAATGACCTCGATGAGGAGCGACAAATTATAAGATCTGTCAGGAGGTACTTCATGCGTACGACGCGCACGTTTGTTGCGTCTGTGTTCAGATGACACGCGTAGGACTTCGTACAACTTTTATATAGAGTGAGACTAGGCAATCGAGTGTCAGTTTATTTGTTGTTGATAACGAGAATGGATGTAGGAGCTGTTTGTGTTTGGTTAGCATATAGAAGGAAACCACGTAGGAGGGAAAGGACACACTGGGTTCACCCAATTTTAAGGAATCGACTTTCTACAAGCTTATACTTTACACTGTATCCCAACCTGCGAAATCACGAACCTAAATTTTTATCATCGGATTTGCAAAACATTAGGACCAGTTCCTCCCAGGCGCTCTTTTTTGCCGTCTTATTTGAATATAATTTGGAATGCATGTCCCAAATCGTAGGTCTCTTCTCAATTTCATCAATGAAAACATCTGTGTTGAATTTTTCTGTTTCCATTTCAATAACATACGTGAGAAATAAATTTTTTGCAGAGAGACACCAGGTATGTCGATTGAACGCTAGAAAAGACGCGTGCCAACTGAACAGGCAATGGGAGCGTCTAGTATTTAATACGCGCGTCGCCGCTGACTGACGCGCGTATTGAGATTCTTTGCGTCTAGTGGCGTCGTACGCGCGTACAATTTGTCGTGCGCGCGTGCATGCGAACAGCTTGAATGAATTATGTGTATTTTCAACACGAGCACCACGTCGACGCGCGTCGTACGCGTTTCATCTGAACTAAGCCTAACCGATTCGGTAATAAAACCTAAAGGCGCGTCCACATTATGCCGAGCGGCATGGCTCGGCTTAGACCGAATGAAAAAGCCGAATTAGCGTGGACGAATCTTTCGGCTTGCCTAACGTGCCGAAAGCCGACCCGAATGGGCCCACAGGCCTAATTCGGCATAATGTGGACGCGTCTTAAGGGGCCTGAGCATATGCATTTGCCATGTAAAACGTGGATTCCCATTTCGAACAGACCTCACTTGTTTTTCAAACTACATTCACAGTATTTCAGAAGGTGATAGTTAAGACCTTAATGAATGACATCTAAATGCAATTTTTTCAAGAAAGTTTTTTAGTGTGCAAAAAAACTCGCAATGCAAAATCCTACATTCTTCAAATGTCTGTAATTTAACAACGAAACACGATATCAAAAAAATGCCACCGTAGTGACAAAGCGCAAGCTTTCTTCTTCAACTTGCTTTTTGAATCATTACTGTAAGTTTAAAGGTAACGCAGGAGCTGGGAAATGCGAAATTCATTTTTATGGTGACCATTGGACCTTTTGACCTTACCTTTGGATTTTTGGACGTACAAACAGCGACTAACTGATTCGGGAATAAAACCTAAAGGCGCGTCCACATTATGCCGAGCGGTATGGCTCGGCTTAGACCGAATGAAAAAGCCGAATTAGCGTGGACGAATCTTTCGGCTTGCCTAACGTGCTGAAAGCCGACCCAAATGGGCCGACAGGCCTAATTCGGCATAATGTGGACGCGCTTTAAGGGGCCTGAGCATATGTATTTGCCATGTAAAACGCGGATTCCCCTTTCGAACAGAACTCACTTGTTTTTCAAACTACATTCACAGTATTTCAGAAGGTGGTAGTTAAGATCTTAACGAATGACATCTAAAAGCAATTTTTTCAAGAAAGTTTTTTAGTGTGCAAAAATACTCGCAATGCAAAATCATGCATTCTTCAAATGTCTGTAATTTAACAACGGAACACGATATCAAAAAAATGCCACCATAGTGATAAAGCGCAAGCTTTCTTCTTCAATGTGCTTTTTGAATCATTACTGTAAGTTTGAAGGTAACGCAGGAGCTTGGAAATGCGAAATTCATTTTTATGGTCACCTTTGGACCTTTTGACCTTACCTTTGGATTTTGGACTTATCGCTCCTCATCTTAGACACGCACACTGGAGAAAGGGAACAGGCGGCCACAGGGCCACGCCTCCTCGCTAACACGGGAATCCGTATTTTCTTGGATTCTCAATTTCACGCGCTATACCCTAGACCCTTAACCGGTAGTAAGCACCCAAATGAGATCTTTGACTTACAATAGGGTGAATTCAAAATTTTCTGTTAACTAATCTACGCCTCCTTCGACGATACCAATATAAAATTATAAACGTATTTACGGCCATCTTACAAGAAAACTATTCAAAAATGAACCAAAAACCCGCACCCGGCAGTGAATCTGCCTATACAACAGTTTTCTGTATGAACATAATTTGTATGAACATAATTTGCGCCGATTCGTTAAAATTACCAAAACGGTCATTTGACCGCATCGTATGAATGGGCTGCTTACGTTCAAAGGGAACACGAACTAGGTCCAATGCGTTTAATATGATGCTATAGGTTGGCCAATCACCAGCGGCGTAGCGTGGCGTCAATACAATGTACCTAATAAGTAACTGCAATTAACATTTTACCAACACGATGAAGATATTTTCTTTTTTTTTATTAGTCTTCAATTTTGAAGTTACAAAAATAAAATATACCAAATATGTAGCAGGCTAAAAAAATTACCAAACCAATTTAAAAAGGTACTAAATCTAAAAAACACAGTTTTGAACGTATCTTAAAATCTTAGAATTATGATCAATTATTTTTTTAGTCGCACTCAGAATCGTTCATCGCGACGTGCAACGATATTTTGCTTCATACCGCGAACGAAATGTGTTTGGGAAACCGCATCACCCACCAACATAAAACAGCGGACTGGGCTCAGTGAAAACGTAATCACGGACCTACTCGGATCGTGTTCGGCGGCGTTCAAGATGTGACCAGGACAGTCGCATCACTCACATCATCGCGCTGTCGAGATATCTTAATTTTTAGCGTTTAGCATAGCGTTATCTATAAAGCTCGACCAATACATACATTCAATAATTGAAATTGAATTTAATTATTTGAATAAATTTTCTGAGAATTTTAATTTATTGTAGGAGCAGATCATTGTGATTTTTTTAAATAAAGACATATTACAATATTTGGAAGGGGTGCGACGCATCGTCCGCATCAATGGAAGCTACGCCGCTGCCATTCAGGAATATCACACGTAATATCTCGGTAACCGACTCAATTCGTTTGTATTTAGGAAGGACTATCCATTGTGTGGAGGCGGGATAGAATATCTCCCATCATATATCCTGCGTGTCGTAAAAGGCGAAAGGTACCGAACTACTGTCGGTATAAGCAGTAACCTCTTCTCAACCAACAGCTTTGGGTGGACGAGTTGAGAAGAGTCAGGACACCTTCTTGTCCTTGGGGTGAGAAATTGTCCCTAAAGGCGGATGAACCAGTAGATACATCTGGTCAACGGCATGAGGATGCAGAAAGCAAATGGGAAACTACTGCATTAAAGATCTTAAAGATATCCCAAGAGAAACTCGTAAAATGAGTACATTTTACGAGTTCACAACAGACATTGTGACTGATGATGATCCATTACTCTAAAAAGTGACCTTGGTAATATTCTGTACTTTAAAAATGCTGTCCGAACATTGCGTATAAGTTCTAATTGTTTGATACAGATTACACTGCATAATCCTATAAAGTGTTACTTTGAAACTAATATATTGATTGTCATGGAATTTTGATATCGTATTAGAGCCATAAAAAGTAAATGGGAATATTGTTTAGTTTTTGGAGACCCTGCCTGTGACGGAAGACTGGTTATGAAAAAAAACGAACATTAAACACGATTACTTTGTTTTTAGGTGTTTCAAATATCCCCTAATCAATTTCTACTTTTTTGAGGATGAGGTTGAGAGAGGATATGGGGTTGAAGGACGCCACTATATTTTTTCATAGTACTCTTGATAATCTCATATAACCTGTAACGGTGTGTGTGCATTGGCGCTATTGTCATAGCGAAGGTATTGCTGCTATATTTTTTAAAATCGAAACCTTTAAAAATTGAGGCCTTAAGAGTTAGAGTGTTCTGGTCATTATCTATTATTTTAGGGGGGGGGGGGAGGTTAAATTGGACAGGTGAGGTGGTGTATGGTGAGCTGGTAAACGAAAGATTGTGAGGTGACACCACCTTCATTGCTGTCAAGTATCTCAACAGAAGAGATTTTATCCTTTCTAAAAGAAAAAGTCCTGCCAGATTTTGAGTATTTATAGTTTTCATTCCACACTAGTCCGTCGAAAGATGTGTAAAACTCAAATAAGGCCCCTGGAAAAGTTTTTGGACCTGAACCGAGATGGGTTTATTAGGACAACATTGAAATCCTGGTCACTGATGTGTCAAAATTTGATACAAAGTATAAAGGTACTTCAAAGTAGATAACTACACCCTGATTGGTTGGTTGGTTGGGTAGGGTACAGGTGGGATTGGACTTGCAACCACCTCCACATGCCACATGATCATTTCAGCATAAGGATCAACCAAGCGAAAATGAGGGAAAAGTTGCAATATCTTTTCGTTTAAAAATATCACATTTATATAGCTGTCTTCAATTGACGCTTTTTGCAAAATTGGGTTTGAACTACCTTGGGGGGGGGGGGCATAATTACCCCCATTACTTTACTTCCCACCCCCATAAGTACGCCCCTGTAGTGTAGTAGTAGTTCGCTTATACATATATTGAGATAGAGTATTGTTCTCGTTATAAACTTTGTTCACGACCATCTAAATGGAGCAGATTTGTCAGACTTATTCTTTCTGTGCGACTTAGTTTGGCGTTAAATTAAACCGCACTCAGTAAAATCTCAACCCTGTTTTTTGACATTACATACCTAAACATAAATAGGCCATAAATTTGTGGAAACATCGTCAGTGGTCAAATCCTCCATCAATAAATGTCTTTATTTTAACAGCACCTGTTTTTCATAAGTTTCGCTGTTTCGTTCATGGTTTGCTTTTGATTTCGCAGTAAGTATTTCAATCTCTTTAATTGTGAACAACATGTTTAATCATGCCAGAAGAAGAATAGTTCAAATGCTTTATCGGCTTTAGTCATGTTTCTTTCTCTCTCTTCTGGACTTCTGGGCCAGGAAAATGAGTGACAAGGTTCCTTCTACGCGTTGTAGAATGTTAGCTTGATAAAGGAGTGTCAGTAAAAATAGTCTCACTATCTTTACGCATAATATATTAATTAATTGATAGCACAAAAGTCATACTATTTTCGTCGTTCGTAACTGCCATCATCATAAAAATCTGCATAGTTTCCTTCATACTCGTCATATGGTAAAATAAGTAAACTGTGAATACAGTCTTCATATTTTGGTAAACTACTGAAATCTCATTTCATTTCTTTTGCGCGAAAAATCCTTAGTTGCCATTCTGAAAACTTTCCATGTATTAACGTTAGAGAGACATTATCCATTGGAACGTCAATGAACCCAATGTACTGCCAAAACCATCTAAGTGTACATTATTATTAGACATAATCGCTTTTCCAATCCTATCTAATGCTTCCAAACGTGTTTTATGTGTTCGTTCCTAGAATGAGACATCAACAGCCATCATTAGGTAGTAAATTGAAGAAGTATAGATAATATACTGTCGTTGGCTCAGAGACCTGATGACGGATGACGTTAGAAATTAAAGAAGACTACACGTTTTATAATGCGTGTCGGAAGAATTTAAAAATACGTTCTATTTTTATGTTGCGTACATTTTTTTCTTTTATAGTAACTATTTCAAACGACCGCACCTAAATACGTTTTTAATTCGGTTCCCAAAAGATCCTGGCATCAAGTATGAAAGCGTTTGCATTTAATGTCAAAAATGGCGTCAAGTGGGTTGAGTCGGTATTTCCCACACATACTGATAAAAGTTTTGGTGACCCTTTTGTCTCCCCACCTTTCCGGTTTCAGTTCCCTATACTTGTGGAAACTTTGAAGATCAAATCGCCGCTGGCGATTTTTCAGGAGAGCGATTTAAAGAAGAGTGATTATACATATTTTAAACGTAACGCCCTATAGTTTTCATTTTTAATTCGGGGAGAGTGCGTTTTTGCAATACGCTTTGACGATGACGTCAGAATTTGAAGCACCGTCAAATTTATGTGCATTGGCGTATCAATCCCATTTTCGCTGAATTTCGAAATACGGCTTTACGTTTTGTCAACGGCGAAATGACCAAATTTTGTGACACCAATCTACATACTATATAGGCACCTAAGATAACCCTCAGAACCTGTATGAGATAAAACAAACAGTTGAATAAAAAAGTTGTTTGATGCGAGCTAGTCTTCAATTTTAATATAATTTTGTATACATATACAAGGTGGCCCGTTGTACCTGATCAATGTCAGCTTTTTTATTTCAAATTGACCCTATATATTTTTCAATTTTCAAATTACTCTTTTGGTTCCAAATATTTCTGCTGTTAATTTTTTTTTCTAGTTCTGGTGTAAATCGAAACTACACTTTTTTTTTCGAGCAATCAGTGTTTCTAAAAATCACATTTTAGCCGCTCTGTAAGACACATGTCACTACTACTATGATTTAAAAATTCTACTATTATATGGAATTTAACGATTTATGTATACTTTTTAAGTAATAGTATACAGGATGTTGCTTAAGTCATTGGAAAAAGCAGTTTTTCAAACACCGACTTCTCATTTCATATATAAGTATGTCCTATACCTGATGTTGATTGCTTTTTCTAATGACTGTAGCAAACATCCTCTGTACATTATTTCTAAATAAATATACAAAAATCGTTAAATTCCATGTCCAAGTAGAATTATTAGAACCTAGTTTTAGTGACATGTGTCCCATAGAGCGGCTAAAATGTGATTTTTGGAAACATTGATTTTTCGAAAAAAAGTGTAATTTCTATTTATACAAAAACTTGACAGAATTTGAAAAAACTCAACAGCAGAAATATTTGGAATTAAGAGCGTAATCTGAAAATCTAAAAATATATAGGGTGTCCGATTTGAAATAAAAAAGTTGATGACATTGATTCAGGCACAACAGGCCGCCCTGTATATACAAAATTATAATAAAATTTAAGGGTAACTCACATCAAACAACTTTTGTGTGTAATTTTTTGTTATCTCTCATATCGTTTCTGAGATAAGGTACTGGGTTATCTTACGTGCCCCACCCTGTACATTGATGTATCAGACGACTTGTTAGCTCAAGGAACGCCACTAAAATTTGTTCTCTGAAGTTGCAAATACTTTCGGGAAACGCACTACCAACAAGCGAAATGCTGGAAAGGTAAATAGGCATACAAGTATAGGTCTTTATGCGGTACTGATTTTATAAATCTGTGTAGAGCAAAGCATCTGGAATTATACACGGAAGATCTGCCATCAGGATACTATGGAAAGTACTTTGTAATGTAAAAAGATCACATATGTTTCACATATTTATCTAGGTTTGTATAGTGTACAGAATTTTACCAGCATCAAATTCTTATAGGCTAAAAGTTGAAAGGGTTCTGGTTTTCATAAATATAGCAGCATTACCACGGTTTACTGACCCATCAATAAAACACCTTCAACACATACTTTGAAAGAATAAGAAAATGTTTGTAAAATACCAACAAATGAAAATTGGCACATAATGAGTGGCAAATGTTATATTAGCGATTATTCAAGGACTCTCTGTAGAATCCAAATACATAAAAATTACATAGCTTAAAGGGAAACATCAATATCAGCCCTCAGGAAACAAGCAAACACGTTTGGAATTCAAGATCAGGATACATTATGAAATAAGATCAAATTTGTTTAGGAGTATAATAGTTATAAGAGAAAAGTAAAGGAACCTCATAGAAAAACCTAATGCACTTCCGTAGACATAGAAGTTTTTTATCTATTACTGTATAAATATCGAAATTTACTGGCACATACGGTATACAGGATGTACCGTTTGAAAATTCAATTTTTTAGATTCTCGCCTTGTGACGGTTCACCTGTTGTGGAAATTATTTTTTAACATGGTCTGGTATTTCAACTATTTTCAGTGATAGTGCTCCAATCATTTATAATCACCTCCTGAGATGTCATACCGATACGGTACGTGTCCAACTACGTGTACAAGTCCAACTTCTTTCACGCCTCCCATGCAACCTTTTACGTTCTCCCACCCTGCTTCAGAATTTTGGTGTAAAGTTAATAACGTCGTGGTCTTCGTTCTACCCTTCCTTTTTGACTCCATATTTGTATAATTTTAATAATGAAATCATGAGCATAAATTGCCAACTGATTAATTTCTGGTTTTCTTAAATCACGTGGATGCCACCCTTCTTGAAGTACTTCTACTTTTTTGAGCATACTTCAAGATGAAGTTTTTTGGTCTCTTTGGATACACTTTTTTGGAGTACCTATACTTCAAGATGATGTGTTTCCTTAGACTTCTTGGACTTTTTTGAGCATACTTCAAGATGAGTTACTTTCTTGGATAAATTCTTCTGAGTGAGATCCTTCTTCGCGGCTTCCCTGGTCATGAAGATGGATTTTTTCAAGAACTTCAGATGCCACTTTTTTATGAGCCCTTCATTCATCATTCTCCCTTGAAGCAGCTCTTGTTATCAAAGGTAACATGTAAATTTTAAAAGGAGGTGGCTTTGATAAAACTTTGTTGCACCATCTCCTCCATTTCATTTCTCAACCTAGGCACCCCATCACTCACCACTTGAGTTGGTCTCTAGCAAACCCGCTGAGCTATCGCTTGCTAGGTAACTTCAATGGTGCATTGCATTGCTGAATTGCAACAGCATTGATAGAATGTTATAAACTTTTTGGTCAATTTTTTAACACCTTGTTTGTAGTTGTGAGAAAATTTTTTTAGGGTGGATGATCTTATAAAACCCCCAGAAAAGTTCAAATCAGATATTGTCTTCAACTCACAGATATCTTTATATTCATGTGGTTGTATTTAGCGGATATAAATTGCGAATAATTATAAAGCGGCTAATATCTGACATTGTGAAGTTAGCAAATAAAAATTCAATATGCTATAGAATGTCGAGTTTTTAGAAGTTCCAGTAAAACCGGATGTGGCGTCATCTTAGAAATATTTAGGCTTGAAAAATAAACCCTTTATTAAAAAAATCTATTTAGCGATTTGGGTTAATCACCCTGTATAGTTCAGTAGTAGAGGATTAAGGATTATCACGATGATATGAATGATAAGAAAGGCGAATGAAGTTGTAGGCTATTTTTTCGATTTTCCTCTTTCTGATTTATGTCACTTGTTGGATATACCTCACACTTCTCGGTTATTATTTTACCATTTTACTTTTGTGTTATACTGTGAAATGCATATGTTCAGTATATTGTAATGCCTTGATACAATCAGTTTTATGATATAATTAATAGGTATGCAGTATGTATAATAGACGGCTAATCGTTTTGAATATAATTGGTAATAATATAGCCGCTCGTTTACACTTACATAATATACACAGTATTTAACAATTAACCGTTCCTGTAATATTATTTAAAAAAGTACTGTTATTCCGACATTGGCAATTTTTTGCAAAGCTGTCGAGCTATTTGAAAAGAAAAATCTACCACTTTCTATGATACGAGGTGTGCCATATGTAAGAAAGGACGCCATATGTCACGTACGCTACATTATTTAACAGTTAACACCGTTATGGCAAAACTATACATGAATAGTTTGAAATAAACTTCGTCGATAGTTCCAACAAGTTGAAATTATGGCTTTGCTTCGGTTAGGTTAGGTTTTAACCGAATGTATCGTAACATTGTCCCTCCTATGCGACATTAGATCTTAGATCTATTGTGACACCTATTCACATTTCTTACAATTTCGCCTGCCTAAGGAAGATGTATCTAGAGGTATCTTTCATATCCGATGACAATTTGTGTCTGTCCCATCCCACTGCAGGGAAACTACACAAAATGTATGTCGTCACTGTCGTCACGGTTTTTCCTGTTAGTTCTAGCAGTATATACAGGGTGAGTTTTTAGTACCGGCTTGGTCGATAACTCCGCTACTGTAGAAGATATCCAAAAAAATTGTATATAAAAATTGTAGCCACGGATATGCTCCTTGCTCAGAAAATATTTTGATTTATACAGGGTGATCCATAACTACGTGGTGATGCAAACATGCATTTTTTTAAATGAGACACCCTATATATTATTCCATATTCAAATTCTGCCAATGATTTCCGTTCTTCTAATATAGGGTATTGTTACATTATACAGGGCGTTTCAAAAGTTATGACCATTTTTGTATCCAAATCACGGTCAAATGAACGTACTGTATATCAAAAAGTAATTAATCAAACATTATTTTTTTACATGAGAAGATTAGAAATATCCTCTAGTTTTAAAATACGTTATAAAAAAATCCCGCGACGCATACTCGTATACAGGGTGATATAGAATGCAAAATCTAGATTTTCTCTCTTTTTTTAAATGTAACCCCCAATATTTTATTATACCAAAGAATTGCTTTTAATATGCTCTTTCATCTTTGTATAGACTTATTATGGCTGCATTCACTAGTTTCTGAGATATTTCGATTTTTCTACAAATTTTAAATATACCTTCTATTTCTTTAATAAAATTTATTTATTTTGAGAAAATACTACCAAATTTTGTTTTTGCTTAACAAACAACTAAAATATAAGGCAATAATAATACTTGATCAAGTCAAAACACTGAACTAACGAGATAATATAGGTGAAGTGTGCTGAGGAAACAATTTTATAGACGTCATGCATAATTATCAAGCAGATCTATCAGGTAGGCTATGAAATATTAAACGACACAGTCCAAATAAAACGATTCTTCAATCTTTCCAACGCATTAGTTTTAGAGTGCCTCCGTTCTGGATATTGCTATTCATAGTTGATATATTCCAGAGGCAAGTAGACAATTTCTCAAAGATTCTCCTAAATACCCTCAATGGAAAAATTAATTTTCAAAGCTAGTTTTTCACACAGTACGGAATTATTGAGTAGGTTATGAAAACCGTCAATTTTTCAAAGCCTACCTGATAAAACTACTTGATAATTATGCATGACGCTTACAAAATTGTTTCCTCAGCATACTTGACTTTATTATCTCGATGATTTAGGGTTTTGACTTCATCAAATACTATCAAGACGTTATAATTTAGTTGTTGGTTAAATAAAAAACAAATCAGATAATACTTTCTCAAAATAAATAAATTTCAGTACACAAATAGAGGCTATAATAAATTTACCCAAAAATCGAAATATGTCGAAAACTGATGGACGTAGGTACAACAAGTGCTATACAAGGATGAAAGAGCATATTAAAAGCAATTCTTTGAGATAATAAAATATTGGGGGTTACATTTGAAAAAAAAGAGAAAATTTGGATTTTGCATTCTACATCACCCTGTATACGAATATGCGTCTCGGGCTTCTTTTATAGCCGATTTTAAAACTAGAGGATACTTTTAATCTTCTCGTGTAAAAAAAATAATTTTTAATTCATTACTTTTTGATATACAGGACGTTCATTTGTCCGCGATTTGGATATAAAAATGGTCATAACTTTTGAAATACCCTGTATAATGTAACAATGCCCTATATTGGAAGAACGGAAATCATTAGTAGAATCTGAATATGGAATAATATGTAGGGTGTCTCATTTAAAAAAATGTATGTTTGCATCACCACGTAGTTATGGATCACCCTGTAAAAATCAAAATATTTTCTGAGCAAGGAGCATATCCGTGGCTATGACTTTTATATACAACTTTTTTCGCTATCTTCTATAGTAGTGGAGTTATCGACCGAGCCGGTACTAAAAACTCACCCTGTATGTAGGTACTTCATAACCTCGCTTCCTGTCTGGGTTAGAAAACTCTTCATTGTGGTACCAGTCCTCGAACGTAACAGATATCTGATTCTATTTTATCAATCTATAGATTTTTTAACCTAAATATTGTGTGTAATGAACTAATTGACGAGGATATTATTAAATATCATATTTTTAAAGAATTTTTGTGCGAGTCTAACCAATATGTTCCATTACGTATTTTCTAACCTAAGCAACAATCTCAACAAACTTTGTAAGTATAAACTCCATTTTTTGCTTAACTGTTGCTTATGTTAATTCAATATTTCAGCCCTGATGATGGAGGCATAGTTCTCCGAAAGCTTGGAATTCAGTTTAAAGAGTACACTTCGCTTTAATATATCTTTTGCCGCTTCCCAGCTATAGCTAATTTTGTTTCCTAACAAAGTCGGCAAACGACTTAGGCTTGCCTATTCCTTCTCTATCATATCTGTATGCATGGTATCCATACTAGGTGGATTCTACTTGGTTTGGAAATTTCTGCAGGCATTGTTACTAGAAAATTCCTCACCTCCGGATGAAACCTGCGTTCGGCTTCGATTGCACAGGACTTCCAGCTTGGTTGTCGGAAAAGATGCCTCTATAGACTAAGAGCCGGCAATCATAGCAAACTTGCCGTAGGTGAAATGGGGATTCACTATCACAGGCGATGGTTCCTTTGGGCGTGTTCAGAAGTCCAAAAATGTCAAAAGTGACTTCTAAAACGTGATCACAGCAGATATGCTGTTTTGATATACTAAAGTATACATTTTTTTATAAAAAAGCTCAATGGTAAATGCCTATTACGGTTCCTAGTGTGTTTTTCAGAGCTTCGAAAATTTTATAAAAATTTGGGCTATTTTAGCAAACATGAAATTTTTATATGTTGTACATATTAATATTGAATTATTTTTGAAAAAGCAGACACAGATCAGTTCCAACATGCTAACAGACGATATAAATGCTTTCTCTATCGATATTGAGTGGGATATTGTCTCTTCATCTCACAGGAACCAGTATATGGATTAATGATCAAAACGCATGTTTCTTCAAATGATTTGATGGGAATCAGATGCCAGGTTTTGTAGCCAATTCGAGCCAATGTATGTACCTACATCAGATAATTTCATAAAACACTATGAAATCTTAATGTTACTACTAATGAGGCTATGTTTGACATATTATATAGTAAAAAAAATTTTTTTTACGGAATGTAGCACTTCTGATGACGAAACTGATGAAACTCCTCAAAACTTGCAAGATTTGGATTGGTGTATTGTGTATTTATAACTAAGAACCATAAAACATTTTAAGTATGTAGTTCTGTTTCAATTTGTAAGTTTCGTAGTGATTAGAATTGAAAAAATCTATTTGAATATTAAAATTTAGAAAAAAAATTCACTCTCATTTCCTGTTAGTGAATGAGTCAATATCGTACATATTTCATGAGTACCAGCAGTGTCTGCTTTTTCAAAAAATGTTTTTATATTAATAATGTAAATAACATTTGTATATATTTTATTTTTGCTAAAACAATGTAATTTTGTTAGAATTTTCATAAAATTTACAAACCTTTGAGATTCTATACAACACACTAGGAATCGGCGTAAGTATCTGCTATTGAGTTTTTTTATTAAAAACATGTATATTTCAATGTCTTAAAGCAGCAGATTTGCTGCGATCACGTTTTAGGAATCACTTTTTAAGTGTCTGGACTTCCGGACAAGTCCAAAATAACCCATTCCGGGGATAGTGAATCCCTATTTCACCTACGGCAGGTAAACCGAACATTAATATGAAGTTTGCTAACATTTCGTAGGTCTGTCGGTCGTTGCCTCTTAAGCGGCCCACAGACGCTCCGGAAATCCTCAGAGGAAAAACTCACAATCCTGGCCTCAAGGATTATTATCGGAGTGTATGTGGAGGTTCGCCGGCGGTTTTGTTGGACTGTATACTGTATAGGCCGCCAGATGTGGAATTGGAAAACCAATCGGCATTCGATCGGCCTGCGCAAGCCGGGACACATTGTAAATAGCATTACAATTTTCAGGAATTATATGTATCCTAGGGCCTAGGGAGGTATTATCGTTGATGATTTTAAATCAACGTAACTCCTTCCAGTTGCTGAAAATCGTAATGCTGCCGTTAGTCTCTCATGAGGCGAAATAGCACTTCACATAGTATCATCACAGCATAGTAAACAACCAGCATAATATCTCTGAGAATTTCCCATATAAAAATGGTTCCCACAGAATTAGACCTTGGGATGATTTTACGGATGTGAAGTTTGGGTAGAGATGCGAAAATGAAAATATCGATACCGGTACCATCTCGATATTTTTTAGCCAATTAGGCGCGTTTGGTTTGTACAGAGCATTTTGTGCAACTGATTACACCCCTCAATAATTATATAATTATTTTCGATACCGATACAAAAGTATTGATACCAGCTTGGAATGCCTCAAAAAGTATCGATGACAAAAATGCTCGATATTAGTGCAGAAGTATCGTTAGCATCCCTACAAAAAATCACCCAAAAGGGTGGATGCGCGTGTAATGACCGCCAACCTGAGTTATTGTGCTGGTTGTTTACTATGCTATGGTATCATTTTTTTATTAATGGTAACCATAGCTAACAGCTTCAGATAAGTTTCTTCATCCATCCTTAGATAGTTGTGCCAATCTTTTGGCGTTACTCTTAATTCTGATTGTAGATTTGTATGCGAAAAATGTTCTCTTTTTTCCAACAATTTCGTACACCAAATGCTTCTGTTAATACGCTTTTTGATGCTACTTTAACGATTTATTGCTAATACCAAACTAATAATAGCGAGACAATCGTCTTTTGATGCCATGCTTGCTAGAACTGAACTGAAAGATTTCCTCAGCGTCTGTGTAGCAGGGTGTATTTAGGCCAAACTGCAATTGCCTTCAGGTCAGGACTGTGCAGTTTTTCCTCTGAGGTTTTCCAGAGCGTCTTTGGATCGCTTTAGACTACAGTCTTGTGTTTGAAATGTCGTTCTAGGTTCCCAAGCTGACTGACTCTTCAGTGTTTAGTCTTGGTACAAACATTCCAATATCTTTTCTGTTATTATTCACTATTTCCACAATTCTGTGCACTTATTTCTTAAATTTATGTAATTTAGTAAATATTTTCAAGGCCTAGGTATTAATAAAATGTGGTTATCCATCTCTTTTAGATCATTTTGTAATTTTAAAGTATTGCTGTATAGAGAATTTGAATTTTGTCTGACAAAATATACTAGGACAAGTTGGCACACTATTTTTTTCGGTATTAGTTTAGGACAGGAGATGTGTGTGTTTTGTCCACCATTCAACCCACTTTTTGTTTCCTTACTTTTTCTTGTACAGGTCAGAAGTTACATAATTTGTCAAACATTCTGAGTCACGAAATTACTTGCCCAATAATTACCAGGTAAAAAGCATGCACGTTTTGTAGACAATTAAGACCTTAGTAAACCGAACTGACCAAAAATGACATAAAATGACAAAAGTTCGATGTTGCAGGTTTTTTGTTATTTAGACAATAACCGAGAAAACCAAAACTGACGAGAAACAACAGCCGGCTGCGGCATATTTAACCTTCCTTGGATGTAGAAGGTGCCATTTTGGATGACCTTGGATGCTCTCGTTTGACGTTGAAACAGCATATTTGACGCATGCACATACAGGATCGAAATGATTGTATCGCATTTCGTCAGTTTTGTTATTCTCGGCAATACAGTAGGCTGTTGTATATACACCTTGTCGTAACTAGAGCACTGCCAAGTTTCGTCGATCTAGTATTACAGCCAGACCCACATGTACGTACCACCAAGTATCTTACTGTGGTGAAACTGTTGTAATAATTAACAAAACCGCCTTGTGCCATTCAGTTCATATCCATGTCCAAATATTTTCTCATCTCGATATAACTGGTATTTAATCGGATGCCGGCTGCAACGATTGAATGAAATATGCAAGGGTGCGCCATTCTTCGTAACAATCCTTTCTTTTCTCATTGCCTTTTCAAACAACGTATCAAACTATTTTATAATAGAAAGAAATTACACAATATACTTTATTTATAATATTGTTTTTCTTCCAAAGGATCGATGCTGTATTGATAGACGCAGAGCTGCCATATCCTCTAATCCATTTTCGGTAAGTTTATCAAATTGACATTAATGACTTAATCAATGTAAACAGAAATGAAACAATCATTGCTAATTCATGAGCCGAATTTTCTGGGTCGCATCTTTTCTTTCAGATAAATAAGTTACGGTTTGGCCGAATAGCATACTGCTAAGGCCAGTTATATATACAAAAAAAATTGCTAATTAGCCCGATTAGCCCTCACTCACCTACGATTGACATGTGAGGTTATATACTAGTGATGTACCCTTAGATAAGGAAAGAGAGGGGATACCGCACGCCCATTTGATGCTATATGGATTAGCTGATACCGAAAATGAATAGCTGTCAAAATGCTGGTGGAAAACTGACGGTAGTGTCAAGGTGGTGTTTTTTGCGATATTTAACGTTTTTAAGACCAATAATTGTGAAATATTGTGGTGAGCGTAATGGTGGGGTGTGCAGCTTACCGTTGTAAAAGCCACAGCAGCAGGAAGGAGCCAGGAATTACTTTTCACAGGTAAATTTATGATCTTATTTTTTGGTGTATCCGAAATTCATGCAAATATCTCGATATCTAGTTCAAAGATATATGTGTATCCGAAATATAATTTGGAATGTACCACTAACATGCGAATCATAATGTTTTTGAGCACGTAAAGTCTAAAAATTATGTTTTTAAGGGATTTTTTGGTTCAAATACAATCAGTTTTCCAGTGGCGTATCTATTATAGCTTACATTTTGTATAGAAATATTATGACTTTGCATTGTAATATATAATATACCAATACCCTTATACAAGGTGTGCATTTTAAGGGTGGCCTTTATTTGTAGTTGTATGAATAATAAAATTAATTTTCTTTCTTCCTCAACAGGTTTCCTAAAGATCTTCCTAGACATGATTTATGGATCAAAAATATGAGGATCGAAGGTTGGAAGCCTACAAGCAACGATAGGCTTTGTTCTAAGCATTTTAAACAGAATTTCCTTCATTAAACAAATCAAAAAGTATATCTTCTGAAAGGAGCAGTCCCCACCATATTTGACGAGCTTCCGGAATACTTACGTCCAAAAATTGTAAGTTATAATTCCTAGCTTACATTGTCTACGCTTAATCAATATTAAAATAATAAACATCCTAGGACTATGACAGATGGATAGATGGATAGATGGATAGATGGATAGATGGATAGATGGATAGATGGATAGATGGATAGTTGGATAGTTGGATAGATGGATAGATAGATAGATAGATATACTTTATAGTCTAAGAATTTACAAGATTCTTATTGACAAAGCTATATAATAACAAACAAAACTTTTGGGATATTCACTAAAACCTGTGAGGAGGAAGTTTGTTATAAATCTTCACTCCATTGTATATAATTGGATCATTAATGAGTTATGATTTGGGTGTGATATTAATTTAAAATCATTCTTATGCCTTATGCCTATATTCTATATTTATGGTCTCAAATTTCGTTTTATATTTGAGTATTAGTGATGACGTTTCCAAAATAAACAGTGCAATAAAGTAAGGAGAAATACGATTACGAATGGCTGAATAACCATTTAAAAATTGATAGCTATGAAAATCAAAAGGCAGCTAACCTCAAAGATGTAATAATTTCTTGTGTTACAGTTACATTATTAAACAACTATATTTAGGTGTGTTTACTCGATACGAAATCAAAACAAAATGTTACTGTCACTTTTCCTATAAGATTCAGTCACTCATTCACATCTACTTAAATCATAAATTAATTTGTTCTGTCTTTCTTTCGGAAATAATGTTTCAAACATTGTCTAATATACAGCTCTGTTATTTTAGGCAAAAGAAAGAAAAAGACCCCGTGAACGTGATGTTCATCCAGAACCATCGCCATCAACCTCAGCTCTGGCTGCACAGGACGACTCTCCCCGGAAAAAGAAACTTAGAAGAGAACTGCTGCTGCAAAAAGATAAGAATAAGGAAAAAACGAAAAAAATCCGTGCCCTTGGTCAGTCACTGAAAAGAGCACACAAAAAAGTAGCCTCTTTAAAAATAATTGCTGAGGAATTAGAGCGACAAAATTTACTATCTCAAGAAAATTTAGTTTTAGTTCAAAATATGAGCAAGGTTAATATAGAAATATTGAACAGAAAAATGGGGAGAAATGTTCAATATTCACCTGAACTTAGGAAATTTGCCCTGACATTAAATTTTTTTTCACCAAAGGCATACAACTATGTGAGAGATGTTTTTGACACTTGTCTCCCGCATAGCAAAACTATTGCTAAATGGTTTCAGAATGTGGATGCTGAGCCTGGTTTTACCAAGGAATCAATAAATACCTTAATAAATAAGGTTCAATCATCTGACAGACCAATAATTTGTTCATTAATTATCGATGAAATAGCCATACGGAAACATTTAGTATGGGATGGAAAAAAATTCCATGGTTATGTGAACTATGGTACAAATTTAAACGATGACTCTAATGCTTTAGCCAACGAAGCTTTTGTTATAATGTTGGTTTGCATCAATGGAACTTGGAAATTACCTGTCGGTTACTTTCTTACAGATTCTTTGAATGGCAGTCAAAAACATTCAATTGTATCTCAATGCATCCATCTGATTGAGGATACGGGAGCCAAAGTTATGTCAATCACATTCGATGGTGCTCCATCTAATACCGCTATGTGTCATAACTTTGGATTCCTATTTAACATTTCAAATATACAGACAAGTTTCAGAGTTACAGATCACAATGTATATATTTTTTATGATCCATGTCATATGATAAAACTTGTTCGCAATGCATTTGGTGAAAAGAAAATCCTAATTGATTGTGATAACAATTTTATTCAATGGAAATACATAGCGCTTCTAGAGAAGCTGCAAACTAGCGAGGGCTTACATTTAGGGAATAAGTTACGTCGCGCTCATATTATTTTTGTCAAACAAAAAATGAAGGTTCGGCTTGCAGTTCAGTTACTTAGTGCATCAGTAGCCGATGCTATTGAGTATTGCGAAAAAAAGCTGAATCTTGAGGATTTTAAAGGTAGTCAGGCAACAGTTAAATTTATTAGAATTGTAAATAGCATTTTCGATATTTTAAACAGCAGAAACCTAGTAGCACCAGGTTATAAAAAAGCATTATGTCAAAAAAATATAGATCGATCTGCGGAATTTATCAATAGTGCAATTTTTTATCTTTCAAAGTTGAAATTATCTAATAATGAGCAAGTAATCATGTCTAACAGAAAAACTGGGTTTATTGGATTAATAATTTCATTATCAAGTTCTTTAGGATTGTACAAAGAACTTATTTCTGAGAGAAAAACATTACTGTACCTTCCGTTGTATAAGATTAGTCAAGATCATTTAGAATTATTCTTTTCGTCAATTAGATCAAGAGGTGGCTGGAATAATAACCCAACCGCTCGACAGTTTCTAGCTGCTTACAAAAGGCTTCTGGTTCGAGCAGAAATTAGAGAGGGCGGTATGGGTAACTGTATTCCATTAGATCAAATCCCTATTCTAAGTAGTTCTACAAAAAATGTAAGGTCTGAAGATGTAATTAATAGTAGTTTATCGAACCATAGTTTAATAGACATAAATGAGCCTTCTGATGATCTAGAAACTATTTGGAAGGATCATGACTACATCATGAATGCACCTGTGATAAGTGAATGTTCATCCCAAATTGTGCAATATATTGCTGGTTATGTTTCGCACCAATTACAAAAAACAATAAAATGTGAAACATGTGTCACAGCATTGATTGGTACTAGAGATCGGTTTCTCAATTCCCTAATTGAATTTAAAAGCCACGGCGGTCTGACTTACCCATCAAATGATGTTATCAAGATATGTTTGAAATCGGAACATTTTCTGAGAGATAATGAAAATTGTATTCACACCAAACATTTTGTACCTTTGCTGATAAGCAAAATAATATCAAGTTTTCTAGGCACCCCTATTTTCAGCTGCTTAGAACGTCACGTATTAGAAAATGATGTAAATCCTATATATTTTTTAATAAAAGCTGTATGCACAAAATACTTAAATATCAGAATCCATTTTATTGTAAAATCTCGATCACAACAGGACAATCCAGTTCGGAGCCAATTAACAAAAATGATTCTGTTTAAAGGGCAGTAAAATATTGGTAGTTTTTGACCTTCATGACTGTAATATTGACTGCCATCAATTGTAGGAGCAAGCGAAATGCCACGTTCCTACAAAAAATTTATTTTTGTTGAAGCACACAATACTGAGTTTCACCCAAACTTCCCCATAAGTAAATACATAACTGCAATAAATTAGAACTTACTGGAAGCAAGGGGTTAAGTGATAAAATAGAGTTGTAATTTCTATGTAAGTTATAGGACCTCACCTATATTGAATGAATTGTTCGTTTTTATTTACTAGCTAATCTAGGGGTCATTTTCTAATTTTGTAAATGTTTTGATTTTGGATAAGATTAAAGGACCTTTGTATTTCTAGCCCAAAACTTACTTTATTTCATGTCTGAGATAATTTTTATGTTTAACCCTCCAGCTTTTTCATTAATTATTGCCACCGTCGCAAAAAGAAGTTAAGTATAAAAAAGCCTCGTTGGAGTAATTAAAAATACTGCTCTTCAGTACACACTACAAACAGCAAGTAACAGCGTAACAGCAAGTAGATTTTTTCACTGCATATGAGGACTTCGAGATTGAAGGCATCAAATTCCTCAATCTCGTAAGCTAATCTATAATAATAAAAATGTTTTATTGCTGCTTCTGTTTACAGTATGTAATAGACAGTATTTTATATTTTATATATAAACATAATGTCAATAAATATAAATATACTATAGGTATTATGTGTTCTTTAATAATAAAAAATTGATTTACTACAAACTACAAGCAGTTTTTTTCTTTCTGGGTAGAAGTATAATCGTGTCTTTCATCAGTCATATACTGCAAATGAACATAACATGTTCATGACTGAATAAAATATATACATTATCAATTTTTATATATTATTGGCCACAAAACAGCAGTCGAATGAAAATCACGGTTACGGTAATGTTAGTCACTTAAATTTTAATTGTGGATGGCGAAATTGGCCATATAGAAACCCTGAATAACAATATTTCATTAAATTTTATTTGAAAAAGATTATTTCTACAAATAGCTCAACCATAACGTTAATCCCATTAGTTACGCCACTGGGAATAGCGCTTTGGTGCCATTTGGTATCAGAAATGTCAGTCGCGGGTTCCGTCCTCTCTCTTTCCTTGTCTAAGGATGTACCTAACGAATGTCACACTTTGGACATTCGCGGAAGTGAACCGACATTTTGAGCGTCTGCTGTAACCACCTTAACACTTTTTGAAGTCAATGTCCTAGTTTAACTGGGGTGGATACAGAGAAATTTAAGTGTCACTCGGAAATTGTGGCATTTGAGTATTGAAAATATTTGATAAAAAATAATTAGTATTTTTCAAGGATTTTAAAAATAAAAGAATTTACACGGTGATCCATTTGAAATACTGCCGTAAGATCGGCTGTATTGCCAAAATTCATGAAAATCATGAAAACCGTTTCCGAGATACTTGTGAATGAATTAATTTCATATTTAAGACATCACTCTGTATTATTAGCATCAGTATCATTAGTGAGAAAAAATTAGAGTTCAACATATTATATGTTTTGGACGTTTTATCATATCTGCTTCACGAAAAACCATGTCAAACATTTCCGTTGGTTCACTCTATAGTTCTATACAGTCCACTTATTTAATGTCCCCCCAACCCCATTTATTTTTTGAACCGGTCAACTCTAAAAACTAAAACTTGGGATAATAAAATCGATGCATAAATACTATATTTTGGAGTAAAATTGTCAGATGGAACTTTCAAGAGGGATCTTCTGACACATCGTTTTAAAGCACCGGATACTTCACAACACTAGGATATAAAGTCAATATCTTCACCTGCTATAAAATGGACAAGAATTACCTGATACAAACATTAATATCAATAAATCTAGAAACATTTGTTTAAAGTTTGAAGTTAAACGTAGAAATTTAAAAGAGAATGCAATTATGTTAAAGATTCCATTTTATTTTAATTTGGATAAAACAACATTCCGTCATTTTGTAATAGGTGAAGATAACTCATTCAAAATGCCCAAGTTATCTTTGCCAATCATTTTGTAACTTGAGAAATGCTATAGAAGTAGGTGAAACGTTGGTAAACTATTTTTTATTTTACCGGGTGGCTTTATCCAGGGACCAGATGGATATTGAAGCGATTTTGATAAAAAATATTCAGTGGGTTATTACTATAGCAAGGATGAAAGATTTCATAGTTTTCAAAATTCATCTGTGCCAGTAAATCAAAAACGGGTATTACGCGATACCTGTATAATTTTGAAATTTCTGACCAGATACCAGTAAAATTTAATACCGTAGTTTAGTAACACAATAAAGATGTACTGCAACACTAAAAAATCCGTCCCCTATGATACCAAAAGGCACATACTTTGTTCTTAGGCGTTATAGATGTCGCTTAACTTCTTTTTTTAAATCTGGAGGGGTTAAAAATGGGGTGGAGGCATTGTGTACACCAAAAAAGATACTGGCAAAAGTGGTAAATGATCATCGGTTAATATCGTTTCCAGAGATGAAAAATCGGCACGGTCATTAAAAAGATATCCAGATAGGGCTGCGAAAGTGAAGAAGGAGGGGAAATATTTGGGGAAGTGGGAGATGCTAGCTGATATACTCAAATATATTTTGATACGCCTCCCTAGTAGTAGTCTTTTTTGATAGGCAGAGCCAAAAAAATTAATTGAATTCATTACCAAATATTTCGCGCATTTCAAATTTTATTGCATATAATATTATGTATCATACATTTCGCGCCCTTGAAAAGTAAGGATAAAGTTTAACGAATCGTAAGTATGTCCATTTTACATGACTAGAGATAAATATTATCAATCATATTCACACTCCGAAAAGGCACGTCAATGTAAGTACAAAAAAGAATACATATTCGGTTAGTGTCGTCAACTTTTGTTTTTCATGCAACCTGAGGAGCTCGGCAGAAAAGTGAATCACTCTATTTGCATAAAGGCCAAGAACTGTTTTCACTTTTTAATGCTCGTCGTATTTTTTGCTTGTACCTCAGTTTCAAGCAAATTTGTGTGTCGCTGATGCAAATAATCGTGGCAAGGTAAAACCGATTGCGCTTTAGATGGTACATTAACAGAATAAACACTATAAGAAGTAGTGACTTAATCGTAATATGATTAAGGAATATTGATTTGGATGTTTTCAAGAAATGGCCAATACTGTATTTCAATGCTAGTAGGAATTTTAAGAGAAAAATGGCAATAATAGGGTCACTGGTGAACCTAATACCATTGATTAACGTATTGTTAATACGTTAATCAATGCTGTTAATACGTTAATCAATGCTAATACTGACATGTATCTCTGTAACAAAAATTACAGTGCATTAATTTGTATTAATTTTTTAAGTTACCTGAAACATAATATGTGATAGACGTTCCTTAATGTATGCTCAAATTTGTATTTTCTTATAGTGAAAAACGGAAATCATAATATAAAGTAATTACTCTTAAGGTGGCAATATTTGGTACACTTCTTAAAAACTCCAGTGGTCAATTTTCCAACAGGTTTTCCGAATTTTCATTCAGAAAATTTTGGAAAACATTAGTTTATTATGGGTTTATTTATGATTTCCCATAATACCACCCCAAATGCTTAGACTCCATGCTGGTTGTCAACAAACCTCTCAAAATTTGGATTTACGTCAGCGTAAAATATGAGAGAAGGAAACATGTAGTACTAATTACATGAAGATGGTGAGTTTGACATTCTCGCAATTGTAGTTGAAGATCGGCATAGCAGTGCTACAGCAGAAATTAGTCGCTATTTGGGCATTGGTCAAACATCTGTGAACATGATCTTAACGGAGTACAATAGCATCCTTATTACGTGCAGCTAAATCAAGCAATTGAAAGACAAGACTTTGAAAAGTGAATGAATTTCTGTAAATGGGGTCGTGCTCGAGTCCAAGAAGATGCACTTCTTTTCAACAGTGTGTTGTTTACATTTCTTATGAAATTCTTTCATTTTCTTTCTTATGAAATGTAGCTACAGCGTTATCATTAACGGCCATGTAAACTGGCATAATTTACATTTTTATACCGACGTAGATCCAAATTTTGAGAGGTTTGATGACAACCAGCATGGAGTCTAAGCATTTGGGGTGGTATTATTGGAAACCGCATATTAAATTAAACTACTGTTTTCTAAATGAAAATTTGGAAAACCTGTTGGAAAATTGACCACTGGAGTTTTTACGAATAATGTGGTTACAGTTGGATGGAGCGAAAGCAGATTTTAGTATTAGAAACCGAAACACTTTGAATGAAAGGTTTTCTGCCAATCGTTTCGTCTGCGAGCCACGCCATCTGCGATTTTTCCAATTCCTACTCCGTAATTACAAAACCGTAAATATCTTGAAAACCATCAAAGATAGTACCTACCTACCATATGTGCCTAATAAAAGTGAAAGAGAATTTAATTTCGCATCCACCGGTGTGAAACTTGTCATACCAACGCATTTGAAAAAAAAAGTTTTTAACGTTTTTAACTTTTCAAATTTGAAAATTGCTAGTCTATTGATTTAATATTTTTTTGAAACAATGATCTTACTGGAACACAAGCACGTGCCTTGCTTGTTTCAAAACCGAAAACCGCATCTTTCTATTGCGTTCAGTTTAAGAGATATTAACTTTTCTTGTGAAGTACTACAAACGTCAAATTTTGTAAAAAGTGCTGAATAACTCCGAAAATAGGCTTCATAGACATAAACAATGGTTAACAAACTGGACCTAGAAATCGATGCTGAATTCAAAAATGTAATAATATATAGGGTGTTCCATTTAAAATAAGGAAGTTGATGCCTACTTCCGGTATATCCGGAAGTCCGCCATCTTTGAAATTATTTTTCAGACGTAGAGCATTTGAAATGAAACGTTTATTGTTCAAAACATTTTCGTCTAATTTAAACGGTATGGCCGCTAGAGAGCACCGCGCGCTTATTGGACCACCCTGTATATGTGAGAAATACGACACCGAACTAGCTAGCTAAACCACCATAAGTCTAACTTAGGGGCTTATAGCGCGTATTTGTCATTTTAGTGACTGAGGGGATTTTAGTAATAACTGTTTCAATTATTATGTTGTAGTGTCGTACAAAATTCTTAGTAGCTAGTTTCCATACTTTAGCAAATAGTAACGTCCTACTCTACAAAAAATGTAAATGTGGAAGAAGTACTGTTTCAAAAGGATGGCCGCTATTTTTCCCTAAAATAGACACTGAGATAAGTTTGATTACTTCTTTACAAATATATTGCTGAAATACCATCGTAAACTACTTAATATTTATATGAATGTCTGTGAATGTTCAGTTTGTGTTTGTAAATTTATACTAAGAGGTATGACTCACATATTATGGAAATCTAATCATTGCGATTTGTTGATATACTATGTCTTACAGCTATCAGCTTTCTTATCTGTTGCATTTTGTTTACTTTGGTATAAAATATCGTGGCGTATACAGGGTGGGCCAATAGTGCGTGGACGGAGGATTGTGGGCTTACTGAAAGATATTTCAAAAATCTGTCACTTGATCATGGTAGGGACCCTTGAGGGCTATAACGTAAAAATATTTTCACTTAAATTTTGACGTTTATACAGGGTGATTCATATCAAACTTACATTTTTTTGAACGGAACCCCCTATATATTATTGCATATTTGGATTCCTTGGTCAATTCTAGTGTGACTTTATGTATCACATATGGAACTTTAAACGAACCGTTTAGGCGCAAATCACCATTCTTTGTATAAGTAGGTATCAGAAAAAAATTGAATATCGCAGCGATTATAAAACCTAGAAGGCCGTGACTTTGCCGTACGACTAAGCATGAAATGCGTCACCTTAGGTCAGACGCTCAAATTTGAATTATTTTTGTACTTGGAGAAATCAGTAGGTTAATTAAGGAAATTTCAATCACAGATAACTTGATTTTTTCAAATGGGAATGCCTATTTTGGTTTAGAGAATCAAATGTATAATATGTTTAACCTTTCTAACGATATAACATTCTTGATATCAATCTTTTTTGGTTTTCATTTTATTTCAAATTTTCAGTCAAATCGGCGTTTTTCAATTTTCCTGCGTGCAAACAACCTAGCAGGCCATGAAAAATAAACAAAAGCTCGTTAATATGGAAGAAACCAACTAACTTAGTAGAAAGATGCAAACTAACTAGAGCAACGAGGCAAGATTATGAAAATTCCTTAGAACATATTAGCTCTAACCGGATACAACAGCGGCAAGATATCTAGTGCCGACAAGTAGCTGGAGTATGACAGAAGTGTTTGTTTTTCACAGCCTACTAGCTATTGAGGTCTACTAGAGCTTGATAGCTTTCCAAAACTATTAAAAATTTTGAAACAAAAGGAACACTACCAGCGCTTTTTGCTCACAGTCTAAGATGTTTAGAATGAAATTTCACATTTAATGGGATAAAAAAATTAATCGTTTCCGTTTAGTTAAGTCAAAAGTGAAGATATCTCCAACTGGAGTATTCTGAACATCTATTGAAATAAGTGCTAGAATTTTTTAATTACGCTATGTTGTAATTGTGATTATTTAATGTAGTTTGCTGCAAACTAAATTATGTTTTACAATTCAAACAGACTGCAAATTCAAGTTTCATTTTCCGCGATTTTGCTAATAAGTAGAAGTACGTACTGAAGAATTTGAAGGGTTCCAGTCAGAGGTATCACTACTTTTGACTTACGGAAGTGGCTACTTTTTTATAGCATGAAATGTGAAAATTTATTCAGAAGACATAGGTATTCTACTGCCAGCAACAATCACTAGTAGTTTTACTTTGATTAAATATTTTTTTGCTGATTTTGTAAATTGGCTAATAGCTAGTAGGCTGTGAAAAATTAGCATTCTTGTTACCGCTATTGTTTCTGGTTAGAGCTAATATGTTGTAAGGAATTTTCATAATCTTGCCTCGTTGCTCTAGTTAGTTTGCATCTTTCTACTAAGTTAGTTGCTTTCTTCCATATTAACGAGCTTTTGTTTATTTTTCATGGCCTGCTAGGTTGCTTGCATGAAAGAAAATTGAAAAACGCCGATTTGACTGAAAATTTAAAATAGAATGAAAACGAAAAAAGACTGACATCAAGAATGCTATATCGTTATTAAGGTAATCAAATTTTACATTTGATCCTTTAAACCAAAATAGGCAATCCCATTTGAAAAAATCAAGTTATCTGTGATTGAAGTTTCCCTAATTTATCCTCTGATTTCTCCAAGTACAAAAAGAATTCAAATTTAGCCGTCTGACCTAAGGTGAGGCATTTCATGCTTAGTCGTACCGCAAAGTCAAGGCCTTCTAAGTTTTATAATAGCTGCGATATTCAATTTTTTTCTGATACCTATTTGTACCAAAAATGGTGATTTGCGCCTAAACGGTTCGTTTAAAGTTCCATGTGTGATACATAAAGTCACATTAGAATTGACCAAGGAATCCAAGTATGCAATAATATATAGGTGGTTCCATTTAAAAAAATGTAAGTTTGATATGAATCACCCTGTATAAACGTCAAAACTCAAGTGAAAATATTTTTACGTTATAGCCCTTAAGGGTCCCTACCATGATCAAGTGACAGATTTTTGAAATATTTTTTAGTAAGCCCGCAATCCTCCGTCCACGCACTATTGGCCCACCCTGTATTGAGCGGCAGTCTTTGTGTTCTTAAAATACAAGTTAGCACCTTCAGATTAGAGATGTTGGTGTTGCATTACCATGAACTTAACAAAAATAGTACCTACGTTGAATTACTAAATTCAAGTGCAATCATAATATTTGTTCCTTTTTTTGTGTCAGTTTCAAGAGCGACCTGTACAGAAGCAAAAATAGAGCTTTTCCAAATAACTGTTTCAAATATTTTCAAAGAGCATATTCACAACATTATCAACATGAATCTTTGATTTATTTCAAACGCCGCGTCGAGCCGCCTTTAAGGTCCGTACAAATATGCGCGCCGCGCATGGGTTACATGTTGGCTATTAACACGGTTAACCTAAATACATGCTGGGGATTATATCAATAAAAAGTGACCATGAATCCATGAACGACTATCTTTAATAACGATAACAGCTATTCATAATATTAGTGTCGGCAGTACGGCTTAGCATCACCATCAACTCTACCGCATATACTCAAAATTAGTGATGTTTACTCTATATTACTTATTTTTGTGTCTGCTAGATGCATGGATAAATTATCACCATAACATGATTTGCAAGCATTGATTCCACGAATGATGTTTACCGTATCGTTCACGGACTTTGTCTACTAAATGCTCCTCTTTATACAGGGTGAGTTTTTAGTACCGGCTCGGCCGATAACTCCACTACTGTAGAAGATAGCGACAAAAGTTGTATATAAAAGCTGTAGCACGGTTATGCTTCTTGCTCAGAAAGTATTTAGATTTATACAGGGTGGTCCATAACTAAGTGGTGATGCAAACCTGCATTTTTTTAAATGAGACACCCTATATATTATTCCATATTCAAATTCTACTAATGATTTCCGTTCTTTCAACATAGGGTATTGTTACATTATACAGAGTATTTCAAAAGTTATGGCCATTTCTATATCCAAATCGCTGTCAAATGAACGTTATAATACCTTATATTGTGAGAAGAGAAATTATTAGTAGAATCTAAAAATGGGATAATATATAGGGCGTCTCATTTAAAAAAACGTATGTTTTCATCACCACGTAGCACCGATATAAATCAAATTATTTTCAGAGCAAGGAGCACATCCGTGGCTACAACTTTTACGTACAACTTTTTTCTTCTACAGTGGTGGAGTTATCGACCGAGCCGGTACTAAAAACTCACCCTGTATATCAGGCACGTAGGTGAAATGGCATGTCTGGCGTTGATGCACGGTATAAGTCCACAAAACACGAATCCAGAGATTGTTCTGGTTGCTGTTCCACCCTCTATTGCAAAAAACTACCTACATCAAGTCAAACACCTAGTGATAATAGAACTAACAGCTTAGGTTATAATAGGTTATAATAAGTTATAATAAGTTATAATAGGTTATACTAAGTTATAATAGGTTATAATCAGTCGCTCGTTAAAACATACGACACATCCAAGAAATTTATAGCTGAAAGCGGGAGATCATATAACAGCAGGATTATAAATCGCAAATTTAATATTTGGCATTTAAACTCTCCTAAAAATTGAGACAAATTTGTAGCTTCTTGTTTCATAATTATAACGGTAGTTATGTAATATGTACTGCTACAGGTAGTTAGTTCATTTATCTTGTTATTAAGTGAACAAAATAAATTATGCAACTTTCTACAGTAGCAATTTATAAACATACTGTTGACCATCATCTGTCGCAGATGTAAATGACTCCATCAACTTTCATTCTATGAAGCAACACTTGAATCTAGTTTTTACGATCACGAGAGATAACAATAATCTATTGTAGAGATCGTATACGAAAGTATCTTTTGAATTGCCTTATTTTGTTTTCATAGAACAAAAAGGCAAAAACTCCATCGAACTTCGAAATGCTGATAGAAAAAAGCTGCAGGTATTGCTCTAAGAATATTTTCCAATGAAAGGCGACATGAAAATGCAAAAACTCCCTAGATCTAAATGAAAAGGAATCAGTACCAAGTTTAACCGATCGTAACTATAATTCCTTGCAACGTTTTTATTTTATAAGAAATTAATAACTTACACAGGAAACCGCTTCATAGAGGTGCCGTTATGCAAATTAAATCTTATTCCTTTAATCTAGGCCAGTTCAATAAATTATTGTATTGTGCTCTGGACAAATCATCATGGATGTTATCTAAGTTTGTTAACTTATTTATATACGAATCGCTTAGCGTCAAAGAAGGCTTTTCAAAAGTGACAAGTATTTTATATCTTTAATGTTTTGAATGAAGTTCGGAACTTCTCGTGTAATTTATTAATATATGTAGTATGATTTTAGGAGTATTGCTTATACTTTTGTCCAACTTTTGAAATGTTTGCTTTCACACTAGTTGTTTCAAGAATTACAGGGTGCGTGTTAAATCGAATTTTCGGCAAAAAGGGTCAAAGGTGGCCTACTTGCCTGGCTTCGCCTTCCCACTACTACTACTAAGTCGAATGGTCCTCACTTTCTATTTGCAAGGAAATGAACATACTACAACATACAAAATGAACTATAAACTCTAAAATCAAGGTTTCGATAAAGGCATGCTTGGTTTTGTCAATTTTTTGGACGAGTGGTAAAGGCAGTAGTATCTCTCGTCAGAGTTTTTCCCATTACATCCCCTTTACGTTTCTATGAACATTATTTACAAAGAAACATCGAGTAACTGAATATAACCAAGTAACGCTTAGTTTTAAAAGTAGTTGTTCTAAAATTACTAAACCTCCTGTGATTTTTATTAGTTTTGATGCTTTTTCAACTTCAAGGTCTTCTGTTTCTGATCTTTGCAGATCTCCATTTCGTGGTCTGCGTACATGAATTTCAACTTCAATTTTTTTTCGATTTCAGGTAGACAATGGGGGTACAACTTTCTGCTTGTTTTCGATTTCTAAGGCGCCATATTTCAATAGTAGTTCAATATGAGACCCTATTTAAAAATTGAATTTTACCCCGCGGAATGTTTTGCATTTATGTCAAAACACTCTCTGTACAGAGTTTTAGAAAAGTTTGGAAACTGCCGTCGGTCCAAATTTTCAAGGTATCGAAAAAAGAGTTAGGTAAGTTGTTTAGTTCTACTAATAAGTCAACATTTTGATTATACAGGATAGACCATAAAGCTTGTCTTGGACATAATATATATAATTAAATTTAACCGTTGTCGAATTTCTAAGGTCTAAGCAGATAAATAAACCACATATTAATAAAAAACAGTTTCTAATAGTACCTACTGTAAACATGTGAAGTTACTTTTTATTTTATTTTTTTTGTACCTTTTATTTAATCACGCGTGAGTGAAGCACGAGAAATTAGAACCAGTTTATCCATGATTAGGATGTGCAGTAAGCAATTTTTGAAGATAATAAATTTATTCGTGAATATGGTAAGTTTTGTCAAGGCATCAGAAATTTACGTGGGAGAGTGCACAGTTTTCCATAGGTCAGATGACTCATCATCATCATCATCATTATCATCATCATCATCATCAACATGTCCACAAGAGGGTTTGTGCCATGTTTATGGTAACACCCTGTCAATGATCAACATCTAGCTACGGCACCGTTGAAATATCAATAACAATGACTGCCAGAGGGGTACAAAAAAAAATCGTCCCGAAACCAAGGAATTTCAGTGCGTTGACACAGGTACACACACCCAAGGTCAAGGCTGTTTGAAGAAAGGTCGCAAACCGTTTCTCTGCTGAAAACGTGAGTGAGATCTCTTACGGATTGACGTGGGATGAAAAATTCGCTACAAGAATAATAAAGACGGGAACTGGGTGCGTGGAGAAGGCAGGTAGATGGGAGATTGAATGATGTATCTTTTTGAAAAACGCTGAGTGGACGTGTTAAGTGGGTTGCTTGATGGAATCGATGTGTTAATAAGTAAGCTGGGCTATAGGTTATTCGTTCCAACATCATATTTTTGTATCCTCTCTTGAACGGTCACGAAACTATGTGGTTCGTTAGTGACTAGTGTGTGTATTTTTGATTGACTCATACCGATAACCCATACAAATAGAGGATATAACATGTTCTTTTTTTACTTCTTTGTTATCGGTATCGACTGCTTTGGTCTTTAGCCTGGTGATCTGTGTAGGCTTTGTTACTGTTTCTCGGCGCTACAATCTTTGGCGCTACTCTAGGAACAGCACTATTAATTAGAAGCCGACAGTGAAGGCTCATATGGGGGTTCCTCGCTGAGCTTTTTTTAATGGATATTTATTTTTTATTGAGAAAACCAGAAATAAATTTCCGCCTTTGACGAGAATCGTGCCCGGGGGCGTCCGGTCACGAGCCCTCGACTCTACCCACTGAGCCAACCCCCCCCCCCGTTCCGCATTGAAAATGTTAATACAGTTTTTGTGCCCTTTTCCAGAAATTCTTCCACCACCTCTAACCTCCATTGAATAAAATCCGGCAAATGGTGGAGAACTATTGATAATTATTGACTGTTTTGACATTTTCCATTCAAACAATGGATCTTTGATGCCTCTTGGCTTTATGACCAACTCTGTGTAATCAATTTTTAATGGCAGACGTGAAAAATAATAAATGCGTTATTTCGAGGAATATATTCGTTTTACGATTTCAGAATTCGCGCTCTATAGAGTTGATGACGGTAAGCCAGACTTGTCATTCGTAATATTAATAACAGGCGATCATAGATGCATGGACACTGTTAATTAATATAACACGCACATTAGCAACCGCAAGCTGATGTATTTCAGTTAAAGGTGTTAACAACCAGCAAACATGGCGACATGTGCTGGAGACATTGACTCAATGTACAGTAATTGCAACTTATAGAACACGAAAATTGATGTACGATCTTTCATTTTAATAAAAAATCACGTCGTCGGTACTTTTTTTGTTCAGAGTTGTTGATATTACTACCCCTTCTGCTACAATGTCTCCATCATAATTTGTCGTAATTTTTAATTATAAAACCACTTATCTTTTAGCTGCAGTTTTGCACCTTTACCAACTTTACTCATACGTTAAAAGCAATTTATTTCATGTAGGAAAACTGTTTTTAAACCAGATACATTGATAAATGGACGCATAATCTTACTGATGGATTTTCCATTCGGTTAACGTAATTGATATCTCACTTATACTTTGATAATTACATCCTCAATTACTTATACGGTTAGCAATATAACAGAGGTTATTGAATTAGAAATAATTTGAATGTCGCTTGCATTGCGTTATAGTTTTATCATTATATGTAAAAGAAATAGGAAGTATCTTAATCTACCCACACAACAGAATCTATTATGGAGATTGTATCAGTCATTCATTACCTTTTTTTTAGCAACTTCAGTAAAACATCATAGGGTAATTTAGTCCAGTAAAAATAGTCAAGATTTAGAACTTTAATTCAAGACTATTTTTTGCGAATAGTGGTGGGAGTCTTTCAAGCATTTAAGAAAAATATGTGGCTAAGTTGAGCCCAACAGGGATGAAACTGTTCAATTGTATCAATTGTTTTTTTAAGTTGATAGGTTATGAGATAACAGCATTAAACAACATTAAACTTCGAATGCAATGACATTAGTCCCATTGTGTGTAGCCATTGTTAATCATGAGAAAGATTTGATGGCCATCACGTGCTGAGTGTTTTGCTAGAATTTTTTTCTCACCAACATTTGTTTGAAATATTGCTTTTTTAAGCTCTATTAATTTCGTCTCAACTCCTCTGAATATCGTTATACCATTACCTCCATAGTACTATACCAACAAATCAGCCTCTTGAATTATATTTTTGAATTTATGTAATTTATATTTGACTAATTATTTTTATGTATAATTTGTAAAAGTTATCCTTTGATTGTCTCTCTGTTCCATCTTGTTTCACTGGCCCGTTAATATGTGCTTTAAATAATCAGATTGAAGGTTGCCATGAAATTACATGACAATATTTTCACTGTTTCTAAGTATCACCTTGTATCCTACAATTTTAAAAACATGCGTGAGACATTATATTATACATTTGTGAGTAAGCTTTCTCTTATCATATTTTACAAGAAAAAATTGTTCGACTAAATAAACGAATTTACGTATGTATGTTGACATTACTGTTAGTATTACTAATCATACCACAAATCTAAATAAATGACTTTTTCACATAATGCAGACTTGTAGGTCATCGGCAACCTGTTCAGCGAGAAAGGAAAAACAATGTGCAGTTAATTTTTCCTAATGAATGCCGGTCGCTGAGACGATGATTGTGACATATGGCGAGCCCCATATAAAAAGTATGGCCTAGCAGCAGTATCAACTTGAAGGTCAATCGATCTATTACAGCCTTACAAGAAGAAAGAAGAACGTGAACGTATCGATTCCTTAAAACCTTTAATTTTACTTCCGACACCATAGGTATTGTAATCGATAAAATTTTTGATTTTGAGCCGATATGACTAATTGACTGAGGTAGAAAAAGTATACAGTTTTTAAAATCGTATCAGGAGTGTCGTAGTGGTAATCAAAAAAGACGAATATTTAAACCTTTTTTTGAAGGAGTTAGTTAAGGTAAGGTGGGATGGGAATAAAACTATGACCTCAACAAAGCGCACTGGGGTTGTTTATAAAAAAGATTGTAGTGAGCAGGCGACAGAAAGGTTCTGCCGATAGAACTTTCACATGTCTGATAGACTGGTGGATTACTGGATTGACCGAGATATAGAGCAATCCTCGTAAAGATTTTTCCCTCAAGCTACGGTCATAGCTGAACTTAATATTTTGCCAAAAAAGTTTAATATGTATGTTCTGAGACTTGTTTTGTGGCTCACTAGTCCACCGCCCTCCTTTGGCAATAAATAAAACTGCATCTATTGAAATGTACACCCTTTATATCGTTGCGGTCACTTACAGTAGTTAGTAAATAGTTTATATTTTAAGATATGTGGTTTGAATTATCGGTTGGTGAGCCGCGTTAAAAAAGCATTAAGTTTTTATAAACCTTTCAACTTGTCAAGTAGATACTTTTACTTCCACACCGATAGGTGAGGGGAGTATCGTGATCGCGAAAACTTTCGATTTTGAGATAACAGGCTTTTTGGGCGTTTTATGATGTCTACATTACGAAAATCCATGTCACTCATTTCCGTCTGTCTGTCTGTCTGTGCGCGTTTTTCTAGCCTCGTAATCTCATTAACCGCCGATTGTGATGAAATTTGGGCAGCGATATGATGTGGGGTCGTAATAGGTACTGTTCTTATAATTTTGAAAATCGGTGCATGGGTGGCGGACTAATTAGCAAAAAACAAAATAATAAATATTCCCCAAACTTCGTTTCTAGGTGTTTTAGGGATTCCCGATCATTTTCTACTTTTTTTTTGGGTGGTGGTGAAATTGGGTTGGTTGGGGGGTGGGGTGTTGACCTGTAAAAGAACGACCTAGCGACACAATACCCTTTTTTAGGCCCATTCGAACATTGCCTTGCCTATTCCATAAATCAATGGACTTAGAAATAAATACATAGGAATATTGCTTTAGATCGTTCTGTATTGAGTAACGTAAAAGTTATGGAATGGATTTTAATGAAACTTTGCCACAGTATTACTACCGCGGCGGGGATGGAAAATGCGTATGTTTTGGAAAAATCGTGTCAGTGGCAGCGCAGCAATAATAAAAAAACAAAAAATGTAAAAACGCCTCAAACTTGAAAAACGCATATGTTTTGAATAAATCGTGTCAGTGGCGGCGCAGCAATAATAAAATAACTAAAAATATAAAAACCCTCAAAACTCGTTTTTAGACGTTTTAGTTGTTCCTGATCATTTTCTACATTTTTTGGGTGAGGATGAAATTGGGGTGGTTGGGGGGTGGGGGGTTTTAAAAATGAAAGATTTGTTGTACTCATAATAGTTTGTCCATTGACCTATGGAAAAAAATACCTAGCGACGTATTTTATTAAGTCCATGTGAACATTGCTTTGCCTATTACAGAAACCAAGGGACTTAGAATTTTGTGATGTATACATATACGAGTATTGCTTAATTTCGTTCTATGTATATTGCGTAAAGCAAAAATTATTAAATTGATTTGAATGAAATTTCGACACAGAATTGACTATCGCGGCGAGAGAGGAAAATGCGCCAGTGTCTGAAAAATCGTGTCAGTGGCGGCGCAACAATAATTAAAAAACTAAAAACACAAAAACAGCTCATACTTCGTTTTTAGACGGTTTAGAGGCTCCTGATCGTTTCGCATCGTTCAGTTGAACCATGCAGAATGTAAACTATGGCGTCCTAGTTTCTAAGGAGGGAGACGCAAGAAACTATTTACGAGAGTTTTTGTGTTGGATGTTTTTTTGCGGGCGGGTGGGCGATGATTTGGTTGCAAGAGGATTTCAGACTATAGCTTCATGCAATGGGAAAACAATAAAATGGTATCATTATTATGTGTGGGAAGTACTGAGTCAATCAACTTGACTACATTTTTTATCTATCTCAATAATTATTGGCAGAAGCGACACTCAAGGCTTATGAGCCAACGGGGCATCCATAAAGCATCCTAATGTTTTCTCAGTATAACTAGCATTACATAATCGAACAATAGATTCGTTCCAAGATAAGCTCAGAACGATTCAAAACTTCAATGAGTTTACGTAGATTCAGAGTTAGAACGTGAATACCGACTCAGTAAGTTCTGAAAAACTTTGAATTTTATTGTACCGAAATATATGATAATTAAACTATATAATATTTCTGTATGGGAAAAAAAAACGAATCATACATCCTACATACATCCCACTAAATTCACAGCCTGGCGCAGTTTCGGTGGAGCTCATTGATGTCTTACTCAAAGCGAGTATCGCATGTTGCCAGCTTATAAGTTTTGCTTGTAGCCAGTTTTTGGCATCAAAATCGCCAATCTTGGGCATGCGTAATTAAAAATCTCCACAAATGGCGACTGCCTGGCTGTGTGTCAAAATTGTCAAAACCGAGACGCCCAGTGTGTGACGTATTCTGTAGGTGAGGGTGACCTCTGACCTACGAAACTGCAAAAATATGTTAAACTGAAGGTCGAGCCATTTTACTTGCCTGCTCCTCTCTTTGAAGCGGTCACTAAGGTCAAAGTATCGATTGTAAAACAACCGGCAACATTGCCTCTTCATGTGACTATAAAAGCTATAGCTCTTATTTTTGGGGGGAACCCCAATGAAATGGAAGTTAGGAATAGCCAAAAGTTGCCAATTAATTCACTGTGTGTTGTGCTACCAATCGCCCGGCTATGATTTTTTGGTCGCCAACTCGATTTTGAAATCTCCACTTTAGCGGAAAATATCTACATCTGGCAACTCGCAGAACGCATGTTCTAAAGAATTGTAGTGGGAGTTAGGGGATATCTCTGTTAAACCTGTTAAAAGCAAAAGTTATCTTCTCGGCTATCTACTTTCGATGTCTTTATATCGGCATTCTAGATCCTGGTTTGTCAATTGCGTGTAGCAAAGTTCCCAATAAACCTATCACATACATCAATGTCTGTACAACTTTTGAGTGACATAACGTTTCGATTGATTATGCTATTATTATGCCCAATCTTCTTCAGGTAAGAACTGCCGAACATGTTCGTTTCTTGACTGTTATTTATTCTCTTCCTGCTGACGTGTCGTTCTTCAAGGCTTCATCCTATTGGTCGGCGTGGTGTTCCGGGACGGTGTTCCGTTCTTCCGTTAGAAGAATGGGACAACAATACAACATAGAACAATACACCTCGAAATCTACTACGAATATCAGCAATGATGGTTAAAAAAAATATAAACAACATCTACGGAGTGCCATGCAAATACGGCAAATGCACAGGGTGCGAGAACCAAAAACTATACAGGGAGAGAAGAAAACTGAAGCAGAAAAAATTGAAACACGTGATGACCTTAGCTAGAAAATATGTTTCACAACACGAAATGGAGTTCTACAATGACATAGAGGAGTACCATAGAGATTATCTACCAGAAGATCAAAATACTTCCGTTTCAGAATACAGCGATGGTGATTAGGGAAAATACAAGAAATCATCAGATAAAGTTTAGTTAAGGCACTATCTTTTATAAAATTTCATGAAATAAAGGATACTTTGTCAAATCTACATTTGATTTGCTCCTTTAATATTGAAAGTTCAAAAAACTGTGCTAAAACAGGTTAAGTCCAAACATTTTTTTTTTAGTGTACCGTTATTTAAAACGCGGCACTAACCAATTCTCTAGTATGAACTTTGTATATCTGTGCCCAGAGGATGCCACAGTCAAAACTTTCTCTACTCCTTCAAAATTCCTTCAAGCAGTTTTTCTTCCCTCCTGAAAAATTTACTCTAACGGACATAACCGGTTCTTGCATTGGACCCTTCAATTGTTTTATATCTCCGATCTTTTCGAAAAAAAAAAACAAAACAGGTCTAGTAGGCTATGGCTTTATTTGGATAACTCTCGGGATAACTGGTTTGTTTTATTAAATTTGACATGTAGCATGTTTTATACTTTCTGAGATATTTGACTTCAAATAATAGACAAATTTTAATAACCATATCTTTAAGTTTCATCTAGCTAATTTCAGTGCATCGTGCTTTTTTTCCTCGAAAAGGATCGGAGATACGAAATTATAAATAATAAGATGACAGAAAGTTTCAAAATAAAATGGAAAAACGATTATGTTTTTTGAATCTAACAACGGCGCACCGAAAAGAAGTTCAGGGACCTATGTAACTCGCATTGTGTTTCTTGTATCCCAAATTTGAGCTAAATGTCTCAAAAATTGAGAGTTATTAAGAAAAATCCGAAAAAATACTTAAATCCCAACACTCTGTAGATCGGTAACGAAGATCTATGTTTATTTGAAGGTTTAGTCCTTCCTATCAGAGAATCTCCCCCCCTCGTTTGTACATGATATTTACGAATACTCTGTATATTTCTACGAATATAGCTTCACTCCCTTATCACTGACCAACCATCCTTTAATGATTACCATCAGTAACTTAATGGAATCCTATTTAATAAACTCATAATTTCTGTGTAAGGTTTGATCCGTATCTCCGGAAGACGTACAACCTTGATATCAAAATAAGTAATTGTTGAATTAAGATCGTGATCTCGCAATGATGAAATCATTTGAATGCAGATTGAAATTGAAGATATAAATGAAATATTTTTCATTTCCATGCCGTTATTTCTTGAGAATATTTAGAATTGCTGTCCATTTCTATGTGTTTCCTGTCTGTATGATTCACAGACAAAGAATATGTATAGAATAAGAAGTGTAGTCGTGCAGAAACATTATCGTTTATAGTGCCTTTTATTAACACGGTTTCGTTAACTCCACTAACTAGAGAATTGCTGTTATCATGTTAGTTAGAGAACAGATAGCATCACCTTTTACTTCCCGTACCGATAGGTGAGGGTAGTATTGTGATCGCGAAAATTTTCGATTTTGAGATAATACGCTTTTTGGGCGTTTTATGACGTCTACATAACGAAAATCCACGTCACTCATTTCCGTCGCTCTGTCTGTCTGTCTGTCTGTCTGTCTGTCTGTCGGTCTGTCTGTCGCTTTTTTCTAGCCCTGTAACCTCAGTAACCGCTGCATGGATTGTGATAAAATTTGGGAAGAGATATGCTGTGGGGTCGTAGTAGGTAATGCCTCTATAATTTTGTAAATCGGTGCATGGGCGGCGAAGTAATTAGCAAAAAAAAATTTCAGATATTCCTCAAACTTCGTTTTTAGGCGTTTTAGGGGTTCCTGATCACTTTCTACTTTTTTTGGGTGAAATTAGGGGTGGTTGTGGGGTGAAAAATTTGTTGAATTCACAATAGGCTGTCTAGTGACCTAGCGACATAAATAACTTTTCTAGGTCCATCGGAACATTGCCTTACCTATTATAGAAACCAAACCACTTAGAATTTTTTCATGTGTACATACGAATATTGGTTTAGATAGTTCTGTATTGTGTAACGACGAGACATTAAATTGATTTTGATGAAATTTTGACACAGTATTACTACCGTGGCGAGGATGGAAAGTGTTTATGGTTTTTATAAATGGTGTCAGTAGCGGCGTAGAAATAATAAAAAAAAACCAAAAATAAAAAAACAGCTCAAACTTCGTTTTTAAACGTTTTAGAGGTTCCTGATCATTCTCTACTTTTTTTGGGTGAGGGTGAAATTGGGGTGGCTGGGGGGTGGGGGTTGAAAAACTGAAAGTTTTGTTGTATTCACAATGGATGTTCATTGACCTGTGAAAAACAGACCTAGCGGCATAATACTTTTTTTAGGTAGGTACATCCGAACATTGCCTTGCCTATTCCAGAAATCAAGGGACTTAGATTTTTTTATGTGTACCATACGAATATTGCTTTAGATAGTTCTCTATTGAGTAACGTGGAAATTATGGAATTCATTTTAATGAAACTTTGCCACAGTATTATTACCGTGGCGAGGACGGAAAACGCATATGGTTTTTAAAAATAGTGTCAGTGGCGGCGCAGCAACAATAAAAAGACTAAAAATATAAAAACCGCTCAACTTCGTTTTTAGCTGTTTTAAGGGTTCCTGATCATTTTCTGCTCTTTGGGTGGGGGTGAAATTGGAGTGTTGGAGGATGGAGGGCTGTAAAAATGAAAAATTTGTTGTACTCACCATGGGCTATCTAGTGACCTGTGAATGAAAGACCTAGCAGCATAGTGTACTTTTTTAGGTCCATCGGAACATTTCCCTGGCTATTACAGATATCAAGGGAATTAGAATAAATTTTCTGATGTATACCTACATACATACGAGTATTGCTTTCAAACGGTGTATTGTGTAACCAGGAATTGATTTTAATTTTAATTAATGACACAAATTTGCTACTGTGGGGAGGATGGAAAATGCGTATGGTATTTAGAAATCGTGTCAGTGGCGGCGCAGGAACAATAAAAAAACTAAAAATATAAAAATAGCCCAAACTTCGTTTTTAGGCGATTTGGGGGTTCCTGATCGTTACGTTTCATCCAGTTGATGGTTGCAGAATAAAAACTGTGCTGTCCTAGTTCGTATAGAGATGCAAGAAACTATTTACGATAGTTTTTGTGCTGCATGTGTTTTTTTTTTGAGGGCGGGCGGGCGATGATTTGGTTGCAGAGGGATCTCGGACTATAGCTTCATGCAATGGGGAAAATTAAAATAATATCACCGTTATGTGTAGGAAGTAATCAACTTGACTCCATTTTTTTATTTTATAAAGATGGTTTATCTTTTTATTCCATAACCTCATATGTGTAATATTAGTGTAGATCACCCATCCCTTGTGCCTAGTGATGATGCTCTTGAAAATAGAGAATTTTCCTGACGTCAATGCGTTGACAAACATATGTCGATATTTAAGATTAAACATACATTTCAAATGATCGTGAATAGTTGAACTAGCTAAGTTTAATCTCTCAGCGATTTCACGATCTGATATTCGCCAGTCTGCCTAAAATTTTTTTTTCTTGCTTTTTCATCTGTTTTAAGTGCAGGATCGAAAATTTTCATTCCAGTATCGGCACTGCTGTTCTATAAATGCATCCTCTCCATGCACATCAAATAACATATTACTTACTTAAACAGCATTTTGGCTTTTTCGGATAGTCAAAAGACGCCGAAAATTCCTGCTTTTACTTTCCGTATTTGAAAGCAACTGCATAGAATCTTTATCACAGGCAGGACTTATTGAATATGTAATGCTTTAAATGTCAAAATATAAATATTATGCGGTTAGTGTGGGGTGGACTGTAAAAAAATACAATTAAATCTTTTGGGGAAACAACAAGATTACTTTGCAAACAACCATATATGTATTTGTGTATTTTCAGTATATTCAAAGTTATAATGTATAGCAAATGAAAGTTGAATTTGTAAGGTTAGTCTGTTGATTCACCAGACCTTAACTAATATTTGTCAAAAATTACTGAACTGTCTCTCATAATTCATCTATTTTTATTTGTTGAACGTTGTGACACCGTATCTGTATCAAAATTCCGATCAGAAGGGCTGACGAAAACTATTAACATGAAGTATCGTCATGCAGACATCGTAAAATATTCTCTGTCCCTTAATATAGTGTATCAAAGAATGTTTTATCATTATTATAATGCCTTTCGTAGCTTATAGGTCAGAATTAAAACAGTCTAGCAACCTGACTTAAACAGTCGCTTTGCAGGCAGCTTGCTTTGTGCATATCTACCCCACACATTATTTTCAATTAAAAGATAATGGCGTTATCGACCAAACTACCGCATAAAATATATGCTGGGGAAAACAAAATGCTGCATTCCGATTGGCGGCAGCTCTTTGAATACCTGATAGAAGCGAAAGATTGGCTGCCATTAGCGGCATAGTATCACAAACGCGCATAGTTATTCGAGAAATCCGTGTAAACCACACACATAAATTGCTCTTCATTTCAATTTATCACATTCAATCTAGCGATGTGCCTTCTATGATATTCTTGTTAATTTACAGTGTATGTTATTTAATTAATAAACATTTCCATGAATATGGCACTCTACTGTAGATGTCAGATGTACATGTTTTGACCTTTCATTCACCATCACTGCTCAAGCAAAGAAAATAGTTGTCCACGCAGGAATCATTTAGTTAATGAGGAAGATTATTTTACTGTGATTATTCAAACACAATCAGGGGCTGAAATAACAAAACTAACGAGAACCGACAAACGGGGGAGGCATCTTTGATGTCGCATATATGCCATTTTCGATGACCTTGAATGCTCTCGTTTGACGTTGAAACAGCTTATTAACCTGCTGACAATTAATTGTAGTATGGGAGCTTGACAGGGCAGGAATACTGACACCCGATACTAATACCAGAATTTCTTCAAGAATTTATTAATAAATTCATCCATGGTCTTCTTCAAGGTCAAGTGACTGTGTTTACATCAAGAGAACAAAACCATGGATTTTGTGACAGTATGCAGTGCTGCCAACACTGTTGCTGTCATATGCTTTGGGGATTTTCGCAGGATTATTCAATTTGTATTTTTTATGATTTGGACAGTATTCTACTCTTGAGTTGATTTGCGAATTTTTATCTAGAAAATGTTTAATAATATACAGAGACGGGTATGCAACATGCTTGACATACATCGTATGATTATAAAATCATATGATGTATATAACCATAAGGTTGGCACTACTGAATTTGATGTCAAACTTGACCACAAATTAGAGTAGGTTCTAAATTCGTTAAGAAATCTATGAAGAAATCTATGGACTTATTTGATGTCAAATTTCTGTTTTACACTTATCAAATTCAACCACGAACTGAATCCATCTTTAAAACCATGGATTTGTTGCTGATGTAAAATGGGTATTACACATATTGGTTGACGCCGGACTATAAGCAACTGATAGTAAAACAGCATATTTGGTTCCTGCCCATACAGGATTAAAATTATGCTGTCGCTTCTCGTCAGTTTTGTTATTCTCGTTCAGCGGTAAGTAGAATATCGAAAGTATAACGTTAGAATAAACCCCATATGTCACTGGTCTAGGCAGTATATTTGTATTTAGGTATGTCATTGTTTTTTTAAATTTCTTTTCGTTGTTAGATCCAGAATTCAGTACCCACCGATAGAAAATTGCTCATCGGGACTGGCAGGCCAAGTGAAGCATGTGTAACGGTACTGGCACATAATAGTATTTTTTAATTAATGGTGTAACCATAGCTAACAGCTTCAGATAAGTTACTTTACGTTACTATTAATTCTGATAGTAGATTTATATGCGCAAAATGCAAGACAATCGTCTTTTGATGCCATGCTTGCTAGAAGTTAACTGAACTGAAAGGTTTCCTGAGCATCTGTGTAGCAGGGTATATTCAGGCCAAACTGCAAGAGGTTTCAGGTCAGGACTGTATAGTTTTTCCGCCGAGAATTTCCGGAGCGTCTGTGGGCAGCTTTATGCGCTAGCTGGCGTTTGACGGCCACAACACTACAGCTACGGTCACTAGCCTTGGTATCGGAGTATCCAGTAGGCGGTGTTCATAACCCACGGCTGGACCGTGAGTTATGAAAAATAATTCACGCTGTTTATAGTAGTATAACCTGTTCACAAGTCGTTTGATAATGGCTCTTTAATTTAATGGGAGTAGATTAAATATTTCTCTAGATATATAAATATATATTCTGTTTGCGCCACCCTGTACACTTATTCTACAGCATATTAGTTGTTGATTTCAATCTAATCTCTGTTACGCGTTCCCTATCTTCTTCAACATTTCTGATTATATAAGTTTTCAGCTCCTCTATAATTACAGCGAATGGTTGTAGCGAAAGAGGTTAGTCGTTAGTAAGTTAGTATCCAGTAGTCGAGATTATCTCGTTCCCTTTGGTAGGAAGTCACGTATCACCTAGCAGGCAGCTGCTACCTGTCACAAGCGTTATTTCGCTGCATGTCTTTACCTTAGAGATGGAATAGAGTGACTTGTACTGCATTAGTTTTAGTTATTTTCTCCTAGTATAATAGACTGTCTTTTTTTGCAGTTTTAAGGAGGTTTATTGATTGCGCTAATCAAATGGATAATCATTTTTTATGAAATTTATTCGGAACTTTCGAGAAGTTGCAAAATATATTAGTAACCTTGCAATTATTTATAAATTAATTTTTTGTATAGACTAGATACTTATAAGGACTGTATTTTAAAATATAAGTTAATATACATTTGTTATTATTTTGATTTCATTTTAATTACTTAATCAATTTGTCAACAGCGCGTTTATCAGCACTGATGTCTTAGATGTCACTGATTCTCAGAGAAATCAAAAGAATATCACATAAACTATAAAGAATAACCTAACCTAACCGACGAACACCCCGCTTTTATGTCACTGTCTCTATGGCTTTTTGAGAAAAAGAGAGAAGGCTCTGAGTTTGTAAAACAGCGCGCTGTCGCCAGTTTTAACTACCGTGATTAAATAATTAATAACTAATTAAAATGGTCGTCAACCCTACTTTTTAATGCAATAATATAAACTAGATATTTCAAAGAATATTTTTAAACATTATTTTTGTAGTTACTCTTAAAATATGTTTATTCTACCTTCAAATACAAAAAACGCTAATCTGTGATAAGGGTCCATGTTAAAATTCTTATTATTAATCGTTCATAACTTTCTGAAATGATCAATAAGATATGGATATTTTTAGAAACAATTTTGTAAGATATTTTTTGAATTATGCTAATCTTGTATCGTAAATATTCCTAACTAAACAGAATACATATTACACAAAGTTGGGCATCTATTTGGTGATGAACATACACGATAACTATTTTGATTTGCAATACCGGCGAAGTCTACGAAATTTGAATACACTGCCCAAAAAAAGGTACCTGTTATTGGTGAACAAGTACATGAAATCAACGAACGTTAACGTAATTCTGCATCGTCGACGTTTATACAATAAAAGGTCATCATATTTGTTTTCATAACTTTTGCATGCATTGAGTCAATAATAATTATAAATAGCGGCCATGACCCGCCAGTCAATCATAACTGCCATTCATAGTATTAATATTGGTCTGTCCGGTGGTCTGTCCCATGCAACTATCAATCAACACGTGGCATCCGTTTATCGACTGGAGCTGGATAGATGGAGCCACACGTGAAGTCACATCACCTGCCACGTCTCATCAGCTACGCTGGCAAACTTGAGGCAGTCCAGTTGTGGTCCCGTGTCTCCGTGTACCGGTACCATGGTGTGAACCCGGATCTTCACATTCTTTTAGATCGTTGGCAATTTCCCCGAGGCTCTGATCTTCACCTCATGATCTCTGAAATCCTCCAATGTACTAACATGGATGTGCACGAATTTCTTCAAATAAATGTTCTATTGATACTGAACCCAAAACAGTAAAACGAATCCTGTGAGTAGCCAAGATAATAGTTGGGGTAGTACGGAACCGCAAGGCTGGACGTCGGACACGTTTCGGAAAGATCGTTCCGGAGGTTTAGCCACATTTGGTCAGCTGTGCAGACGTGGCTTCTGACCACCACGGGTGGTGTGGCTTGTCTTATTTGATCGAATGGTGTTCGATTTTTAAAAAATCCATCCGGTGGATAGACGGACGCCACGCCACGTTTAGTGTCGTTTGGCTTTTATCGTTTTGTTAAAAACTAGTTATTTACGTATAAGTATATACATTACATCTTTTTATCAACCCAAATCATGAATAATAGAAAAACTTGTGACTTAAGGTCGATAATTAAAAAATTCACATTTTTTTGATCATATAGTAATAGTTATACTAGTATTACTTTCGGCAACAGAGACCTTAAGCTGCGTACACATCTGAGCGCACATGACTTGAGATCACATGCGTGCGTGTTTAATGTGTGTGTTCTTAAGTCATGTTTGGTTTTAGTTTTTACGTCGCATGAGTGTGTTCTCAACTCTCAACTCGCACCATGTTCACAGTCGGGTATAAGCAGGTACCACAGACGTCGTTGCACGGCACCGACAGCGCTTAATACACTAAGCACGCTTGCGCTTAACGTTTTCTTTGAGCGGTGACCGAAAACTGACAAATTTGGCTCGATGGGTGCGCGCTCAAAGTCGCACGCGAGTCAGTCCGCATGCCCTGAGATACGGCACGACGAATGCGGCGTCCACATTTGCATATTCGTTTATACTCGAACCATGTGCGCTCGGATGTGTATGCAGCTTTAGAGGTGATGTCATCAGCGCGCGCGGTTTGATTTTTACCTGTTTACAAAAAGGGTGCCTTCATCGGCACCGGTCTCTTGCCCGCCGGAAGAAAATTAAGCTTGGATATTCTTAATGACCACATCCCTTTTATTCTTGCGAACTTTCATCTGTGGTGTTTATGATACTACCTACAAAAATTAAGCTCGACCTATTTTTTAGTTTTTAAATTGTTGGTCGATTATTATGGAGAAAACAATTTTATCTTTAACCCCCCAGAAATAGTTTGTGATTTTGAAATCGCCATCCATTTAGGAATAAAGCAAGTTTGGCCGAACTGTACAATAATAGGGTGTAGATTTCATCTAACACAAGCCTGGTTGAAAAAAATACAGAACTTAGGTTTAACCGTAGCGTATAAAGACGCTAATTCTGAAATTGGGCGTTGGTTGAGATGGACTTTCGGTTTATTATTTTTAGATCATGACCAGGTTGCGGAATGCTTTGTAGAACACTTTTATGCCATCATTCCCAATGACAACCAAATTATCAAATACGCGGATTATACATATAGTGGAAAATTATAAACAAGAGAACGCTTTATTTCGACCACATTTGTGGGCATCTTGTACGGCGACGGTGGAGCAAACGACCAACTGTTGTGAGGCTTTTCATAGCCATTTCAATTCAAGTTTCTACCATTCTCATCCAGATATATTCAAATTTATTTCTGCGTTAAAAGATATGCAATTGCGAACATACATCAAGATCAACAGCGTAAATAAGTGTGAGCTATAATTGTTATAAGAAATAAATTTTTTAATCTGTATATTACTTGTTTTTTTATTATCAAATGAATCAGTCAATTCGCTGGATTCAAAACATCTATGTTTTATTTAAACACATTTTCAACGTTTCAAGGAATATAGGTTTAAATTAACTTTTCACTTATTTCTAAATTAATATTACCAGTATTCGACAAGTTAGAAAAGAAACACGTGAGGCAAATAAAGCTGACAGTAAGTCCCTCCAATATATATTACCAATTACAATTTATTTCAGTACCACATAGGTAAACGAGAACCGCCCCGCGCGCTTGCGTCCACATACCTACCTATTATCCAAAATATTTTGGGGGCTTCTGACTGGTGGGATTAGGACCAATCTGACCGCGGCGCGCTAGTGTCCTATGGCCGCTTTAGATACATCCTTTTAATTTACTTATTATACTAGAACAATAGTACTGAGACGAGCTCTGCTTCTGGTAATACAGTACAATACTGTTAGACGTTTTTGATATCTAAAATCACAACTACGTTACTAAAAGCAAGATCAGACGTGCCCAGGTGTACTGTAAATTTTTTTATTGAGGAACAGCAATATTTTCATACAAATACGTTTAGTCTTTAAAAATAAACGTTACTATTCCTGAAAGTCATGTTCTGATAAATCCAAATAACAGAAAGCTTGAGTTAAATATTGTTTTGTTTTTTATATCTCTAAAGTTAGTAAGTCGGTAAGCTGGCAGAACTAAAAAAATGTCAACTCTTAAATTAAAGACTAATTGAACCCCCTATATTGAATATAAATTCTTCACTTTTTTTAAACAATCGCAAATTCTGCTAATTTATAAAAAACATGAGAATAAACATTAAATGTAATGAGCAGACCAAATGGTAGCGACATATTGAAGAGGTGAAACTTGTTTTGATAATGTAAGAAAATATTATAAGAGTAGAACATAACTACAATTAGTACAACAAAGAAACGATAATGCCATAATGAAGATTTAATTAAAGGCTAATCAAATGCCCTATCAAGAATTCACATGTTCTGCTAAGAAAAACTTAGCAGAGCAAACAAATAGTATGAACAAAATAAGGAAATGATAAATCATAGTGAGGAGCTAATTAAAGACTAATTAATACACTATTAAAAAATCACATATTCTGCTAAAGTGCGTCAATTAATCTGTGATTAGCTCTTTGTTATAGCATTGTCACTTTTGTGTTCTGTTTCTTATATGTATTTTTGCTCTTCTCACGTTTTTTTAGTTTACCTGAATAGAGCATTTAGTTTAGCCTTTAGTAGTATTAGCTGTGGGGCGGCCGCGCCTAGCAAGTAGGCCCCAGTAGGCCCTTTTTGCCATCCCCGAATATAACCCCTCAGCCACCACCACCTGCCTCCCCCACCCTGCCAAACCTTCCCGACCTTTTAACAAAGACCAGTACATCGGACCAGCGTAGGGAGGGTAATTCCTCTGGCTGGAGCCTAACAGATTCAAAGATCTCATATCTCAGCCCGCCTAGCAACTCACATTCCGCAAGGAAGTGGTAGGTGTAGGTGTTTCATTGGCCTCTCCACAACCCATACATCCTACAGTGCCCTATCATAACGGTGATCGGTCACGAGCGCGCGCGGTTTGATTTTTACCTGTTTACAAAAAGGGTGCCTTCATCGGCACCGGTCACTTGCGCGCGGAAGGAAAATTAGGCTTGGGTTAATCCTAATGACCACATCCCTTTTATTCTCGCGAGCTTTCATCTGTCTTTTTACGACTTGCGGTAGCTTACAGTTACTTCTTAGATTATTTAAATGACTATTCGGCTTCTGTAGGTATGTAAAACTACCCTTAATGAAAATATTTCAGTAGTTTGAAATCCTTAGTTGCTGTTTGTCAGTATTGTTTGTGTTCTACTTTTTCATAATGGAGACTATGTTAAGTGTGAAAGGGAAGAAATTAATAGTCCTTGAAGAGTATACGTTCCGAAGAGATAAAGAAACCACCCGTGGTGCAGCCTACAAATGCTCTAGAAGAGGATGCATAGCATCTTTGCTGATGGATCAATCGCAAGAAATTGTTCTTAAAAGAAATAATGAGCACAACCATGATGCTCCCACAAAACAAGCTATGAAGGTAAATTTCTTGGACTTTTTTTACATCGTCAAGAAATCGATCAAATTTGTGACAAATTAGAACACTTTAAGATTAATTAAATTTTTTTGGGGTATTATAAAGACATTTCGGTCTGCTGACAATACCAACTTCTTTGTTTGCATCTATTATAGTGATCAGATTAACTTATTATGTTCAGAACAAAATCTCGCATTTAATAATATAAAAAAGTAATTCATTTCTGTCAAGTCAAAAGTAACGATACCTCTGACTGGAGGAGAAGACTCCAAATTCTTTAGTAACTATTAGCAAGATCGCAAAAAATGACGAATGAATTAAAATCAGTTAAAATTATGAGACATAAGTTTACCTCGCCGCCCGCGTGCTGATGTTCATATACCTGCCTATTATCCAAAATATTTTGGGAGCTTCTGACCGGTGGGATTAGGACAAATCTGACCGCGGCGCGCAAGTGTCCTATGGCCATCAGAACAGCCACGTGGCCTTTAATAGTGGCGGTACCATACTTTTGGACTGCTTACTTTTTCCTGCTAGCTCTAGGGTTTTTGTTTTTTGATCCTTTACTTCGCTATTTGCAAAAATGCCTGCGATTTACATGGTTTTTGGATTATGAGAGATATATGAATTTGTGTATCCAAGACTGTGTGCGTGTTATGAAATATTGTGGACGTTTTCAAAACATATATGTACGTACTTCAAGTAACATGATGTCATCGCAAAGGAATCCTCTCGCCGAATCCCTACAAGCTCTTTAATATTCTCAACACTATGAAATATTTAGTGAATGCAGACGTTTGAACGGTTGCCAAACTTACAAAGAGCGCTATCGTTTTATAGTTAAAACGATACGACTATCAAAGATACCATCATCATCACAGTGGCTAGTTTATTTCTCCCTGACTTTGCATGAACAGCCTTGAAAAGAATTAGATAAATGTCATTTGATATTACATGAATAGGAGATCCATACATATTAATGACTTCCTTTATTCCACAAAAATTATGGTTGAGTTGACAATACATTCAAGGTAGAGATTGCAATAATTACTACCTACTGCGTAGTTTGTGCCATATAAAGAAATGCGCAATTACTATAAATTCTAATAACTGCTAATAGGATGTCGCTGTCGAAGAGTAAAGCTTTCCTCCTCCGTCGGAAAAACGTATCTTAGAATTTTATTCTACCATCAATAGGCAGAGGTGTTGTAATTATGAATAATTTCTAATTTGACATAAAATGGTTTTGGATGTTTTATGGTATCTACCTTATGAAAATCCATGTCACGAGCAGGTATCTCAATCTCTAGAGAAAGATTAGGCTTCAAAATGACAAAGCATAATTTGATATTTTGTTTTTTGTTAATATCTCAAAGGCCGTAAAGCTTCTTCGTTCTGAATAGAGTAACAATCCTAGATAAAAAATCATTACCATTAGATCTGATTCGGGATATAGAGGGGCCAAGACATACACTGTTATTTATTACTTTGGCACCACTGTATATGTTTTCAAAAACTTTTGCGTCCTTGGCGGAGCATTCATTTACTGTCAAAGTTGTGTATAGATCATATGATATTCCGAGTTAAAAAGCGCCAAGAATTAAAGGACAGACAACAGACAGTCGAAATGGGTGACACGAGTGTATAAATGTATAACTTTTATTAAACATATTGCGTTTTTGTTAAAAAAAATAAAATTTCATCTGGGTCATCTAAAACCCCTAAAAATAGTTACATACATTATTGCGTTTTTGTTAAAAAAAATAAAATTTCATCTGGGTCATCTGAAACCCCTAAAAATAGTTACATCTGTTTTTATGGTCTTCCTCGTTATTTTGATGGAAAATCATATTTCAACTAAAATAGCCATGAATATTGTTTGGTTTGTATGCTATCCAGCTGGCTTACAAACTATACAAGATATGCCGCTAAAGTATAGACCACAAATGTATCACACATATTATTAACCAGTGTTTCTGGTCGGTTTACAAACTATCCACATCATTTGGATAAGGTATGTACCTATCTCTAGTCATACATAATAACCAACTCGTTGATTAGTATGTAAATTAAGAAACTTTTGATTTGTTTAAGAACAGGTATCTAGTTACCAAAAATGGATCAGCAACAGCAATTTAAAAAGTTCTATTAGAATGATACGAGAAAAAGACCCAAAATTCAAAATTAATGAATGACAGTGATTGTAATGTACTTCTGCCACATACAAAGAGAATACGCGAAGAAGGACCTAACACTATTAACAAGAATGATTATAATGTAATGAATACTAATTACTATTGATTGACGAAGATTCGGACCGAATAGTAATAATTGTATGTTACATCTATGAATGACTTTTGACTAAAAATTATTGTTCTAAATTGAAGTAACCAAAGAGGATTGGTTAGTTTACATACTAACCAACGACTTGGTTATTATGTAGTACTAGAGATATTAGGTGCATAATTTGCCCAAATGATATGGATAGTTTGTAAACTGACCAGAAACACTGGTTAATATGTGTGATATCTTTGTGGTATATGCTTTAGCGGCATATCTTGTATAGTTTGTAAGCTAGCTGGATAGTGTACAAACCAACCAATATTCATAGCTAGTTTAGTAGAAATATGATTTTCTATCAAAATAACCAGACATTTGGATGGTTTGTATATAATATCCAGCTAATGTATAAACTATTAAAGTAAACACTTACCGTAACATATACACATTATAGGATAAATGGATACGAAATAAAAAATATGAGATAAGAATTCTTATTATCATGTAGTAACGTAAAGCATGAGCCGTTGAACGTCTAGTTACTAAACAAGGATTCTTTATACCATCCAAACTTGACTATCTTCGCACTCGAATATGAAAACCAAATAAAGCTATAATATATGTATCTCGAGATATATCGACAAACTAAGTTTATGATTGAAAATAAGCTTAATTAGATACTGATATGTCTTGTGACATGTACTAAACGGGTGTAATTGTACCAAGCCATGGCCGCCAGTGTCACCAAAGTAGTTTTTTTTCAGTAATGATCCTACTCCCATCTTCACCACCCCTAATTTCACCCTCTCCCGAAAGAAAAGAAAATATCATCAGGAACCCCCAAAATGACAAATAACCAAGTTTGGATCAGTTCTCGGGATTTTTGTGTTTTACTCAATATTCTGCCGCCAATGCACTCGATTTTCGAAAAACAATATTTTCTACTATGGTGTATCTCCTAAGGCAATATTCCGATAGGTCTGTAAGTTACAAAATATCACCAAGTACTTTGAAAATTGAAATAATGACGAACACCTGAAAAAGAAATTTGGGACAGTTTTCGATAATGTTCGGCGTTACAATAATCTCCTATACGTGTGAAAAGTGAAATCAGCTGCCGTCCTTCATCTTACCCTCATTAATTTCAATTCAATTCCCGATTATATGCAAGATATTGCACCGTCCTTGTATATATACAATATAAAATTAGTGAATGTCTTAAAAATCATTTATTACGGGATTCTGCTATCGACCACTGTTCAAATTATTCCTACGGCGTCAAAGCTTGGAATTCTGCCTGTTCACTGAGGCATGTTTCTGTGAAAGAAACGATTTTTAAACTGTGATAAAAATCCTATTTTGATTATTCTCATTGCTACGAGGCAAATGGCAAGTTTAATAACAATGAACAATGCGTGCGCTGCTTGGTATACGAAGAAAGAGGACCGTTACAAGTTACCTTGTTTATAATTTACATTGAAATCTGTGTATTCCATCAACATTTGAAAATATCATTGTTGCCTACAGTTTGTGCTAGAATATGATTACAGATAATGGCACCGTAACATGTTTGGACCTAATGAACTAAGATATCGCAAGATCTATGAGAAGTAACGTAACGTTGCATGACTGCAGTGTTTGGTGTCTTGGTGTTTATCCAACGCCTTTAATAAAGGTCATTGATGTAAAAGTACAACAGACAAAAAGTGCGGCAACTGGCATGTCCTACACATTCTCATTAATAACAGAAATGTTACAGTTACCAAATTTTTTGTCACTATCCTAATTTCATCCCACATCTGCGGACATTATCTATAGCTAATAAATAATGAAATTTTATTGGACATTGTTGCACGACCTAGAACCAGACATTTGGGAGCAAATTGGGAAACAAAAACGCTAGACGCCTGAAAGATAAATAAGCGTACACGTACCTATTAGGTTTTTACGCGTAGCATTGATTTTATAAATTTGTATAAGTAGGATTATTTACAATGATACACGGAGGATATCGAGATACTAGCAATAGCACGTTCAACGCCGCTTTTGCGAAACATTTTGTTTATAGAAAATACAAATTTTTTAAAATATCTAGCCTATAGAACACCATAATTTTCGTGTTTTCTTATTTGAAAAGCCACAGACATGGCTCAATATATTCAAACACAGAAAAGTTCGGATGAAGCACGGTTTCTAAATAAATACAGGGTGATCAATTTATACTCCGAAGTTATTATGGCAGATACAAAAAAAACTTTCGAAAAAAAGTTGTAGATGGAGCTAAGGTATATCTTCTAAAATTATTTTATAATATACAGAGTTATTGATAAAGTCACGGCATACCAAAGTTGTGTTTTTTCAAATGGAACACCCTATACATTATCCTAAATTTGAATTGTGCTCGCTCTCCTTATTCCGGAAATATAGGGTTTTATTAGGTTATACAAGTTAATTTCAGCGATATGGCCACTTTTATGTGAAAATCCTAATGAATTCATCACCCTGTATCTTAAAAAATCAATCACTGGAAGCTTGATTCTCAATATGGAAGTGTTTTGTAAGAACTTTCTGACGATGCTATAACATACACCACCATGTCGAACATCATACCACTCAGCCACCCGCCATCTCGTCGAAGGGATCGCCTCAACGGTACATGTTTGATTTGGGATTAGGTACTTTTTTTCTGGGATTTGTGATCTAATTTCAACCATTCACAAGGATATTTATTTCGATCGTTGACTTCGTCTCGAGCTGCAAACTTCATTCATCGCCTATGTTGCAACAAATATACATTTTAGTTACAACTGTTACAAGTATTTTCACGAAGTACGTCACACGGGTTCGGGAGCCGTCGGCGTGTTTTCGGTTTGGATTCAAAAGCCCATTTTTATTTTGATATAACTTTTGAATTATTGCGAAAAAAAAGAAAACAAAAACAGTTTTGTTGTAAAACTTATATTTGATCTCCCATTTATCACAAAAAAAATTATTCAATACAATAATTTTTTGTAATCACTATCATTTAGCAGAAGAAAAAACCAGCGATCAAATGTATAGTTTTTGCGGAATCTGATTGGTTGAAATTAGCAATTGCTAAGCCTTTTGTTAAACAAGAAAATGCAATTTTTCACCCAATTAGGATGGAAAATCAGACTGGAAAAGATACTAGATGGTTCATAATGGTCGATTGTATATAAAGCATGTCATTTTTAACCTTTTTGAGGTAAACTTCAAGAGAAATCAATAGTTTTCAGAGTACTTTGACAGATGCATATTCTTGGACGGGCTGCTCTGATTGGTCAAAGTATTTGTTAAAATGCGCCTGTTGATAAAATCGGCCCTCAAAATAACAAAGAAAATTATGGTCGCCAGTTTTGGTTCGCCTCGTATACAAAATGAAGGATAGTAAAAACTTGATAGCTTTAGACAAAATCAGACAACCACGAAATTATTCTAGCATTGAGAATCAAGCTTCCAGTTATTGGTTTTTTAAGATACAGGGTGATGAATTCATTATCAAATATGAATTCGATTTTCTGTGATGTCATATTAAAAATGATCACCGACCTCCAAAGCACAGCATAGAGAACAACCAGCATAATATCTCTGAGGATTTCCTATATAAAATTGGTTGCCACAAAATTTGACCTTGGGAGGGTTTTTGGATGATTTTACGGCTGTCAAGTTTGGGTAGAGATGCGAAAATGAAGATATCGATACCGGTACCAACTCGATATTTTTTATCCATTTAGGCGCATTTGGTTCGTAGAGAGCATTTTGTGCAACTGATTACACCCCTCAATAATTATATAATGATTTTCGATACCGATACAAAATTATCGATAGCAGCTTGGAATGCCTCAAAAAGTATCGATGACAAAAAACTCGATCTTAGTGCAGAAGTATCGAAGTACCGTTACGATTCCTACAAAAAACCCATCCAAAAGTGGGGATGCGCGTGTAATTTCCGCCATCTTGAGTTATTGTGCTGTTTGTTTTCTATGCTGTGTCCAAAGCAACTGGAAATAAAAAACGTCAATGGCAAAATCCATATTCTTGTAACCTCCAAAGCAAGCGTATCTGTCATCGGTTGACCACAACAATCGTCAAGATAACCCATACTTTATCCTTGGGTTAACTTAACTACTGGTTAACCAGAGCTTTTGTCGTGTAACGCCGATTATTGAAAGATTGTTTTCGCTAACCACTAGTTTTCTTTTAACCACTAGTTAACTAACGATTATGAAACTGGACCTAACTCATCTAAGTGAAAAGAAAATATTTTTACGAAGTGACTTTACTGACCTTTTAGGTTGCATCAAATAAGTTTTTCGAACGTTGTCGTAACGAAAATTTATGGTAATTGTTTTCTAAAAGAGCTGGAAACATTCTTAGCATGAATATGATTCTGGATATTTTTAATGCAGTATTGTTCTTAACCCACTTTTTTATGTTCATTAGGTTCATTTGAAGTTTTAAATATTTTAGGTACAGAAGGTTTCCATTGTAATATTAAGCTCACCAAAATATTATGTTCGACTTTTGCTAAACATGTGGGTGATCTAGCTCAGTCATTTTAATTTTAACAAATTAATGCATATAGACTTGCTCAAGGCTAAATGTTTTTTTTATATTTTGCGACACTTACACGAAGTATGCGGAGGTTCGGTGGTGTTGGAAGTGTCAGAAAAATTGGAGTAATCTTATCTAAAAAACGATGGTCAAAAGGGTGTTGTTATATTCGTAGTCAGGATGTAATTCCATATAATTACCAGGATTCGATCAAAAATGTAGATTCAGACATCGCTCTGTAGCTATTAACAATTTTTTGCAAGAGCGAAAAGTGGACAAATACTGGTTATAACTTTTTCTAATGGTACCCTACACTAGAGAATGACCAACATACATCCGTGTAGAATTTTATCTTGCTGGGTCTTAGCACAATATAAATGAGATATTTGCGATTCGCATGGTAATAAAGTTATTGATATTGAACCACTATTCTCTTTATTAAACCATTGTAAAACAATTCATTCGTGAATCTTTGCCAATATTTCAGTTTCCCTGTAGATGTAATATACTTCGTCGTCGCCGAGATCTAGTTTAGTCGCTCCATAGTCGGGAAGCAGCACTTCATCTCCCGGCTTCACTGACATCGGAATTTTCTCACCACCATTACTCCTAGCACCTGGACCAGTTGCTATGACCACTCCTCTACGAATTCGCTCTTTGGTGTTTTCTGGTAGTACAATTCCCCCCTATAAGTAACAAAGCTAGTTTATTACCTCCATTTTGTAGTTGTTACCAGTTTGAGTAGTATTGAAAATAACATGGTTTAATTATTTCATAACCAAAACCCAAAAATAAGCAAGACAGAATTCTTAGCAAAATACATCACAGATGATATGAAATCCGAGCCCCTTGGTAACCCATTAAAATAATGTAGAACAAATGTTCATGGAAAAAGAATGCCCATCTCAACTTGTATGGTTTGTGTTAAATACTATCTGAAATATGAGTACTCCAATACTGCCTTATAGATAATTAAATCAGCGAAAATATTCATTTACTTAGACTCTTTTATTCAAACATCGAAAACAACACTTCACTCATTGATCTTTGCTAATATATCAGTTTCCCTATAAATAAAATAAACTTCATCCTTGTCCAACTCCACTTTGGCAGCTCCATAATCTGGAAGAAGAACTTCGTCTCCTGGCTTCACCTGTACCGGAATCTGTTCTCCACTGTCATTTCTGGCACCTGGACCAACAGCCATTACAATGCCTCTGTGGATTCTAGTTTTGGTTTGATCTGGCAATACGATTCCGCCCTACAAAAAGTAAAACTTTGTATGCAGTAGGTGGGGGGGTGGTCGTAACAACAAGTAATTAATCATTAATTATTTGTGAGTTTTCGGATACAAGGGAGCGTCCTAGCTCTCTACAATTATGTTATAAAAGCCCTCGTTTACAGCGCATTTCAATGAAAACCACCCACTCTCCATAATTTTAAACAAGATTGTACGAAAAATATAAAGAAAATTGCCTTTATTCTAAGTCGTTCCCCGTCCCCACGGTTACCCTCTTAATTTCCTGGAATTGAAAAGACGTATGTATATTTAAAAAAATGGATTCGCTTTTGATTCTAGTTTTAAGAAATATAAAACACCTAAGGTGTAAAATCAATCGTTCCAGAGTTGCAGTTGATTTTAATTTAATAATTTGATAAAACTAAATCGACTCTAAAAAAACAAAGTGGCCTAGTTTTGTTTACCTTCCTGTAGATAAAAAGTCACTTTGATTTGTCGAAAGTCGTAACCTTCAAGTGACACCTGTAATTGCACGATAATCCTACTATTGGCAATTCCAAAAATCGATGAGACCTCTAGCGGCAAAAATCTACACTGACAAAGCAGGTACTCGAATTTCGGACGAAACACAATTAACATGCCATTAACCGTTTATATGCCGTTTGTGTTTCTTCGTTCAGTCGTGTTTTCGAGTTTGTGCTTTGTTAATTGGTATATAGTGTGTCAGAATATTTCTTCACACCTTCTTCATACGCTATTGTCAAGAATATGACATCCACATCAGGCTTCAAATCAAGAAACGCTAGCAAGTTTAATACGAACTGTAGTGTTTATGGTTGCCACTCCAAAAAAGACTATGATAAAAGCATTCATTGCCACGCATTTCCTCTAAAAGCGTGTCACAGCGTGCAGGATACCTGCTATCCTCCATATTTGTTTACAGAGACAGTGGTTTTAGTGACACTACTGTCAAAGTTTTTCGAAACGACGGAGAAAAATAATTTTGTCTGTTGATTAAACATAATGCTTTTTGATTGGAAAACCTACCGTCGAAAAGAAAATGTAACTTGATAAACGTTATCAGGACTCGATTCCAGGAAACTCGACAGTCAATATGATTGACTCAGTACTTCCCACACACTACGGTGGTACCAGTTTACTATTTTCCCATAGCTTGAAGCTATAGTCTAAGATCGCCTTGCAACCAAATCATTGCCCGCCCGACCAAAAAAAGTGTGTCATGCCTCTTGGTCTTTCTTTCACAGGTCAATGGATAGCCTATAATCAATACAACAATTTTTTGAGTTTTATAACCCTTCACCCGAAACCACCCCAATTTCACCCCCACCCCATAATGTAGAAAATGATCAGGAACCCCTAAAACGCCTAAAAACGAAGTTTGAGCTGTTTTTATATTTTTAGTATTTTTTATCATTGCTGCGCCGCCACTGACACGATTTCTAAACATCATCCTCCCCATGGTAGTAATACAGTGTAAAAATTGCATTGAAATCAATCTGGTAGTTTCTACGTTACACGATATAGAACGATCAGAAACAATAAACGTATGTATACATCAGAAAATTCCAAGTCCTTTGGTTTCTGTAAAGCGGCCCACAGACGCTTCGGAAATCCTCAGAGGAAAAACTGCACAGTCCTGGCCTCAAGGATTATAGGAGCGTATGTGGAGGTTCGCCGGACTGTACGGGCCGCCGGATGTGGAATTAAAAAATCATTCGATCGCCTGCGCAGGCCGTCTTTTGATGCCATGCTTGCTAGAACTGAACCAGAACTGAAAGGTTTCCTGAGCGTCTGTGAAGGAGGATGTATTGAGGCCAAAGTGCAAGGGCCTTCAGGCCAGGACTGTGCAGATTTTCCTCTGTGGGCCGCTTAATAGGCAAGGCAATGTTCGGTGGACCTAAAAAAGTGTATTATGACGCTAGGTCTTTCTTTCACAGTTCGGTGGACAGCCTATTATGAATACAACAATTTTTTCAGTTCTGCAACCCCCCACCCCCAGCCACCCCAAATTCACCCCCATCAAAGAAAGTAGAAAATAATCAGGAACTCCTAAAACGCCTAAGAACGAAGTTGGAGGAATATTTGATTTTTTTTTGTTTTTTGCTAATTACTTCGACGCTCATGCACCAATTTTCAAAATTATATGAACATTACCATTGATTAACGTATTTAGGGGACATTACCTACTGCGACCCCACAGCATATCGCTTCCCAAATTTCATCACAATCCATGCAGCGTTTACTGAGATTACGAGGCTAGAAAAACGCCAACAGATAGACAGACAGAACAGAGTGACGTGGATTTTCGTTATGTAGACATCATATAAAAATTTATACATGAAACGCCCAAAAAACCTATACAGACATTCATAAATTATTTTACCTGAGTCTGTGTGTTATATTGTTATACTCTCGTGGAAGGATTATTGCGCAGTTGGGGTTGTGGGGACCTCATGCTAATGTACGCGTGCATGTACATAAGTACTAAGTATGTGATATGCAGTATATTTAAGTGAGTAGTTTTGAATGGAATATAAACAATGGCGGACAGGCGTAAAATATTCTTCTAGGTTAAAAGTACATATACTTACATATTCTTTATATTCTTTGGTAATCGCAATTTTTCAACATGAATTTGAAAAATGTAATATAACGTACAATTGACGAATGTTTCTACAGATGCCCTTTGCTTCCTGTTCCAAAAAGTCGAAAATCTTAAGCTGTCAATATACATAACTATATATATTCATTGTTTTGTTCTTAAGATAATCGTATGCTTGATTTAAAATTTCGGTATTGTTACTTTCAAGACTCTCCCAGTTTTGAATTAAAAATATGAAATAAAATAACCCTATGTGGTCAAAGATATAAAAGTCTTGTTTTAAAATTACAACAGCTTTGCGCATGGAGATACGGTATACTTGAATCACGGCGAATAATCTTCGTCCAAGAATTTATTTTTATGTGTGCGTAGTCTGATAACCACCGAATGTGAACCACGTTCTGGAAGGCCAAAACAGGCGGAGAACATCGCTCAACGAAGTAATGGTTTTATTTTGCTACGAGGAAGCTGGTTTCAAAGTTGTTATCGCGTATGCTCACGGTATACTTTTCATGGGTTATCTTGAGAATGGAAAAACCTGTGAACAGCGAATACCACATAGCATGATTGGTGTGCACAGTATCACAAGTCGTTGGCTACTATTTTTTCTTATAACTGAGCAGACCGCGTAGACAGAGCTTAATACCAGAGTACCGCGGCTGCTGTGAAAGGGTTATGTTAGGGGAAGTCTGTTAACGCCGGATTTGAATGGACCAATACCCGCAGGCCCAATAAATACATCTCCTGGTAGTCCATTCCAAGCCTTGGATACCCTGGGAATGAATGTGCGGTTGGACCGCTCGGTTCTTGATGTATGAAGAACGACCGCCTTAGGATGAGACGCATGGCCAAATTGCACGAAATGGGCTTTTTATTGCTCCCGCACTCACTCTATTCTCCATAGTTAGCTCCTAGTGACTACTGTTGGTTATATGGTCTATCTAAAAAAGTTGTGTTCGCCTGAGGTTCAGGTAGATTTTCAATGAGGCAGACAGCCGCTTTTGACAGCTAGGCTACTATAAAAAAATATCAACTGCCAGCCCTATTTAGATGAATCTCGCAGAGCAATTATAGCTCTTTTACAACTTCGTTTACCAATAAAATCCATTTCTGAGCTTTTTCAGAGCGTTCAGTAGGTATAACGAAACTCTTGCAAAACTCACCTTGGTTTGTGTAACGGGATCAGCTTTCTTTATCAACACCCTATTGGCCATAGGTGCGATCTTCTTGAATTGAGCAGCCACTTTTGGGATCGCCGCGGCAGCCATTCTCAGATATAATTTTTGCGAGACTTTTCAATCTTGCGGGTAATGTCAAATGCGCTATACCAGCTGTTGACGTCTTGTCACCTAGGTACCGTCAGTGCTACACAGGGTGAGTCAACGATTGCGCACATCTCTTAAAAAATAAAGTAAGTGTGCAGAAGACGAACTGTATTTTTTTATTTATTTTTTAAATAGGTTGGCTAAAAGTTGTTCTACCTCAAATCTGATAGTAAGAGATGGACTTTCGAAACAGCCATTTTTTTCATGGTGCACAAATAGTGCACATGAATACAGAATTCCTACAATTGTTAAACCTAATAAGGGTCTGGTACACTATGAAAAATTGTCCGTACATGTGTGGCATTAAAAAAATAAAATAAAACTTATAACACAAAACAAATCTCTCAACTTTGAGGTATATTCTGAGTAGCATAAATTACTTTTATATTTGTAAACAAGAGACAAGCAAAATTAAGATGGTGCAAATAGGTAATTTTAGGCAACCCTCTTGACCCTTCATTAGTCGCGTGTACTCAGGTGACAAGTTTAGTCGCGTGGTCTACATATGTAGCCCATTTTTTAGTTTTGATATCCTACTCATAGTAGTTTTGAGAAAAACAATTTCGGCACGTTAATTCAGTTTATGATGTTTGTTATACAAATAATTAAAATATTTACTCCAAATGATAAAACTAAGAAGATTATAATAGAAACGCACATGAACGTAGTTTTTATAACGTTATTTACATGTGGTTATTTAGTTACAGCTTATTATCAGTGCTTATAGGTACAAGCGATAATTTTCACATTTCTTACATTAAAAATATATAGACGCAAATAAAAAATCAGAAAAGCACAATTCTGATCAGTACTTTTTCAAAAAAAGTGGTACAAATAAATCGATTTTTATTTTTCTACACATGCAACACAAATATCTCGGATGTGATCTATGCACGCGTATTTACCGCAATTTGCACAAAACTTGCTTGTTGATTTGTCTCTGGCTCGAAAACAATATGAGCAATGTTCAACGAGATTTTGAGGAGGTCTAGGATACCTTTTCTCGATTACCAGAAGAGCCTGTGCTCGCCTTCTTAGTTGAACCGGTAATGAGCTCCCATGCTATGTTTTCGAAACGTTACATCTATTTATTTGTTCTTCATCTTCAGAATGATTAGCCTCATAAACGCAAAGTGCATTTTTTTCACTGATATTGATTAGGTCATAAAAGATTTAAAATTTCAAAAATGCTCTTTGCCAAATTTTTTACCTTGAGTAATGCTGTGGAAGCAGACGAAACGTCAATAAACAGTATTATTTCAATGGACTGCGGTTTAATTTACCGGCTAGACGGAAGAAATATGTCTCAAATATAACCACAGAAGAAGTTTTGGATGTCGCATAATATATTTCTGGTTTCTGGGGGGAAGCCCCACCTAAACCACCTTGTAGTTACAGTAACACTTACCATGATGAAAATGTGTCTAAACAACTTTTAAAACCTATCTTTTTGGGAAAAAAATCACAAACAGGAAACACTGCATCCACGCTGAACTTAAACGCGTTTAGTCGCGCGGTCTACGATTGTAGCCCAGTCATATTTCGGCGCTAATAGTCTTGCGATAAGCTCACTATAAATACAGGAGATCAACTGAACATTTAGTTGGGAACATTGTCGAAAGGTACCGAAACGGTTTCAAGAGCCACCTGAGCGATAGAGGGTTGGTGCATATGTATATAAATGCGCGTGGTTTACCAGTGTAGCCCACGCGACTAACGAAGGGTTAAATTGAAGCTTCCCTCAGATGTTGATACTTCCAAGAAAACAAATTGAACTGAAATTAACTACTTTCTATTTAAGAAAATTTGCTAAATACAGAAACATTTTTTTTTTCTAATAATTGCTAACAAAATGTGTAAAGCGGCCTACAGACGTTGATGCATGCTGCGATGTGGGCATCGACTCCTACGTTTCATGGTGCAAGTAGCAGCGCGTGTAATACTGAATCACGTATTTGGCATCAGTTGCGGCTTCCGGTGATGCAGAGTCTGGAATCCCATTTTGGTCGGTGAGCCATGACGCCGTGTTGGTGACACTGATACAGGTTTCAACGTGTATAGTATTGCGTCGATGAAAAGACGATATCTATTCTTGTGTTGCATGAAACGTGCATAAATTATCAAGTCGATTCAGGCATAGCAACAGGTTTCGCTTTGAGTAGGAACTTATGCAACTGATGCTAGTTTCATGAAACCACCCGTAAAGTCGTTAACATAAGATAAATAAAATGAGGATTTGTTTGAGGCGTAATATTTTCGTAATAAAAAGGATAAATAAGAATTTTTTTTGAAAGGATGTATTATAGGTCATTCAGTACCCTCAAAAACGCACTTAGTTTTATTTTTATCCATTTTTGCGTCAAGCAAATTCTTATTTTATTTATGTTATGCTTATCATTTTACGAAAAAAAAATATTGAGTATAAAATCAAAGGTCCTATTTGGAAAACAAAAGTTGAGGGTGAGTTTTAAGGGTTGAAGTACAAAAAAATGTTTTGAAAGCATGGTATGATAGATATCCACTTACAAAAATTCCACTCAGTTTTCGTCTGAACTTTTTTTTGTTACGAGAATATTACGAGGCAAGGTAACTCAGGGAAGAAGCCACTTTTGACGCTATTTAACTAGAACGACAGAGAGACATTATAGCGTCTGCCAGGTATCTACGATTCAAAAACCACATTTATAATAATAATATCAATAACATATATGTCATTTTCATCCTTGCTAAGATACCGTAACTTTTCATAAAATTTTCAACCTTTGATATTTTGTTAAACACACTAGGAACCGGAATAGGTGTCTGCCATTGGGTTTTTTTATAAGAAAAGGTATATACTACACTATATTGAAACGGTAGTCTGCTAAGATCGCATTTTAGAAGCCACCTTTGACGCTGTTCAGTTAGTTCGACAGAGAGGCATTATAGCGTCTGCCAGGATGCTGGAACCCGCCTAGGTATCTTTCATTCAAAAACCACATTTATAATAATATCATCAATATATCATTTTCGTCTTTGCTAGAATACCGTAACTTTTCATAAAATTTTCAACCTTTGAAATTTTATTAAACACACTAGGAACCGGTATAGTTGTCTACCATTGTGTTTTTTTTATAAGAAAATGTATATGTTACGGTTAAAGTGTTTACTTGGATAGTTTATATACTATCCAGCTAGTATATAAACCATCCAAATGTCTGGTTATTTTAATGGAAAATCATATTTCAACTAAAATAGCTATGAATATTGGTTGGTTTGTATACTAGCCAGCTAGTTTATAAACTATCCAAGATATGCCGCTAAAGTATAATACCACAAAGATATCACACATATTAACCAGTGTTTCTGGTTAGTTTGCAAACTATCCACTTCATTTGGATAAAGTGTGCACCTAATATCTCTAGTAATACATAATAACCAACTCGCTGGTTAGTATGTAAACTAACCAGTCCTTTTTGGTTAGTATGTAAACTAACCAATCCTCTTTGGTTAGTATGTAAACTAACTAATTTTCTTTGGTCAATTTAACAGAAAAGTGAGGTTATGTTTATGACAAGTGCAAGTGTGACGTATTGGTCATGGTATTGTTTACTGTCGTGCCTTGTAAAATTTGTTTAAGAAAAGGTATCTGGTTACCAAAAATGGATCAGCAACAGCAATTTGAAAAGTTACTATTAGAATGTTACGAGAGAAAGTCCAAAAATTCCAAATTAATGTATGTGATCAATGCAGTAATAAAAACAATATCAAAGCGATGAGAGATGCATGCCACGAAAGTCTAAAAAGGCAGGCAGAAAAAATGCTGAAAACTTCTACGAAGAAATTTAAACCAGGAACTGTGGGTATGTCCGTGAGGGTACCCATTCCAGACGTAGACCGAAGTCGGTCAGACCATAGAAACATATTGGGTGTAATAATGAGCATAGAAGATGAATTTTACCGAATTGGAACTGTTCACGGCGTCCTTAAATAGCTCTACTCTCGCAACGAATTTGAACTATGCCAGCAAGAATTTATTAAGTTAGAAGATGTTAAGAAGGCGAGCACGTTAAAACAGACACTGAAATAACATTGCGAAGCGCTGTAGGAAAATTTTCACTAATCGGTTCAACCCAAGGTTATGTGCGCTGTCAATGCAAAAAGAGTTGCACAAATAAAAAGTGCAAATGCCTTGCTTCTGGATATACCTACATGTAACAGCAAATGCGACAACAGTGCAACATGCTCTAATAAATAATAATTTTATTTTTTTTTGCGGTTTTAGGGTCTAGAGATTTATTTTATATGAATATTTTGTTACACAAATAGTATTTCCGTTTGTCTTACTTACTTTTAGGTAGTGACAGCAATTGTATGTTGCATCTATGAGTAAACTTTACCTTTAATTAAAAATTGTTTTTCTAAACCAACCACCAAACAGGATTGGTTACTTTACATACTAACCAAAAAGGACTGGTTAGTTTACATACTAACCAACGAGATGGTTATTATGTATTACTAGAGATATTAGGTGCATACTTTATCCAGATGATGTGGATAGTTTGTAAACTAACCAGAAACACAGGTTAATATGTGTGATATCTATGTGGTATTATACTTTAGCGACATATCTTGGATAGTTTATAAACTAGCTGGCTAGTATACAAACCAACCAATATTCATAGCTATTTTAGTAGAAATATGATTTTCCATCAAAATAGCGAGACATTTGGATAGTTTGTATACTATCCAGCTAGTATATAAACTATCCAAGTAAACACTTTAGCCGTAACATATACACTTTTATTCAAGTATATCATTTCTTTCTTCTAAACCATGAATATGATATTTTTGATCATTAGGTATTTTAAGTAAATATTTTCAATTCAAAACTGGAAATGTCTTGCAAGTAAGAATACCGAAATCTTAAATCAAGCATATAGTAATCTTGAAAACAAACAATGTAACAATAAATATATCACGTATAAGAATTTTGACTGAAGCATTTCATAATCTTGGCGGAAACAGCTCAAGATTTGGTCTTCTTGGAACAAGCCTCTAAGGGCATCTGTAGCATTAGGCAATTTTACGGCAAATTCATGTTGAAAAAATGCCGGGTACCACTGAATATAATGAATATACAGGGCGGTCCAATAAGCGCGCGGTGCTCTCCAGCGGCCTTACCGTTTAAATTAGAAGAAAATGTTTCAAATAAAAAACGTTTCTTTTCAAATGGTCTACTTGCAGAAAATAATCTCCAAAATGGCGGACGTCCGGATATACCGGAAGTTGGACAACTTCATTATTTTAAATAGAACACCCTATATATTATTACGTTTTTGAAATCAGCATTGAATTTGTCTGTTTACCATAGTTTATGTCTACGAAGCCTATTTTCGAAGTTATTTAGCAATCTTAAGAAAAATTTGATGTTTGTAGTACTTTACACAAAATGTTAATATCTCGAAAACTATAAGCATAACAGAAAGATGCGGTTTTCAATTTCAAAATGAGCAAGAAACATACTTGTGTTTGGGTAAGACCATTCGTTCAAAATAAAGCAATAGACTAGAAGTTTTCAAATTTGAAAAGTTTAAACCATTAAAAACTTGTTTTGGGATGGTATGGTAAGTTTCACATCAGTGGATGCGATAAATTCTCTTTTACATTAATCTAGGCATATGTGGTTCTACCTTTGATGGTTTTCTAGATATTTACGATATTGTAATTATTCCGTAATGGCGCGTAAGAATTGGAAAAATCGTAGGTGGCCTGACTCGCAGCAATCTGCTGGAAACTTTTCATTCAACTTTTCATTTAGAAAATCCAGTGGTAAATTTTCCAGCAGGTTTTCCAAATTTTCATTTAGAAAATTTTGGAAAACATTGTAGTTTATTTTGCGGTTGGTAATAATAACACCCCAAATGTTTAGACTCCACACTGGTTTTCAACAAACTTCTGATAATTTGTATTAACGACGGCCTTGTAGTGTTATTTGGCGTGTGCAATAATACAACAATAATGAGCAAATTAATAATTTACCTTTGGGCTGCGTTTCCAGAATTCTCACCTACGCTAGTGGTCGAAGCTAACGGCCAATATTTCAACGTAATCTTCAGTATTGAGGGCGAAAAGGTCATAACCTATAATTACATTAGAGTGGAACGCACACGTTACAAACAATTCAAACCGTTTATTTCCTAAATAGATATACGCGAGCTTCTGCTAATATTTTTCAGATCATTAATTTTCCTGAATAACGCAATTAGACATATTTCTGAACGAACGCTTTTGTTACATCGCCATCGGGAGGCTGCCGAGATACGGTCATTGCTACAATCTGGTGATTTTAGTATTGGAAGATAAGGAAGCACAACAGCAACAAGAAATTGGGAAACGAAACAGAATGTTGTAACTTCCGAAAACCGTCTTCAAGGTATCTTCACGATTTATCGTGTCGTTTAATCAATCAAAAATCAAGTCACATGGATCATTAACATTTCCAACATTTAATACAACCTAAAATTGGAAATCTCAAACTGACAAGCAAACCAATAAGGGTTCATCAGGGGTGGCTAAAGAAGTGAACTTGTTCTAACCAAGTTCTAACGGTGGATTTTCCAAAAAAATCGTGACCCCGACTATAGCGTAACATTTAGATCTGACCGCAAGGAGAATGGAGAAAAAAGATATTTTACAGTAACTATAATAAAGCAACGCAAAACGGGAATCATTTAAAGATAGAAGGGGTGAGCTCCATAAAGAGTTTTGACTACGGCTTCAAATATCATGAAAAACATTTAAACTTTGCTCACCAAAAGTCTTTGTGGAACCTGATTTAACGGTCCTTTATAGACACCAGATAAATGATGAGTTTTTGTAAATATTTATGGATATTACTAATGATACACTCTAAAATATTTTTAAACGGGTTTTTAAGCTTTAATGTGATTAAAATACCTAAAATAATAAAAAAAATGGTAAACTGAAAAATCTAATGGATGTAAACTAGACCAAACAAAATGTCACTCTACTACATTATGCTTATTATTTCTTTAAGCTCAAACTGGAGTGGTCTGTAAGAAAATCATATTTACCAATGAAATTTATTGCATTCTTTAATGACGAACCGGGGTCGCAACGGAACCCCACTCACCTGAACATTCTGCTACTACTAATCCTACACACTTAGAGAGACATAATTAAACTAGATGTTGCCAGTATGTTCAAATAAAAGTATATACTACATGAAATCATCACTGAGGGGCTCAATAAAACCCCACACAGGCATTTAAGGGTTAAATTTCTGTGTCATGGTTTTCAACGGTTTCAGGAAAAAAGGACATTGTTGGCAACCAAAAACGAATGTAAGCTTTTGAATTTTGAAAATAATTCAGAAGCTTCTGCCTTCCCAAATAGTAACCAGGTCCATCAAGGTTGAAATAAGTTCATAATCACTCATTACTTTTTGTACTATTCCGACATTAAAATCAATTGCCACATTCATAAAGCTTGCATCTCCGTGATAAATGCAAATATGTGTTGAATTTGTATTGAAATCAATAAAACTCTTAGAACGACTTCTCTCTAACAGATTAGACACATATTCCACCCGAACAAACAGGTTCCAGACCTAATCAAAGCTGTACAGATCAAGTTCTTAGCCTAACTACACATACCGAACAGAGCTTCCAAAAACAATAAAAGCTGTAGCTTTCGTGGACCAAACGCCTGCTTACGACATGGTATGGAAAGAAGGGTTCCTATACAGCTGGGTAAACTAATCCCATGTTATACATCGCTGCGACTGATAAATAAAATGCTTTCTGACAGACACTTCCACGTAATCCACGGCAATAACTTAAACAAACAGAGAAAACTCAATAATGGTTTACCTTAAGGCTCAGTTTTGGCACTGATGGCGATGTTTTTCAATCTCTATATTTCACATACCAAGAAAGTGGACACTCAGCTTGATATTACAATGAGAACGATTAGTGGCTGCACCAGAACTATTTAATCTTACTGGCTCCCAACACTCAGCCACATACCTCCACCTGCCCTGAGAGGACGAGACGCCTTGTTAAAAAAAAAAGAATATAAGAAAATTCCTATCCAACTCCCTATCCATGAGGATTTACCGCATCTGGCAATAAACCGGCTTCGATCTATAGGAAACCGCCAATGCTATCAGCACAACTGGCAGCCAATAACTTCAACATTAACTCCGAATGCAGATCTTCTGGACATGTGCTGTGCCATACGCTAAATAAATAACACCCAATTCGACTCCTCATGGAACATTTTAGAGCGGTTTATTTTGGGAAATTAAATTACTATAGTTCCTGGAATATATACGAGTGTAGTGAGCGGTTACATCACGTTCATGAATTATTAGTGTTTTAAGAATACCGAAGTTGTTCTTTATTTTATACAAAGAGATCGCCACTCCCTCTGAAAAGGAATAGTTATGTAAATAGATACCATTAGGATCCGTGAGATAACTGCACGAGATGAATGTTTTGATTGCAAGTCACCTACTTCGCGAATGTTTAAGCTCCTGTGAACCTGTTGTAATCTTATACCATACAACTTTTCATAGTGTTCAGACCATCAAGTGAATTAAATAAGGTTACATAAGGTTCATTTTATCCAGTATAATTACGCAGAAAATGGTTAGCTAAAGATAGATTATAATTCTTTTCACAGTTAAAATGTATAGATACATCTCCTATTGATATACAAGGTGTCCCTGAATTTCCTTGATACATGATATTCTCGTAACAAAAAAAGTTGAAACGAAAACTCAGGGGAATTTTTGAAAGTACTATAGGGTCTACCATACCATGCTTCCAAATATATTTTTGTACTTCAACCCTTATACCTCACCCCCAACTTTTTTTCAAATAACACCTAATAGTTTTTCTTACACAAATTAAATCCTTATTTTATTTAAAATCTTGTAGTACCTTTGATTTATACACAAACCTACTTTTTTCGTAAAGTCACATTCATGAGATAACTAAAATAAGGATTTGTTTGAGCCATAATATTTTCGTAAGAAAAACATATAAAAAGAAAACTGAGTGGGATTTTCAAGGGTACTGAATGGCCTATTATACTATGCTTTTGAAACATTTTTTTATACTTCAACCCCTAAAACTGATCCGCAAGTTTTTTTTTCAAATAGCACCCCACAACTTTTCGTACATTATTCATTATTTTAATTAAAATCTTGTAGTACCTTTGATTCCATACACAAGCCATTTTTATTTCATAATTTCATAAACATGAGGTAAATAAAATAAGGATTTGTTTGAGGCGTAATATTTTCGTAATAAAAAAGGGTAAAAAATACATTTGTTTTCGAAAGCATGTATGATAGGTCTTTCGGTACCCTTAAAAAACCCACTTAGTTTTTTTATCCGTTCTTTTGCATCAAACAAATACGGATATTATTGATATAGGAAAACTTATGGGGTGTTATTTGAAAAAAAAGTTGGAGGTGAGTTTTAAGGGTTGAAGTACAAAAAAAGCATGGTATGATAGATCCTATAGTACTAAAAATTTCACTCAGTTTTTATTTGCACTATTTTTGTTACGAGAATGTCACATGTCAAGGAAATTCAGGGATACTCTGTATACCATATGAAAAAAAGTCGTTAATAAATTGTAGATCTAATAACAGACACTTATTACCGTATTTAAAAATTTTTCTTGGGTCAAATGGCTGTTTTCCCTTCACTTGATTTCAGATATTTGAAACGGGATTCTTCAGATTTGTCAACTATGTCTCATTTTTTATTTGTGTATAGAATGAGGAATCGGATACAATGTCTTAAATAGTTCAAGGTTCAATACTCACGAATCAACGTCTTCCATAAACCACTCGTACACTCACCTGCAAACAAAAATAAACATATTACTTATACGTATATAGAAAAGGTCAATTACTGAGTGAAAAAACTACGGATAATTAATAGGCGTGTGTAGAATGAATGTCATGTTGCTTAGTCTATCAAGAAAATGAAACTGAGGCCTAAAACCTACTAGATCAAAGCGGTCGATGAAACTGAGGCAATAAATAAGAAGAACTCTTTTTTCAATTTTAACCTAAGTGCGCATCGAAGTTGTCATAAAACTTCTCTTAACTGGGATTCCTGATATTAGCTAAGCCTTCAGAACAAAGTTTAGCTATGCTTAAATATTATAGGAATAAAAAAGTACACAAAGCAAAGCATGGCACAGCGTTGATATTTTCTTATTCTGAGGCTAATGACCACAACAGTCGATGGCGTTTACACAGCAGTAAAAAAAAGTGAAAATTATGCAGTTAATACCAATTAATAGGGTCCTTGCACCCAAAAAATATTGCTGTAAGGCATTCATTATAACCTATTAAACATCATAAAATAGAAGTTTTTGATTTTTTAAGTTGCCTCTGTGAGTTATTCCAACTATAAGTTTGAACTAGTGGAAACGGCGCTAAAACAACCTCTGACGTCACAAGACATTATAGTGATGGGATTTGAGATATCATATACACTTTTTGGTCGATAATTTTGGTTACAATACTTGACGACTTGTCACAGCACAAATCACAATGGAAGAATGACACAAGATTGACGTAAACGAAACCTACCTTGTGTTTCTGTAGGGCTGTTCCAAATTACGGCTCTATCACCGTCCCAGAACTGTTTTCATCATGCCACGCCCATTTTACAGTTCTAAAAACGGTGATTGGTTGGTCCGCCAGCGTACCAACGAATCATCGATTCTGGAATCACAAAATGGGCAGGGCATGATGAAAACAGTTCTGGGACGGTGATAGAACCGTAATTTGGAACAGCGCTTGTATCATAGAACAACATGTTGTTTTATGCTTTTTGGGGTTGTCATTTATAGTTAGAGATGGGTTTAATAATGTCGATTATTGTACTATCTTGTGACGTCAGCACATGTTTTCAGTCACGTGGAAAAAAATTAAAAAAGACGTAAATTATAATTACAAATTTCTTTCTCTGAACAGCATCAAGAGTGAAGTTTTGTTACGGACAGCCTTTGAATACGTTTTTCTTTCCTCTAAGCATACCCTTAATCCAAAATTATGACCACTACAAGTACCCTATTACTATAGCAGTCGCGGCATTTTGGCATTTAGGCTTTGCCTTTATAAATGAGCACTATAATTGAAACTACCAAACGAAAAAAACAAGATTAAGTAGACTAACTTAACACGCATTTTTAGTTTATATATGTTACGGTTAAAGTGTTTACTTGGATAGTTTATATACTATCCAGCTAGTATATAAACCATCCAAATGTCTGGTTATTTTAATGGAAAATCATATTTCAACTAAAATAGCTATGAATATTGGTTGGTTTGTATACTAGCCAGCTAGTTTATAAACTATCCAAGATATGCCGCTAAAGTATAATACCACAAAGATATCACACATATTAACCAGTGTTTCTGGTTAGTTTACAAACTATCCACTTCATTTGGATAAAGTGTGCACCTAATATCTCTAGTAATACATAATAACCAACTCGCTGGTTAGTATGTAAACTAACCAGTCCTTTTTGGTTAGTATGTAAACTAACCAATCCTCTTTGGTTAGTATGTAAACTAACTAATTTTCTTTGGTCAATTTAACAGAAAAGTGAGGTTATGTTTATGACAAGTGCAAGTGTGACGTATTGGTCATGGTATTGTTTACTGTCGTGCCTTGTAAAATTTGTTTAAGAAAAGGTATCTGGTTACCAAAAATGGATCAGCAACAGCAATTTGAAAAGTTACTATTAGAATGTTACGAGAGAAAGTCCAAAAATTCCAAATTAATGTATGTGATCAATGCAGTAATAAAAACAATATCAAAGCGATGAGAGATGCATGCCACGAAAGTCTAAAAAGGCAGGCAGAAAAAATGCTGAAAACTTCTACGAAGAAATTTAAACCAGGAACTGTGGGTATGTCCGTGAGGGTACCCATTCCAGACGTAGACCGAAGTCGGTCAGACCATAGAAACATATTGGGTGTAATAATGAGCATAGAAGATGAATTTTACCGAATTGGAACTGTTCACGGCGTCCTTAAATAGCTCTACTCTCGCAACGAATTTGAACTATGCCAGCAAGAATTTATTAAGTTAGAAGATGTTAAGAAGGCGAGCACGTTAAAACAGACACTGAAATAACATTGCGAAGCGCTGTAGGAAAATTTTCACTAATCGGTTCAACCCAAGGTTATGTGCGCTGTCAATGCAAAAAGAGTTGCACAAATAAAAAGTGCAAATGCCTTGCTTCTGGATATACCTACATGTAACAGCAAATGCGACAACAGTGCAACATGCTCTAATAAATAATAATTTTATTTTTTTTTGCGGTTTTAGGGTCTAGAGATTTATTTTATATGAATATTTTGTTACACAAATAGTATTTCCGTTTGTCTTACTTACTTTTAGGTAGTGACAGCAATTGTATGTTGCATCTATGAGTAAACTTTACCTTTAATTAAAAATTGTTTTTCTAAACCAACCACCAAACAGGATTGGTTACTTTACATACTAACCAAAAAGGACTGGTTAGTTTACATACTAACCAACGAGTTGGTTATTATGTATTACTAGAGATATTAGGTGCATACTTTATCCAGATGATGTGGATAGTTTGTAAACTAACCAGAAACACAGGTTAATATGTGTGATATCTATGTGGTATTATACTTTAGCGACATATCTTGGATAGTTTATAAACTAGCTGGCTAGTATACAAACCAACCAATATTCATAGCTATTTTAGTAGAAATATGATTTTCCATCAAAATAGCGAGACATTTGGATAGTTTGTATACTATCCAGCTAGTATATAAACTATCCAAGTAAACACTTTAGCCGTAACATATACACTACAATATATTAAAACGGCAGACTGCTAAGATCGCATTTTAGAAGTTACTTTTGACGCTGTTTAATCAGCCGACAAAGAGACATTATAGCGTCTGTCAGTATGTTGGAACCCGCCTAGGTGTCTGCTATAGATTAACTTTTCATAAAATTTTCAACTCTCGAAATTTTTTAAAACACATTAGGAACCGGAATAGATGTCTGCCATTGGGTTTTTGAATAAGAAAAGGTGTATACTACAATCATGCTTTATTCCAGTAAAGCGTTGATTTTACTCATCAACTTTTAGAAAATGCACTAACGTTAATAGTTGCAACCCATAAATCAATCACCGCTGAAATTAGTACTACTAATAATTGTTGTCGTTCGTTATGTTAATACCCTGAAATCACAGATTACCGTTTATTGATATAATGCAGAGCAGCAATAAGCTGATGAATTTTTGTTAATAGTGTTAACTAGCAAACATGGACCATATAGTGCGGTAGTCATTGACTTATTGTAGGTATGTGAAAATTGATGTTCGACCTGTTATTACATTAACGACTCAAGGCATAGGCGGAAAATTAATGGTAATATTCGTTGATTTGATATATTTTTTATTAAAATCTCCTACTTTTTTGCTCCTGTACTGTTTCTGTAGATGAAGCAACGAGATTATCGTGACTGGACGTGTAGAATATTAAACTTGAGGACTAGTCACTTGTTATACATGTCATCAGGAGAAACCACCGAGGTTTATCGTCGGTGGGAGAAACATTGCCGGTTACTAGATTTTTCATTCTTAACTACTCACGCTGTATATGAGTAGGTATCACATATGGCCTTGACTTGTACGAGCAGATATAACTTGTAGAATTCCTTCTATTTAATCTACATATATATTTGTAAAAATTTAGTCGTTCTGAACTTGATTGTATAGCAAAGGAGACTCGTGGGCAGGTTCGCAATAATGGAAAATTCAGAAGAGCAGAAAAAGATGAAAAGGACAGAAACCAGAGCGATTCGCATTTCTGCGTATTGGCTTCAGCAGGCCTAAATGAATGTCATATGTATTCACTGAGGTGGGCACATTCCATTGCCAGATGTTTTTATGCACACACTTGCACATGCAAGGGCAAATGAGTTTTATCGTACAAATTTCCCACACCTACAGACAGCAGATTTATTTTATCTAGGTATTCCAGATTTGAGAAAATATGTTTACTGATGTCTTATACGAAGTATAAATCATGAATAAGACTTTTTAATATTTACGGCCGTCAATCTGTCCCTCTATAGCTGTTCATAAAATAGCTGTCTATTCTAGATTTCACTTACGATATGAATCCTATAGGATATAATTTTGTTGTGAGAACCTTCCTTTCAATAGAGTTGATCAACTTTTTTGTTGATCAACAAAAGTTTGACCCAGTCAAACTCTCTCTTAGAAGTTGATACTAGACTTGAAACGTGTGAACTGGCTTTCAACGTTTGTAAATAGTGTAGAACGCTTAATACATTCTGAGACACATCTATTCGTGTGTATTTTCCTATATGTATGTAGAAGATTGAAAAGTCAAATAGTTTAATAAAATAATGAGCGTCAAATTACTATACTATAACTATATTATAAGCATGATTGCTTTTGGCAGAAAATTCTCTGAGCTCTGCTGTCAAGGAAATTAGTATCTCTGGCCTTACTATTACTCATGTGAAGAATAAAATTAAGATTATCAGAACAATGTACAAAAAAGAACATGTACTGGTTTGCCAATCAACTGAAACAGTCGGTCAGTTTCTGTTGAAATGTGTGAACTATAAACTCATTCAAGTCGTATGCCACTTTTGTTAATCAACTATAGTCGTTCAACTAAAGTTGACTCGTGAGAACGCGCCTTAAAAAGTATGATTATTTCAAAAGTCTCTTAAGACAAGCTCGTATCGGCTCTACAGACCATCCCAGAAACCGGAAGCTAGCTAGCATGAATCCAAAGTCAGCCTCTATTTTCAGTGTTTGTATGTATTTATGTTTGAATGCACATGATCTTCGAAAGCATATTTGCTGAGCTTTATGATCTTGTTGACTGATATATGCGGGAGTATTTCCATCGTCTATTCAGAGGAATTGAACAGCCAAACATACTCTTACACCCTACACCAGTAGGTGGAGGAAATGTAATTGCAAAAAGCTTATTATAATTAGAGATAATGTTTTTGGTCGTTTTATCACGTCTAGGTACATGCCGTAATTTTTGGGCACTCTACAGTTCTATGCACATAACCTAGAAAAATAGTGGGTTGGCGCCCACAGCGGCGGCTGCGTATTTGGTATTTCTTTGATGCTGAATGCGCCATTTTTGATGGTGTGGCGTTGGAACAGCATATTTGGTGCTGAAAAATGTAGAACAGAGGCTTGACATGGCACAAATGCTGACACGCGAAACACAAATATTAGCTTCTCATCAGCTTTCTTATTCTCGGTTACTACCATGATATTTATATGTATAAGTTATAATATTCCTTGGTCTCTTTATAACTTGAATACGATTGATCTCATTTCTGTCGATCCCTCCGTCTGTCAGCCAGTCGGTGGGTCTGTCTGTCTATTACCATTGTTCAGAATGCGTAGTCTCAGTAACTGTTTCACCGATTTCAATTACGTTGTTTTTTAACATCGGTGCATTGGCGGCAGAACTGTTTCAAACTTCGTTTATGCTTTTGTATTTGAGAGGTTCCTGGTCATTTTCTACAGTGGTAAACATAAAAAATATTTTGAGTGATAGTTGACATTATATTACTCTACAGACCCATTCGAACATTATTTTAGGACCTTTAATTATTTGATTCATAATATTAGGTACACTTGATAATCCTATGAACTGTGACTTGGACACCATATTACTACCACAAAATAATTGTATAGTTTCTGAAAATTATAGCAGTGGCGGCGCACTAATCATCATAAACGAAGAACAGTAGCTGATCAAACTTTGTTTTAAGGCATTTTAGATGTCTGATTAATTTATACTTTTTCAAGAAGGTATTAATTTAGGAACAATAGGAGGTTGGAAGAATATTTTGATTGAATAGTAACCCTCAGTATCCTGATACCTCTTAAATGTATCATCGCTGCTCTACCTATTGGTCTAGAACATGTTAAATTTGCGTTTAATCTAAAAGTAGTGAATTACTGTTTATTAATTATTCTTATAAGGTAATTACTGGCACTACCCGCCCCTTATCGACGCCCTTGATATAAACCTAACTATTTTTATAAGTTATTTCGCTTTTTTGCACATACGCTCCTAATGTATTTACAACTTCGGAAAACAAATTTCAATGAATCGCATGTAGACTGGTTCAATAAAATTTGAATATTTAACTCAGTTAGTGTAGAGTTATGAGATAGGGATGATGGGGAGCGGGGCAGCTCCAGAGCTTTTGTTAAAATTGAGAACGTGTAAGAAGTGCTCAGTTATAATAATATACTTATTTACTCTTAAAGTACATAAAAACAAATCGTTGAAAAAATTAGTAAATAAATATTGTATCATCTATAGAAGGACTAGGCCTGTACATGGACGAATTAAGTGTTCAATGTACATATTACATAATACATAATATACATAATTATATAAATATTACATATACTTACGTATATGGATAAGATAAATATGGTTATGAATAATTTAAATGAAATTTGTTCATAAAGTTATTAGATTACTTATGGATTCCGTTACAATATGATTTATTTATTAATTTATGTATTTCTTTCTTGTCTACTGTACTGAACCATTCTTTAGGACATTTTTTGAAGCGTTTATTGGATTGTAATTCCTTTATATCATTAGGTATTTATTAATATAGTTTTGGCGCCAAACAAATATATGATTTCTCCAAAATCTATTTTCTTGTTTTAGGTATGCCTTTTACGTGTAATTTATATCTTGTGTTATGGTCATGTTTGATGTTATCTTGTTCATTTGAATTTTTGTGGTAACGAGTGATAGCATGTAAAAAATAAAGTTGCCTGACATCGTATATCAGAGCTTCCCTGAACAAGTCGAACTAGGATACAGTTTTGGTTTTCTAAACATAGATTTTAGAATTGCTTTTTGGAGGATATCTAAATCATTTATATGTTGTGGATGCAGTACTCCATGCCAATATACCATAAATGAGATGGGTTTCAAGTTTCAACTAATGCATAGTACGTACGTAGATACTTTTCTGTTAAAACGTGTTAGTAATTTTATCTTACATGAAATGAATCTAATTTTTTTAATAGATTATTTATATGTAAGTACATACATCCATTAATCCACACGAAGCGATCTTTTTTAAATTTCTAGTGGAAAACTATAGTAAAACGAATAAGTTAATCGAGTAGCTGCAGTATTTATTTACAAAACGACCACTAAAATTGTTGCGGCCAGTTTTGTCGAAACGAGCAACATTAATTTATTACCGAAACTGATCAAAACCAAATCTTCAATCGGCGTCTAGTTATCAATCAATGAATGATATATATATATATATATATATATATATATATATATACATATATATATATATATATATATGAATCTTGAGTGAATGCAAGAATTTATTTCAATTTGAAACTACATGATAAAATTGAATCCAAGCCCCATCGGTCATTTACAAAATTCTTGGTGGTCGTGCAATATTCAAATCACAAAAAGATTACACATCTTCAGTCATGCAAAATTCCTTGGCATCCTGTCCGTTTTTTCTCATTCGAATTGCAAAATTTGTCGTAAAACAATGAAGCGATCTCAAGGCCTTTATGGCAACCGTGTCATTAACAAAACCCTTGCTTCAACAAACTACTGTTTAATATACTGTTATTTAGGGAGACTCCCATGCTGAAAATATGAGGATAATAACACGTTTCTTCTAGGCAAAATATAGCTTGTGTCTTAAGTATGAGTCTGTGAGTTTGTTTAGTCAATTGAATTGTGTAATTTTTATAATCCTGTGTTTTGTACTTCCTGAAATTCACATAGTGTTCAAACTTTGTTGTAGTTTGCATATAAGAGTCTTCATGTTTCTATAAGTTATACATATTTCAGTTCTATTTGTATGTCGCTAAAGCATAGTTAAAGGCTTGATATTTTTAAAAACCGCTGGATCATTTGTAGTGTCTGTGCTTACAAGAGAAGGCACACATACGAATGGAAAACAATTTCTCATCTTCGGTGATCTGGGTAACGTCTAGGTATCGTATAGCTGAGAAGTATTGATTGCAATTCCATCAATAGATGAAGGTACTGTTGTAGTGGCTTTTGACTTGTTGTCTTCACATTACGAATAACATGTGTCGCATACTTCTGTCTGCCTGTTTATGGCTCGGAAAATACCTGGAAACTTGTTAGTGATTGTAGTTTGTACTTTCCAAACCGAGTAGGTACTGATTTACCGTCAAAGCAGGGCAGTTGAATTATTTTTGCTGCAGATTATGATTTATCCTTATTATCAATTCTATACAATAAAAACTACTAACCAAATTGTAATGAAATACCGATCGCACCGCAAAGTGATGTTAAAATATGATATTCAACTTAAGAATGGGCCATGTTTCGTATAATTACGGGTTAATTATCGTTGAGTTTTCCCAAATGACAATTCCACAGATCACAGAAACACTTATCAGGGTTTAGATATGAAACTGAATATAGCCAATTGTCAAAAAATGTTCGTATCACACCCCCTGGCTTTTGCAATCTTAACTAAAGTTTATACAAGGGCGGCCTTTGTTTATACTTGTACGAATAAATAGTAGCAGATGTTTACGTCTCGAACTGGTTCGGGACTGATTCTGATAAAAAACTCATTATTATTAAGGGCGCTCGTGATATATAAATCTTGTATGTATATATCTGTAAGCTGACTCTATTTACAAAACAAAATCAGTTTACATAAGACTTTACATACACAGAATCAGGTTACATAAGAATTTACATACCGCAAACTTGAACCACGATTGCAGTTGACTGTGAATCAGTATATGGTTGGATATGTTTCAAGGAAAAATCTGATCGATAATTGGACTATAAGTTTGTCCAGATTTTCCTACAGTTTGTTGAGATGCGGCATTGGCTCATCTAATGTATTACTTGATCTCTCATTTTGGATTTGAACAAAAAAACGCGAATACTACACTCACTATTATTGAAGATATTAGAATTACCGCTTATTAGTTAGCAAAAAACAAAAGCTGTTTTCTGACAGAGCTGTTAATCAATTTTACTTATCCCAAATTAATTTTTTTTTCAAACATTGTACATTAATAAAGCCACAGAGTTGGCCGAAATATCAGAATGGATTATCTTCTGGTATTTGTGGTTTTTATTAATGTAAAAACAGGAATATGTTTGAATATTGAGAGTAGCTTTTTATTGGTCGTGAGAAATTTTGATTAAAGCTTCTGAATGTTTTTTTCCAAATCAGTTATGAGAAATGGTTCAACAACTCGCCATTTATAGAAGCTGTTAAATGGTGGATTATTACTTCACCTGCTTGAATATTTATAAGCTAGTGAATAACCCAATATATCAAAGAACGTAAAATCGCAGTAATAAAAATGCTAATTACGGCTCGTATAATTCACTTATGAAATATACCCTCACTGCATAATATAACTGTACCGAGACCTGAAAACCTAAGTATGTGTGTTTATATGTTTATAATGCAATCTACTTGAAAGCAAGAAGTCAGGTAAGCTGAATGCAGTGATTCTTCTGGACCATAACTGTGCAGTCACGTTTACAGTTTTGTTCCAACTGTATATATGTCTATGTACGAATGTTAACACACTGTTTTATTTCGTTAGCTGTCTGAATACACACTTAGTACACCCGTGAATTTCTGTCAGGCGGAAGGGAGGACCATAAAAATGGAGGCAAATTAATTGAATCCGTACTTCCCACACATTATCGTTTTGCATAGCACTCTACGATACCGTTTTCGCCTTGCTTGTCCAGTAAAATGAAGCTACGAGTATGTGGGATCTCATCTCAATAGAATCTTTATGTCTCTTATTGATCGATATGTATTGACATGGTACAGGGTGTTCATTTGGAAACTTCCCACCACAGATTTATGGAAAACCACTTATTAAAAGAAAAAAAACGCCGAGACATGTCAAAAGATTTGTCAAAGGTGCCAACTTTTTAACCAAAAACTACTTTTCCCCCTTATCCTTCTGCCCCGCAGTGTCATTCTCTTCAAAATTTCAAATGGCAAGGGTTATCGAGTAATAGCTTGTTTCAAATGTGTGTCAAAGTTCTTTAATTCGACGTTTGATTTTTTAACATCGGTCGATTCGCTTTCGAGAAAATTAGAAAAATCTTTATTCATCTTACTTTGTTCAAACAGGAAACAAAAACTCACGAAAATACCACTTTTTATTGCAATAAGTGTTCAATATGTTGCCCGTTATTGGCCAAATAATGATATAGGCGATGTTCAAGTTCTTGACGGACAGTTGCAAAAACAGTGGAAATTCCAATTTATGATGCCCAAAATCAATGTGCAAATTGTTGTTACCAAATTTATTGAGACTGGATCTGTTACAAATAAAAAACGGAAAGTTCTGGATGACGCCACTAAAGTTGAAGTTTAGGGTCATTTTGGCATAAATCATAATACTTCAATACGCAAATTTGTGGATCCGACTGACATTTCATTTAGCTCTATACACACAGTTACTAAACTACATAAGTTTTTTCCATTTAAAATGGAAATAGTGCAAAAGTTAACCGAAGACGATTTCGATCAAGTTTTGTGGACAAATGACTACAGCGATTAATGGTAATATCATTAATGTAAACTGGATTTGTTAATAAGCATAACTGCAGGTATTGGTGCAATGAAAATCGTCATTATTTTCCAGAAGGGCATACCCAGTGCCCCAAAAAATAATGTATTTGGGTACGTTGGGAAATACCATCAATTCTCTTATCACTGGAATCATTGAAGACCAAATCGATAGAACCACTAAATACAACCGAATATTAAGAATAGAATAGAAAACAGCTCGAAACAACAGAAAACAGGCTGCTAACACCGGGAAAAAAACAGAAAACAACCAAAAACATCCGAATGCAATAGAAAAGAACAGAAAACAGCTCATAAACAGAAAGCAAGCAGGTAACAGAGGAAAACAACAGAAAGCGACTAGATACAGCAGATAACATCCAAACACAACAGAAAACCATCAAATAGAGCCGAATACAGCAGAAAATAACAGAAAACAGCAACATAAGAGAAAACGATCAAATACAACCGAATGGATCAGAAAACAGCTCATATATCAACAGAAAGCAAGCAGATAACAGCGCTAAACAATACAAAACGATCAACTACAACCGAATAGAACAGAAAATAGCTCCAAATTACAGGAAACAGGCTGCTAACAGCGGGAAACAACACAAAACGACCAAACACAGCCAAATACAACAGAATTGAACAGAAAACAGCTGAAAATAACAGAAAACGCCTAGATACAAATTCAAATTCAAATTTGATAAAAAATACAAATACAGCAGATAAGATCCAAACACAACAGAAAATCATGAAATAGAACTGAATACAACAGTGATGTTATAATGTACAGAAAATATAATTATTATTAATATTATGTAGCCTTTAACTGACTTATTAAATGATGCCACATGGATTTCATTATTTAAAAGCGAGTCCCCCTGTTAAACTGATTTGGAGCTGTATCAGAGATATGTTATTGTATCAGTATGTGATATCTATAAATTTTATTTGAAATGACTGCAACCAGCTCAAACTGTGAAGTGAACTAAGTTAGCAGTTTCTGAATAATATGCTTATCAAGGATACAACCCACCAATGGTGTGGGAAGTAAAAGCATAAAATTCTCCTATAAACTACAACAGTACTAATTGTTAAATTATATTACACAGCGATACAAATATAGATTTGAAACAAGAAAAATATATCGTACTAATTATTCTTGGACCACTCAGTACTTCAATTATCTCTCTTCTCGTCATGATATCCGCATTTCCAAGAAATGTTTTTTTCGGTCGTAAATTGCGTCGACAGGTACAATATCCAGGTTTTTTCGTTAAATTCAAGTTTTGTGTATATTGTATGGATTAGGATTGCCCATTTCTTACCAAACCGGATAAAGATTATCATCTATCATGATACAGAAATAGTTCTTTTTATAAGCATTGCTACACCAGCTAAATCAACGCTCAACGTCGTGCTTGTATTCCTTGCCACACCACTACTTGACAAACGAACTAACCCCTATAATTCCTTTCAACCCTCCGATTGAGCTATCGGTTGTTGAGGTAACCTTATTCTTTTCCTACTTACTTCAACTTCTAGGAGGGAGGGGTAAAAAATTTACATTGACAAAGACTGCAGGGTGGCAACCATCACAAGCGATGTAACGAAGAGATCTACCAAGGAATACAGTCTACCATCTACTACCACATGCCTTTGGTGAAAAGAGTAGCGTTTTGGGAGTATGGATTCATTTCGCAACATCCACTGTTATCTAACAAGAAAGTTCAATGGCACCGAGGGCAAGAGCGTCAGATTAACTGGAGCTGTACATAATACGCAATGTTGAGTTGGTGTTCAGCTAGATAGGTAGAAATATACCGAAACTGCCACTCGCATTTCCTTTTGTCTCACAGGATACGACCTAAACGTGATGAAAATGTCCATTGTTCTTAACCAACACGCGTTTCATAACCATTTTTCATTGGATATATTGGTCTCTGCATCGGTGTCTGCATTGAATCACCGTGTCGGTCGCGCCAGTGTCGCTGGAACGAAGGATATATCTATTATGTACATCGAATGTCTAGGACTGCAGATAATATGCTTTCAACCCTCAACTGGCGTGAATTTTTTGCACATAGTGTCGTGGGGACCCCAAAATGTTTTTTTCATTAAAAAAAGCTGCGTGTATTCATTGAATCATTTTTTATTTTTCAATTATTTATAGTAATAGTAAACGCATGAAATTTTATTGAGGCTTGTTTTTATTTGGGTAAAAAATCTATGGAAAGTAGGTCTAGCATGCAAATTTTCACCTAAAAACAGAAGTCGACATATAGTGAGTATACATAATATACATACAAAACACAAAATTTGCGTTTAAAACTACAAATAATGATACATTTTCATAACTTTTACGCACAGTTTTTGCACACATACCCTCTTCAAACCTGGGTGAACTTTGACATTATACAGGGTTACTGGTAACTCGACCACTTTCCTGCAAGAGGTGATAGAGGGACTCAAATGTGATAGATTTAACTCCCCATATGTAATTCCGAAAACCGACAGTTTTCGAGATAATTAACATTTAATGTTTTTCAAACAAATGTCCAAATTTCCACACTAGATCCTAAACTAAACTTGTTGTTGATTCTGATAATTTTTATTTTAGTATTTAACTACACATACACAAAGCTAACTTAGTATTAAAATGTTTCAAACTACTAAACAGTTCCAAACTAAATACAAATATTTAAAAAATAATCAACAAAATGTTTACATTCGCCGTGAAAGAAAATTATCGAGCTCAAAAAAATTATACAAACGGTTGAAAAAATCGCTAAAGAAACTTTCCTACCTAATAACCTTTTCAGAAAGATTATAAACAGCTATGATTAAAAATCACCTATTCAAAAAGAACGAATGACAGTACAATCATTATTGATAACTCAGTTACATACTAGAATGTTTGCAAATGCGGTCGATGATTTTATCCAAGTAAAACAAATTAAATCCACTCAAAGTTTCTAGAGAGCTTGCTCAATGTGTTGCCCTTGATTTCGGATACAAGTACGGATCCGCTTCCTCACTTCGGTTTTTGTAACTCGTGTTGAAAAAGTTCGTTTCATCTCCTCCTCCGCATTGATAATTTTTTGCCTTAGTTCGTCAACAGTATTAACTCGAGCCTCGTAAACTAATGCCTTCATGTGATCCCAGACGTAAAAATCAAGAGGTCTCAGATCTGGGCTCCGCGCAGGCCATGGGATGGGTTCACCCCTCCCTATCCATTTGTTCGGGTATGTGTTGTCCAACAACTGCCGAATTGTGATACGGTAATGTGCTGGACAACCATCATGCTGGAATATCATATTGTTGATGATTCTTTATTATGTTGATACATTTTGTTAAATAGTTACTTGTGGTTGTACTGTAATTCCTGTCCTTGGAATAGGCCGTCAGATAAGGAAGTTTTTAAAATAATTTGTTTGACTGGTTGTGTATCTTTTCTTGAGCTAGACAATTTTCTTTCGCGGTGAAGGTAACAATTTTGTTCTTTATTTTTTAGATAATTGTATGTAGTTTGAAACTGTTTAGTATTTTCACACATTTAAATACTAAATTAGATTTGCGTATGTGTCGGTAAAAAACTAAATTGGAAATTACTAAAATCGACAGGGACGTAGTGTGGAAATTTGGACATATCGTTGAAAAACATTAAATGTTAATTATCTCGAAAACTATCGGTATTCGGAATTACATATGGGGGGTTAAATCTATTGCATTTGAGTCCCTCTATCACTTCCTGCAGGAAAGTGGCCGAGTTACCAGTAACCCTGTATTTTTTGGTACTAATATTTAGTTTTGGTTTGAGGAATAGCAAACCATTTATATCGATTTTCTCCATAATAATATTGACTTTTTGATGTATATGTAGCGCCTTCTTCATCGTCTCTTTGTTGCCCTTCTTGTTCAAGCTCTGACTCCGCGTCATGGGTACTGTGCGGACAGAAGTCAGGGTCTTTATGCTCCCCATAATCACCAAAATTGCTTTTGACTTCATCATACCAATTTATTACTGTGTTTCAAAATCGGGATCAACATAACCCACGCTCTCTGAAGTTCCCGCCATTCCAAAATAATCACACAACTGGCGTTGTGCCACACTAACCCCACGACTACTTTACCGCTCACTGGACCAAACAATACTGAACTGAACGTGTAGCTATTTGACGGTATTTAGTAGGTGCCCTAACTTGGAAGTAGATGGCTCTACACAGCCGGTATGTTGAATTTCAATATTTTAAACTTACGTGAGTATCTCTGGGGGTCTGGTACATCCTACAACACCGGTTAAGGGTTAAGACGTTTGATGCCACCTACATACTCGTACATCACTGTTTAGAAAACTGCGAAAGTGAAGTATATCAAACTTAGTAATGGGAATTATCGAAGCATCGGTACTATTCATTCGATTTATTCAATATTCCTGAAGTATTCATTTGTTTTAGACAATTGAATAAAAATTGGTCTCATCCTAGTAGTACCTTTTACAATCAGCGGCGAAGTCTGAGCAATAGAAAATAATTGAAAGAAGTTAGTCATCAACTGTTGGTAGGTTCCATACACCATGTTGCATAATAGTAGATAGTACCTGTGAAATTAGTGGACTATATTTATATTTATGCAGCTATGACTATGACAGCATGTATTAATTCACATTATCTCAATGTATTTAATGTTCGAAGGTGTCTGTAAGTTTTGGTTGTAAAACCTTTTGCCTGCGTCTTTCATGTTTCGTCTTTGCGATGAGCGCTGCTGCCAGATCATACTTTTATCACTAAATGGCATATGTAGACACATACAAGACAGTTAAAGCTGTGCTTTATTGATATTCTTCGAAAATAATGGTTTTCAAAATATTTACCCCTCTTTCGCTCTTTAATACGCTACTGCTATTCGATACTTTCGATGGTCTGTTGTTCAGCCAAGAAGTGACTTCTGCCAATCTGGTTGGCTCAGCTGGTAGTGAATGATTTTATTGACTTGGTATTCGATAGTTGCAACGATTCATTCTGTAGTTATTCGATGCCCTATTTCATTCGATATACCCATCAACTTTGAAATTGTATAGAGGCAAGGAATGATGTTCAAACTAGTGCGAAAATACCATGTAATATACCATGGTATATTTCGTCAAGTCGGCAATGTCCAATTATCCTTCTAAGTTTTGAGGAGAAACTTTTTCTGTTCTAAAAAGTTACGAGAGAACTGCCCCAGGAATATGTACAAACTCCTATCCTATCCAGTTTGTATATCTATGGCATTCGAAAACTGAAGCTCAGATAATGTAGATACGCTGATAATTAAATGCTTGCTATACGACAAAATAGTTATTTCTGTAATAAAGATCATAAAAACGGTACAAATTGAGAATGCTATTCATGTACCATAATACCTTATGTGATTAGAATTGGGTGACATAGCATTCTTATAATAAAATGCCATCAGATAATGATACAAAATAACTAACAATTGATACTTCTTTCTAATGTGATGGTTTCAGCTAAACGTAAACAAAACTGGAGTATACACAGTAGCAAATATCAAAAGAAAACCAACAGAAATATATTTGCATTTCAAATCCAATTATACAAATTGGCATTGTCAAAGTCTATTCGATAGAGCAAAAATATATCATCTTACTAGTCAATTTTTGACAATAAAAGCCTGGATATCCCCAAAAATTCGTTAGATAATTCTCAGAATTGACATACTAACTGAAGCTCCAAAACTATAGCAGCACCCATATTATGATATGATTGTTTGAAAGATTAATAAATGTGTGTAAACAATTGAGTATGAGAACCTAAATTGAAAAAAACGCACAGTGATTGTTATACAAAACCAACAATGAAAGTATTAATACAAAAAGATCGATATTCAAAGTATATTGAATATATGGCAAATGTTATAGTGGTGAGAGTGTCTTCAATATGGAACCGTTGTCCAGTGTGATCAAGTTTATATGGGCATAATGGTCTTAATAAAAACATTAATGAATCTGCCTATAATAGTTATATTGAAACCAAATGCATTGAAATGGTTCTTCAAATCATTTATTCGTAATCGATTTCCGTTCCAACATTGTGTCAGAGCCAAATGAAAAGCGTCAATTGAGATGCTAATAGGCCGTGAAATTTGTAATTACGCCTTCTGGCCTATATTTTGGACGCATGTTACTTATACCGCAATCATTGAACTGTAAAGGTAATGTTTACATAAACCAGCGGAAAATATAGTTTAGGAGTTATTGAACCTTTTATGCATACAACATACAATGTCGATAAAATGGCATAGACCCACTTATTGTATACAGAGCGTTTAAAGAATTTCGAGGCGATTCCTTGATGGAATTTACCCCGGTCTTTCCTTTAACTTTTTGTTGAAAACCCACTCCCCTCCAAGCTAAAGCCCTTTGAAATTGGGACAAAAAAGTTTTTTAATCAATAGCTGTTCTATTGTATAGCTTAAGGTTTAAGACAAATTGAATTTTGCAGATGCGTATCATATTTAGCATTTTAGCAAGTAGTCTAAGAGCCAGTAATCAGCGATATTTTAGCAAACCTCATATTGATGCATTGTATACTATTATATGTACATGCCTTACGTGAAATGGGGATTCACTATCCCTGGCGACGCCAACGGTTCCTTTGGGCGTGAGCGGGAGTCTGCTGTTTTGTTATATTGTAGTATATACCTTTTCTTACACAATAACCCAATGGCAGACAACTGTTCCGGTTCCTAGTGGGTTTAATAAAATTTCAAATGTTGAACATTTTATGAAAACTTACGTTATTTTAGCAAGGATGAAAATGGTCATGTTTCTATCTAAAAATACTATAGGTGATCTGCTTCCAATTGTTATGGCACCCCATACCATAACGCCTCTAGTAAGCTCCACACAAAATTGAAGTTGGCGCTTTTCTCCAAGTCTTCGCCTGACTCTTCTGCGACCGTCAGGAGCCCACAAACAAAAACCTGACGCGTCACTGAAAACGACATGATCTCACTCCTGATTCCAATGATCCCGTTCTTGACACCATGCCAGTCGTAGCTGTCTATGTGTCTATCGGTCAATGGTAATACCAGCCGAGGACGGTATGACAGTAGCCCATAAGCCTAATTCTTCGATAAATTGTTCTCATGCTTAACTGTCAACAGTGTCAACCCGTAGCTACTTCCACGCATGTCCGATTGCGCTGGTTGAACTGAAATGGTCCCTTAGGGCACTAAATCTTCAGAGGCCTTCTTCACGGTCAGTGGTTCTCCTTAAAGTCCCAGTGCCCCTGCGACGTGTATAGCGATGATAGACCACTCCCGCCAACCCCGCATCACTGTTGTAGCATTCCTGCCAATTCTGTTTCCAATTTCTCGGAAGGATATCCCAGCCTTGCGTAGACCCACTATCCTACCTCGTTCAAATTCACTTAATTGACTATACATGGTACGTCTCCTTATGGGAGGCATTGCTAAACAATGTTTTACATACCACATAAGCAATAAAACTAAATTTGTCTTTGCAAATTCAACAACAAAAAAACTAAGAAACACTACTCCATTTTTTGTTAAATGCAAAAATAGCCTGGTATTTGAAGGTAAAGTGGAACAAAAATGTTATCGTTTACTACAGTTCATGTGAACAATCAGCTGATAAAACATGATAAATATATATAATATTTATTGCAAATGTAATTTTTGAATGCCAGATACCTAGGCGAGTTTCAACATACTGGCAGACGCTATAATGTCTCTCTCACGTGCTAATTAAACAGCCGTCAAAAGTGACTACTAAAACATGACCTTAGCATAACTGCCGTTTTGATATAATAAAGTATATACCTTTTTTTATTCAAATTTGGCCAACTTGAAGTAGTAAATGTGCTTTCGAGTTGAAAAGACTTTGATGCGAACCGGACAATGGGAGGTAGAAAAGGGTCGAGGGGTGCACAAAAAAAATGTAATACAACATATAAATTTGATAGCACCAGTTGAAAGAGAATGTGTATTTATGTCTAAAACGATATATTACATGTTAATTTCATAAAAAATGGAATAAATTGAAATACTTAAATGTATGAGCAACCACTTGAGCCGGGGAAGTTCCTAGAACGAGGTCTACCCCGTTCAACGTCTACAATTTTTTTTGTGGGGGAAGGGGAGGTATTTGTCATTAATCTGCAATTGGCACTCCTGGTTTAAGTATAATGAGTTCACACCTGAAACGGAACTGTGATTTATTTACCATTATCATGGATATTTGAGAAATTACGAGTAATGTATTGGTGTACCAAAATACGACTAATATTTTTCAAGAAATGAAATATCAACATATTTATTGCTTACCCCTATCAGGCCTTATGATGAAATTCAAAGTATATAGTATAGAAATTTAGGCCTATTAATAGAAAATATGAGGTTCCTAGAAAAACCTAGCCGAAAGCATATTAAAATGAACACTGCCCTTCAAATTATGGACGTTCTCCAAGGAGCTGGCAGTAATATTTTGCCGTAGCCACCCCAATCACTGGATTTAAATGTCATCAGATATCTGTGAAATATGGTGATTTGTCATCATTATAGCAATGAGGATCTACCATCACTACAAGCAAACCATATAGACGGTCATTTCAACGAAATAATTTCTCATTTATTTATGCGAGAGCTCATCGTCATACCGTGAGGATTTTTATGAAGACATTTGATGCATTAGCCGAGTCTCAGGTGGTAGGGTATTTTTCTCGCAGCGCCATACCAGCAACATCAGCATGATCTTGTTACAATTTAGAGCTACAAATTGCTATAATCCACCGGTTAATTTTCTCTTGCTAAACGCCGCATAACTTGCGAGTACGCTATAATAAGACTAGGCTTAATTACGCGGATTAAACTTATTACGTATCATAGGGAGTTGCCAGCTGTCCAAGGTAGACTGGAAACAGTCAAACTCACTATGACAAAACTATATTGATAGTAATAATAGAAAATAAACAAAGGAAGAAACAATAGACCATATAATAAGCTCATGCAAAACTCCTGCTGGAACCGAATGTACAGCTAGACATAACTCGGCAGCCAAGGTCATGCACCAAGCAGTAGTCACAACAAACAAGCTAACAGAAAACACAGATCCATATTACAATTACACATCGACATCAGTACTCGAAAACAATGAATACAAACTATACTGGGGCGCTGAAATACATACAGATAAGACTATCCAACAAATCGGCCAGATATAGACACTTTGTTATTAACCATGATAAAACTTAGTTTACCTGTCACTTTTGGTCATATTGTGCACATAGTTAATATATGTGTCGAAAAAGGTTATTTTCCTAATATATGGAAACAAGCACTTGTCATCCCTATTCCTAAGATAACTAAACCCAGACTGCTCTCAGATTTACGTCCGATAAGCTTGTTGCCGGTGTTGTCAAAAATTTTAGAAAAGACTGTTCAGCTTCAAATTACTAATTATGTAGAAGAATGCAAAATAATCCCGACCCACCAATCTGGTTTCCGGAAGCACCATAGCACCACTGCAGCCTTGCTGAATTTATGTGATAACATCATACGTGCTGTTGATAAAAAGCTTGCAGTAGCTCTTGTGTCTGTCGATTACTCGAAAGCCTTCGACAAAATCAACCATCAACTGCTAATTGCAAAATTGAAATTTATTGGCTTCGATAGAACTTCAATTAAATTTTTTGAAACTTATTTAACTAATCGAATTCAGCAAGTCTCTCTATTTAACAAGAAATCTGACGCTACCATTGTTCCATCTGGCGTACCGCAAGGCTCCATCCTAGGTCCTCTTCTGTACCTTATCTATACCTTTGATATATGTAAAGTGGTGGAGAACTCTGAGATACAATCTTTTGCCGACGATACCCAAATAATTCACTACTTCAGTCCTAGTGACTTAATTACTGCAAATTCCGAGTTACAGGGTGCTATGGATAAAATCTATGAATATTCTGCCAGTCATAACTTAGAAATAAATCCAGGTAAAACTAACCTTTTGATTTTTTGTTCCGACAACAAAAGGAGTCACATAACTGAAAATATACGTATTCTTATTGGCAATGATGCACTACAAATCAAGAATTCAGCTAAAATCTTGGGCGTTGAGGTAGATGTAAAGCTAAGGTTTACTAACTACATAAACAGCCTTGCGCAAAAAGAAGAATGCGAAGCTTAATTTAATTTAATTTCAAACTTAGGAAAAAGCTGAGCGAGACGCTAGTGATGTCCTGCTTGGGTTATTGTAACATTTTGTATTTCCCATGTCTCGATCAGCATACAAAAAATAGGCTTCAAATCATACAAAATAATTGCGTCCGTTTTGTTTGCAATCTAAAGAAGTTTGACCACGTGACGCAAAGTTACTCTATGTTGAGGTGGCTCAAACTGGAAAACCTGGTGCAATATCATTACCTGTTGTTCATCCATAAGGTTCTCACTACATCTAAGCCAGACTATCTGAGAGAAAAAATCATATTTAATCAAGCAATTCATAACAGAATAATCAGGAATAAGCTTACCATACGAATACCACCGCACAATACATCCTTCTTTCAACGTAGTTTTTCTTACAATGTAGCAGTTCGATATAATTCGTTAGAAAATATGTACAAAAATATGAGTCTCCCTAGATTTCGTAGGTATGTTAAGGCTGTATTAGACTACCATATTTTTGAAATCAGATTTGATTTCATTTCTTGAACCAAATTTGAAATGAAAAATGATCTCAAAAATTGTGGCCCAGCATTTTGTCTGTTTGACACTACACCAAATTTGGTTCAAGAATTGATTTGCGATTCTGCGCATTACATTCGTTGAATCATGGGTTGCATACATCTTATCTGTCAACTGTCCGAACACAGATGTCCTCTACAGTCAAAGTTGTCAGATCTGACATGACGTATTTTGCAATTACATGTTTTGTGATTGTGTCAAAATGTCAATGGTCAAAATAAAATCATAACCTAGCTTTTTTGGGTATTGTAAATTGTAGTTTATCGACTACTGTTTATTGAATTGAAATTCTCATTCTTACACTTGACTTGACTCCCTCGGCAATGGAAAAAGATAATGCTAGAACATGTATTTATCCATCTACGTTGCAAAAAACTCGTAGACAGGCAAATTAAGAGGGTAACTACTAAAGGAAAAAATTGACAAAAGAAGCGGCTGAGAAGAAGAGATGAAGGCACAGGTATGCTACATATGTTGAGAGAAGAGTTATTACTAGAAGATCTAGATCATTAGAAGGACTTCTTACGAATGAATAATAAAATCTTCAGTAAGCTACTTAGCATAATTTGACAAGCTAGATAACCATCTATGAGAATGCATAACAGGAGAAAATAGGTAATATTAGCAGTAAACCTTATGAATAAAAAGTAATAAACATTTCCATTTTCAGGCTAGCAATAATTCTTCAATGTTTAGCCAGTGAAACCATCCAGCGGCTCGAAGCCATGAGAGTACAATAAGTCTGATAGTTCCAGAACTGTGTGGACCAATTGTAATCAAATATTTGTTGTTTAGAACTAGAACAGCAGTTGAGAATACATTTGGAGCTTTAGTAAATCTTGGCAAAATAAGGCTAAAGGGATTGAATCAAAAATGGAAACATTATACTTTTTCTTTCTTTCTTGTATCTTGTAATATTATATGAAATTCAAAATATACATTCTGTTTGGTATTTTAATTTTTTATTTATTTCAATTGAGATGCAATAAACTCCGCCATATGGTCATCCGCAGTTGCAAAATGGTTGTCCCTTTGTGGACTGTAGAGCGAGGAGAAATTTTCAATGTTTCATCAGCAGCATTCTTCAGCACCTTTATTTCCGCATCTGCTGGTACTTGTTGTTTTTTATACACTTGGGTGAGTTACTAATGCACCACCTGTACTTGGTATCTGTGAGCGGAGCGAGTCAATTTGAGGTATATCTGATAGTTTGCTTGTGGGTGATAGAATCCCAGCATGACTAACCTCATATTCCTTGTTGACTTGCCTGAAAGCAAAATACTGCATTGAAAGTTTAGCCTTCCTAATATATGCACATACAATTTTTACAGGTAGGTTCGAGTTATAGGGAAGTTAAAGCAAAAAAATTTAACAATATATTCAAGTACATGTTAGGTTATTCCTTTGGCTCAAAGTGCAATTCAATAGTTATTAGTAGAAATTTGGCACTGTTATATCAATACTGCACCACTTCATTTATGATAAGCTGAGACTCTTACCTCGTATACTCCCATTCTAGTGCGAAGTGACTAAAACTTTCCTCTGTTCTTGTGCATATGTTGACCTTAAGCCCATAAAACTTCTTCTGTACCTCTTGTTCAGTTACAGTAGATCTTAGTGGTTTCAGAGCCTTTACTATGGCAGTGATAGCAGCACTCCATTTGATTTTACTGTGGTAGTACGCATACTTGACCCCATACAAGCAGGGATGTTGTTGGTATATCTCTATCAGCAGAGATATATGTTCAGTAGACCAGTCATCCTTAAATCAAAAGAAATATGTTACTCTTAATATTGAATGCCTTTCTGTTATCCTCAGTGCAGTCAAGTGTGGCTACTCAATCGAGGACCTTTGCAATATGAAAAAAAAACAAAACATAGGAAAACACCATAATAAAAAGTGACAATGTTGCCATACACTGAGGCAAAATATTAGATACACTTAATACATTGTACGTAACTAATAGTAAATACATCCAAAATGTGATGTAGGACTTAATAAAATATTACAAACTAAATCTACCGAATCTGCTGAGTAAAGACAAATTTTTTATAGTGCAATTTGGACTATACCTTACTTTTAATATAATCAGGGCTATTATTGTATATGAAATTGATATGAAACATAATTGCAAAGATACTAACATCTTACCTGTTATATTGTCTTCAAATTGCCAATTGCTTCCACACAACTCGCAAGAATGTTGGTAAACTCGCCACAAAGGTAACAAAAGCACCTATCTTGGGGCTGGGGGTTTTCATACTCCATAACCAGTTCAAAATACTTCAAATCTCAATGTTCGCGGGGCATTCCGGTCCAGTGGAGATTTACTAGCTGGGCCGTAGGATTAACATGTTACTTGTTTTTATTGGTGTACTTTCATCCGAATGTGGATTTCTCAATTTATATTAGTACCAGAGAGCATTCTGGAAAAGCCGACCGAATTTAAAAAGTAAGGTTACTGTCCTTATTTTTGTTTACCTTTTTCCCGACGCAATGACATTTATGTTTCAAATGCGCATGCCCCCAGCCCAAAAATGATTTGGAAATAGAACATGTTCTAAATTCCAAATCATTTTTGGTTCAATCTGTCAATTTGAAACAATTTCGTGTATTACACTAGCCTATTTGAGCAGTTCAAGAAATGAAATCAAATCTGATTTCAAAAATATGGTAGTCTAATACAGCCTTTAAGCTCAAATTATTGAGCTGAACTTTATGTATTTGTTTTAAAACTGTTAAAGTTTGTATGTACTCATATGAAGTATGAAGTTTTTTTTATATTTTATCCTGGTGCTGTAATGTACTATTTTTTTTGCTATTACTTATATGTATTATAGCTTATTTAAGTGTGTTAACATCGTTGCTTCCTGACTCAGCTGGTTAAGTGTAAGAGTAGCTTTGCTAAACTTCGCCAGCCGGGTCCCACTTTCAGGTGCTTCCTGTATGCACTTTCTTTTTGAATAAAAAGGCGTTTATTATTATTATTATTATTATTATATAGTTATTCAGTCAAAGACAGACAAAGTTGCGATAGAAATAAAACTGCTCTGGAAGCAAAACAAAGTTACTATTGTCCCCCTAATTATGTCGGTTTCAGGCCTTACACCAAACACATTTACACCACAAATACAATAGTTAGGCCTGAACTAAAGGTTACACAAAATATTCCAAAAGTCTGTAATCCTAAAGACCTGTAATATTGCCATGCGAGAGAAACTTGAAAAGTCAGGATAATAATAATAATAATAGGTCTTTACTTGCAATCAACAAATAATAAAGAACAGTAAGGATTGGAAATTGCCGAAGATCAGAATGTTATAGCAAGGCTATAACTTCTTTTATTGATCTTAAGCATATCTTCAACTAATAAAAATTGTTGATAACCAAATCTAAAAAATATACATTGCAAATATTAACAGGTCACAATCTCCACCACTCATCACTCTCCTACATTGTGGGAAGTAAACTGGCGTAAGCCAAGATTGAGACGGAATTTCCTCTTTTTGTATATTTATTAGCAATGATAATTATGGATAATTTATTGTACAGTCTTATTGTAACTAACTAAAAGGCAGAGATAATTATTCAGCTATATAACTTTTTTTATCTCAGACTATAGGCTATCCTACTCTGACAACGTTACACATGCTAAGAATTGCACACACCGAATCATTTGAAAAAATAAATCCAGCAGCCACAGCCTCAGTATTCTTATGTTGTTACCGAAAATGTGTGCGAAGTACTGACTCAAACCACTAGACGCCATTCTTACAGTTACAGATAGGATTATAATTTATTAATATGGGATTTTTAATTGTTGAAGAGATTTTAAGTACGCGAAAAACGTATACGTATATAACAATTTTCCAAGGGTGAAACATGGCAACTCCGCATGCGGTTCTTCTACAGCTTTTCTTCAGCCGGCATGCTACAACAATTTTCCAGTTGACCGATAACCAGCCTCCCGGTATCCCATCAATTACGATATTTAAAATAGTTTAAACAATTACTCTAGCCGGAGAAATATCAGCGGGTATAACCTAGGAGGCCGAGACTGTACACATACACGGTTTATCTGAAATTGCATCGAATAACTTAAGCCGTTCTACGTTCCTCAGCAAGTTGCAGACAGGTGGATGCATTGCTGGTTATTGCAGAGGCGTAGGTACCTCTACGCATAAATGCGAGGTGGACAGCCATACCAATCTAATGCCGGTTTCCCACCAAACGGACAAAACAATAACAAAATACAAACTGCTGTAGAGGAAAACAAAACTACAACATTTCGCAAACTTTTTGAAGACTTTCGTGTTTTACAACAGCTCGAGTTTTGTTTTTGGGGTCCCGCTCGGAGGCGGTACATCAAAAGGTTTCGACATGTTTTGAAACTTGAGTCTGTCTGATGCCGGTTTCCCACTAAACGGACAGTATAGTTTATAATTGTTTGTGTTTTCTGGAACCTGAAAAACAAAAACAAAATTGAAACAAACTTAAAAGTCTTGTTTCTATCAAGCTGACTATATTGTGTTCGAGTTTAGTTTTTCGTTTTCCGCTTTTCCATTGTCCAGGACCACATATTTTTCAATAATCGTCAAGCTGTGTTTCGAGAAGATGATTTTCTTTTTCTTAGTTTTAGCTGCTTTGTGCACTGCGCTGCGGTCTGTGGAAAAAGTACTATTGTTTTAGGAGAAAACGATTCCAACACAGATATTGGGTCCGATCGTTGTTATCTAAACGAATGACTACTTGAGTAACTGATGAATGAGAGCTACGTTTCTCATTTTATAATTTTTTGGGAATGTGTATCTATGACTCTGAAAAGCTAATCATATTAATTAATAAGTTTCTGTAAAAGATCGATTAGCAACCCCCCCCACTTAATAACCGCTGCATGGATTGTGATGAAATTTGAACAGCGAAATGCTGTGGGGTCGTAGTAGGTAATGTTCCTATAATTTTGAAGATCGGTGCATGGGTCGCGGAGTAATTAGCAAAAAACAAAAAAAATTAAATATTCCTCAAACTTTGTTTTTAGGCGTTTTAGGAGTTCCTGATCATTTTCTACTTTTTTTGGGTGGGTGTGAAATTGGGGTGGTTGGGGGGTGGGGGGTTGTAAAACTAAAAAAATTATTGTATTCATAATAGGCTGTCCACTAACCTGTGAAAGAAAGACCCAGCGTCGTAATACACTTTTTCAGGTCCATTCGAACATTACCTTGCCTATTACAGAAACCAAGGGTCTTTTCAGATGTATACATGCGAGTATTCCTTCTGATCGTTCTCTATTGTGTAACTAGGAAACTATTGGATTGATTTTAATTAATTTTTTACAGAGTATTATTACCGCGTCGAGGATGGAAAACGTTTATGATTTTTAGGGATCGAGTCAGTAGCGGCGCAGCATTAATAAAAAAACTAAAAATATAAAAACTGCTCAAACCTCGTTTTTAGGCGTTTTAGGGGTTCCTGATCGTTTTCTACTTTTTTGTGGGTGGGAGTGGAATTAGGGTGGTTAGGGGGTAGAGGGTCATAAAACCCAAAAATTTGTTGTATTCATAATAGGCTATCCATTGACCTGTGAACGAAAGACATCATAATCGACTTGTCCATCCGAACATTGTCTTGTCTATTACAGAAACCAAGGGAGTTAAAATTTTCACGAATATTGTTTAGTTTGTTCCGTATTGTGTAAAATGGAAACTATTGGATTGATTTTAATGAAATGAAATAATACTGTGGTGTTATTACCGTGGCGAGGATGGAAAACGTTTATGGATTTTAGAAATCGTGCCCGTGGCTGCGTAGCAATAATAAAAAACTAAAAATATAGATACAGCTCAAGCTTCGTTTTTAGGCGTTTTAGGTGTTTCGTGATCATTTTCTACTTTTTTGGGTGGGGGTGAAATCGGGGTAGTTGGGGGGGAGGGGGGGGGGTCATAAAACTCAATTTTTAGCTCTCACTGGAGAGCTTATGCAGAGCCTCTGTCTGTCCGTTGGTCCGTCCGTCTGTCCGTATACATAAGATAGCCAAAACTACAGGTGCTAGAGAAAAACTAAATACAGATCCGGAATCAGCATGAAAAAACTAGTCCAGGAAAAATCCGATTTTGTCAATATCGTTTCCGGTTTAAGAAAAAACTTTAAATTTTCATACCAACAAATTCCACAGTGAGAGAGAGCGCCGTTCGAATTTACTGAAGTAAATTCTTTTTAATTTTTTTTTGTTTTCATAATAGGCTATCCATTGACCTGTGATAGGAAGACCTAGCGGCATAACACACTTTGGTTTGGTCGGGCGGTCGAGGATTTGATTGCAAGAGGATCTCAGACAGCTCGATGCTATGGGAAAAATAATAAACTGGTATCACTGTAATGTGTGGGAAGTACTGAGTCAATCAACTTGACTTAATTTTTTTCTTATGATGGGCAGTTTTAGCGATATTTGCCGATTTCCTCAGTAACTGTTGTAATAATTGATAACAAGGCATACAACTTCTAATCAAGTAAGTGTTGATATAAGTTGCTATAATTCAATCCAAAGCCAAATATTGATCCTAAATTTATGCTGCAGTCTAATTCGATGGGGATTTTCATGGGCCCATACATGTTGATTGTGGGAATTTATAATCCCACGTCGAGTAATTCATCGGTCGACGTCGACAGGACATTTTTTAAGAAATCGTGATCGTTGCCCAGTAGCCACCTACAAAATACTATCTTCTGTTCTTGATGATTGCCAACCTCCAGAATGGGGACGGCACCTAAAGAAGAAGAAGTTCTTCGCCTCCGGTTGCAAGTCGTAGATGTTTTGTAATTATTACATTTATTATCTAGAAGACAGTTTTCACAAATCGTATTAGAGTAGTCATATAATGGACAAAACAATAAAACAAACAATACAACAAAATTAGTAATATGGAGTAAGTAGTAAATATTAGCGCTCCAAGAATGGGCCTATACCACAGTTTTAGTTTATTGGCTTAAACGAACCCTGACACCACCATCATGATCATCGTGGTGATAGAAACACGTTTATATCTCTTAAGAGTAAGTTAGTCTGTTTATGTTTACATTTTCACTCCGATTTTTGTCTTATCGATCTGGCATTTTACCTGCCAATTAGTGTACTAGTCACTTTCAGTTTATCGTAGTTAATTTAAAATTGGTGAATCCTAAAAGTTGTTTCATAGTGTGACACTTTTATGATTTACCAATCTAAAATTAACAACGATAAACAAAAAGCGAGTACTGCTCTATCGGATATGTACATACAATGCCTAATTGATCTGACAAATATCTGAGCAAGAAACTAAACATAAACAGACTAGGTACGTCTTGATATACAAGCCCAGATATACCTTTTTTATTCTGCGTCTCGCAGTTTTCTGAAAAAAGTAATTTGAGAAAGTTGTTAATTTAATGACCTCTATATACATTAAAAAAAAAGTAACAACTTAGGACTAACCCTGTATAAAACTGCCTTCCTCATGCAGCAGTTACACATAGCGGTTGTTTGCAAAAAATGAAGTTGGAATTACTTAATAGCCTAACCACGTTTCCAATAAACCATTTAAATATACTAATATAACTGGAAGGGCTCTACAGTGTGTTGAAAATAAACCTAAAAAAGGAGAGTACAAAATATAATGAAAAATAAATAGTGATCGTCCAATTGAAACAACTGACATCAACCCAAAGAAACGCATTGTGTGCAATATTCTGAACCTTAGGTCATACCTTTGAATATCATCATCATAGTCACAATGTCTTAACAGACATGCTGTGAACTCGTAGAATGCATTAAGTCGGACCTAGAGTATTGGCAACACGAATATTATCAATAGTTTTGAGAACTGTAACTCGCCATCGTTCGCGATTTACTGTCAGTTCAGTGGCGCCCTTGATACTCATATCCAGCAACTGTTTCGTCGTATCCACCCAGCGTGTAGGGGAACGGCCACGGCGCCGCCCACTCGGAGCATGACCGTAAACTACAAGTTTCTCCATATTATTGCTTCTGTGTATATGTCCGAAGAATGTAAGCATTCTCGTCGACACAATGGAGGATAATCTCTTTGGATTACCGAGCTCATCCAGTATGGAAACGTTAGTTCGATGGGCGGTATAAGGAACTCTTAGCATTCTCCTCCACGTCCACATTTCAAAAGTATCTATGCGAGCTCGATCTGCCTTTTTACCAGTCCAAGTTTCCGAGGCATACAAAAATATGGAGAACACAAGAGACTGAACCAGCGACATTTTGGTAGCTTTAGTGATGTTATGGTCACGCCATATTTTAGTAAGCTTTGTGATGGCCACTCGTGCCTGTTGAATGCGCCGTCGAATCTCATTTTCACAGCTACCCGAATTGTCGATCAAAGAACCGAGGTACACAAAACTTTGAACTACTTCACAACGGCCTACTAACTTTATTGCTCGATGATTGTCGTGCTCTCTATCTACGATCATAACCTTGGTCTTGTTGTAGTTAATACCAAGACCATACGCTGCACTGTGTTGTTCTAAGATGTTTAATAGAGCTACTAGTTCTTCCTGAGGAGCAGCAATAAGGGTTGTATCGTCAGTAAATCTTGAGTTGGCTATTTTGCTTCCGCCAATAGTTATCCCGCCATTCCAGTTGTCCAATACCTGTCTCATCACAAATTCAGAGTAAATGTTAAATAACATCGGAGATAATACACATCCCTGACGAACTCCTTTTCTGGTTGCAATTTGACCAGACAGGTTACCATCAATTCTTACACGAGCCGAATTAGACTCGTAGAGTTGCTGTATGAGAAACACTAGGTGATAAGGAACTCCCATAGAGATGAGGATTTCCCACAGTTTAGGCCACTTTACGTTATTAAACCCCTTAGAATAGTCCACAAAGCAGATAAAAACTGGAAAATAATGCTCTCTGGCTTCTGCAATAATTTGTCTTAAGTTTAAGATCTGTTCACGCGTACTTGCGTCCTTTCACGAAACCTGCCTGCGCCTGAGAAATTTGCCAGCCAATAAAACCCTCCAAATGAGATTGTAAAATATATAGTAGAACCTTACTTGCATGAGAGATTAACGAAAGTAGGCGATAATTGTCTGGATTTGTTGGAGATCCCTTTTTATGAAGTGGAACAAAAATTGATGTGCACCATTATTCATCTGGCCAAACACCGGAGGACCAGACACTCTTACAAATACCTTTGAATATAATAAGGTTTAAAATTCGAGGGGTCATACTAACGAGCTTTAGTAAAAGCAAAACGGTGCCCCCTGCGACTGGTTTAGGTTGAATAAGTGTTATTGCAACCCTTTTAATTACATAGCTTTGCTTCTTAACATTTCAATTGTTAACAATAAACAGTGCCCTTGAATTGGGCCGGTAAAATCCACAGATAATATCTATGAAGAGGGTAGTGTAAAACATTCAGGTACTGACTTTTCGCGCAAAAATCATGTCTTGAAATCCTTTTTCCCCATCAATACGTTGCGTAGTAGCTGAAATAAACTAAAATCAGAGGTAACGAATATTGCTTACAGCATTCCACAGATAGCTTTGTTTCAGATGCACATTCCGTTTGCAAAATTGAATTAATGACTGGCTTCCTTTTCAGCCGACAGACCTCCAACGATCTCATTATAGTGCATCTCATCTCGCCAGCAAGCTATTCTGCATTCTGTCAGAGATACGATGAATCTGAATGGATTCCAACATCTGTTGTATGTGTAGACTTCATTACTGTTATTAAACAACTCGCATAACAGTTAAGAAGTTTTTTTTTTCAAATAAAATCCAGCTGTTGATTCAACCATTAAACATTATTGTTTCGTATGAAATCAATCAAGCAGAGAATACGAAGACAATAACATATTATGGTAATTAATGAAATCTTTTATCTCGAAGTTTATCTTCTTTTTTTGTAAAATTAACATAACCTATAAAATGAAAAAATGAAGCATCGCGAGGCCTGGTGCTTGAAGTAATGATTTTTTTATGACAAATGATATCAATAAACATGAGCCACAGCAATGTCAAAATTCAACTTATGCTTTATACTCAGACGACAGGATTACAATGCAATATTTGTGCAGGTATGTCTTATAATATGGGACATTCTCGCCAAATTCATAATATTATGGTAAGGGAGTTATAAAAGTTTTTATTATTTTTTGTGTTATACTTTTTTAGCAGCTGATTTGACTTGATGCAATACATACGAGCTCCAAATGATTGTTTTAGAAAATACTAATGTTTTTTGATTTTTTTACGGAGTCTATGGATAGAGTCTGTCCATATTTCAGCTGTTTGTGTTTGTGTTTATCATTTTCTGCTTTAGGCTGGGTTTGCACCAGAGATGTGCGAGGATGTGTTACGAGAAATCTGTTTTTAACGAACCAATAGAATCGCTTGAATTACCTCGCCTCGCTCAGCACAGCTCTGGTGAAAACGGCTTAGCAGAGCGAGGTTTTTGTACGTACAAAACAAGGCATGTTAGCGAGGAATATGTGCTCGGAATGTGTTTCGAGAGATGTTTACTAGAAATGTGTTGCAAGGGATGTCTAGTAGGGACGTTGACTGAGACGCCAACAACGAGCAAATGCACGCCGCTCGCTGGCTATTTGAAAAGAGTCCGCTACACATCCTCGCAACGCTCATGTTCCTACCACATCACTGGTGGAAACATCCACACCGTTTCACAGCTCCGCTACACATCCTCGCTGCACTCATTTTCTAGCACATCTCTGGTGGAAACGCAGCCTTAATCTGTGACTTGCCCATCTTATCTGCAAGAAATACATTTTTTATAATCGCATTATTAAAAACTTCTGTTAACTGTCACTGTCACTTTGTTACGCAGTCTCCTCCACTGACAATAGATCCACTGAAAGACTGGACACTCTGTGTATGAAAATTTGGCATGGCATTTTTGACTGACATCCGCGCCATCTATTCGGGTTGCGTGTGTCACTACAATGCATTCACGAATCGATTACAGGAAACTGTAGACATTCACGACCTAGGTCAATCTAAAAAGTTTGGTGTAGGTGACCGACGATAGGTGGGATAGGTTACGAAAAGAGCGGGCTTTTTGAAATACCATATAAGCTTATTCAGCCTCCAGACAACGTGGTAACTTGTCATAACAATTTACCTTACGCATTCATTACCTGTTTTGAAAATGGACCTGATTAAAAAAAAATTAAAGCATTAATTTAAAAAAATGGAATTGATAAGTGGCGCAATAATAAATAAAACTAATATTGTTCACGACACGTACTCCATTTTTTTAATTAGTGTTTTAACTTTTCTAATCGGTGCAATTTTCAAAACAGGTAATTAATGAGTTAGGTAAATTTTTGTGACAAGCTACCACGTTGTATAGGACATTCAACTGATTATGTAAGAATGGGAATATATTAGATATGCATTATTGTAATAAAGCAAAACAAACCCTTTTGTAATTTATTTCAATACGACAATTGCTTAAATAAAATCAGCTACACAAGGTACAAAAACAATTCATATAAAAGTAAAGCATGATTTATTCACTAGAATCACTATTTCATAATAATTACAATCCTTTGGTGGCATATAATTTGAAGAGTAAAGAGGTAATATTCCTTAACTATTCATATTGATGCAGGCAAGACGTTTGTATATTTGTAGGTTGGGGTTTCCAATCCGTTCTAACTAGCGTCTTTGTATACGCTGATCACATGGGATTTAATTGTCTGAAATAAAAAAATGTATTTTTAGACCATCGGACCTCACCTTCAATGCAATGGCTTGCCAAAGAGAGGGAATGCTGCACACCTTTATGGCAGCGTATGTGATTGTGAACAGTAATAGAAGTTATATGAGTATGAGTAGTAGTGTTTAGTAATGCATTCAAATGATATATGTATATTTCATGTAGAAATGATCAATCTTGTATTAATTTTGCATCAAAATTCACAATACAAAAATGAGGTGAGCGGTATAAATCAGGCAAATCACTTACCTTCGCGCATCCACATTCTTGCAATTTGGCGCAAGACAACGGCGTAAATATTTAGAACCCATTCCTAAATACATATAGACAACAATAGGCAGACAAAAATCTCAAAAGTAGTGCAAAATTGCAAAAAGACGCCAATCGACAAAAGCGAGCAACGACAATGTCAGTTACGACAATGGCTGTCAAAATGACGTTAGGCGTAACCATTGGGCCACTTCCATTGATGCATCTAGAAATCTGTTTGAAACAGAGTTGGCTGATCAATAGTTCACGCAACCCCGCTAGGTGTGCTAGGTGACTAGCGCTAACGCCGCTACACAGGGTGCTCATTTGAGTTTCACACCCCTGGTCTCCTCCTCCGTTATCTCAACAGTGAACGACGATAGGTTAACGGAGGGGAGAATTTTTTCGTTCAAGGACAATTATGACTAAATTAAAACATTTCACCTAACTTCAAATTCAAGGTTGTTAGAGAGTCTCGATTATACTTTATATTTTGTACCATATTTTGATTGCACCATTTATACAGGTTAACGGAGGATAGTAATATGCTCAGCAGATATAGTTGTACTTACATTTTCTACGTGAAATTGCAATAATGGTCCTCCAAATACAATAAAATCGTAAGAACTCACCCACAAGGATGGATGGCTTAACTCTAGTGTTTTAGAAAAAATGGAGTCAAGTTGATTGACTTAGTACTTTCCACACATTACGGTGATACCAGGTTATTATTTTCCCATAGCACGAAGCTATAGTCATGTTCCAGATTCACGGCCCACCGCCCCCGCCCCTCGACTACTCCAAATTCACCGCACCCAAAAATCAGTAAAAAATGACCAGGAACCACTTAAACGCGTGAAAACAAAGTTTGAGCAGTATTTATATATTAATTTTTTTATTATTTCTGGCGCTGCCACTTACACGATCTCCTAAAAACCATCCCCGTTTTTCAACCTCGCCACAGTAATAATACTGTGTCAAAACTTCATTAAAATCAATTCAATAGTTTCCAAGTTACAGAAGATAGAACGATCTAAAGCAATTCTAGTATGTAGGTATGAATCAGAAAATTCTCCGTTGGTTTCTGTAATAATTGGCAAGGCTATGTTCGGATGGACTTAAAAAAGTGTATTATACCGTTAGGTCCTTCTTTCACAGCTCCCCTACCCCCAGCCACCCCAATTTCGCCCCCACCCAAAAAAAGTAGAAAATTATTAGGAACCCCTAAAACGCATAAAAACAAATTTTGAGCTGTTTTTATATTTTTTGTTTTTTATCATTGCTGCGCCGCCACTGGCACTGGCGTTATGGCGCTAGGTCTTTCTTTCACAAGCCAAGAGATAGCCTGTTATAAATACATTTTTTTCGGGTTTACCAAATTTCATCCCCATCATGAAAAATGAAAATGTAGGTCTGTCTGTCTGTTCGCATTTGTCTACCCTCGTAATCTCAGTAACCGCTAGATCGATTGTGATGAAATTTGGGTACCGATATGCTGTAGGGTCCTAGTAGGTTATCCTGCTGTAATTTTTAAAATCCGTGTAGGGGTGGCGGAGTAATTAGCAAAACAAAAATTGAATATTCCTCAAACTTCGTTTTTAGGCGTTTCAGGTGTTCCTGATCGTTTTCTACTTTTTTGTTGGGTGGGGTGAAATTGGGGGGGGGTTAGGGGGGGGGTTGTAAAACTCAAAAATTTGTTGTATCCATAATAGGCTGTCCATTGACCTGTGAAAGAAAGATCTAGCGGCATAATACACTTTTTAGATCCATCCGAACATATTTCCTTGCGTATTACCCGTATAAATATGTTAATCAATGGTATTACAGAAACCAAAGGAATTTTCAGATGTAAACCTTCGAGTATTGCTTTAGATCGCTCTGCATTGAGTAATGTGGAAACTATTGAATTGGTTTTAATGAAACTTCGACACAGTATTCTTCACGTGGTGAGGACGGAAAACGCGTATGGTTTTTAGAAATCGTGTCAATGGCGGCGCAGGAATGATAAAAAAACTAAAAATATAAAAACAGTTCTAACTTCTTTTTTAGGGGTTTTAGGGATTCCTGATCATTTTAATTTGTTTGGTGGGGGTGAAATTTGGTGTGGGTGGGGGGTGGTAAAACCGAAATAAATGTATTCATAACAGGCTGTCCCCTGACTTGTGAACGAAAGACCTAGCGCCATAACACCCTTTTTTAGGTCCATCCAAACATTGCCTTACTTATTATAGAATCCAAGGGACCTTTTTCTGATGTAAACATACGAGAGTATTGCTTCAGGTCGTTCTGTATTGTTTAATTTCGAATTATTGAATTGATTACAGTATTACTACCGTGGCGAAGATGGAAAGCTCGAATGGTTTTTAGAAGTCGTGCCAGTGGCGGCGCAGCAATAATGCAAATACTAATACGAATATTTAGAGCTCACCAAAGCGAAGTTTGAGCAATTTCTTATTTTTTCATTTTATCCGTTTGATGATCAACACCTCCTCTGTATCAAAATCTGGTTGTTGTTAGATTAGAAGTTTCTAGGATTTTATGTGATATGGCTATCGAAGTATGTAATACGTATGAAAAGTTCACATCAGCTACTGATTTTTTTATTGTTGCATAAGATTTGGTCAACTATTATCGGTCCCACTTCAGGCAGGCAGATAACAGACAGACAGGCCGACGCAAATGAGTGACATCGGTGTTCGTGAAGTAGATGTCATAAATCAATATATGTCAAAAGACATAATTATCTCAAATTACATTTTTTTGCCACAACAAAACCTCTTCCGCGTGAGAATATTTACTCCTACCTATACTTATGATTCATAGTAACTTCATTATCTGGTACTTTTTTATTTGGCTCGTATTTGTAATAACAGCGAGTATATTATTTCCAATGTTCAGTGACATTGCACCTGATGCAACAGTATACTCAGTAACCAGAATCGAGCGACATGCGAAACTCATCCGAACACGACACACGACACGCATCAGAGATACATGCATGCCTTTGGTACTTGGATTTTTACAACTGACTGCTTCTGTTACTAAGCGCCACCTATGACTCATATACTGGTAGGCCGATCGACGATAAAATCTAAGACAGCGGACTTAAAACAATTTTAGATCTCAGGCAAATATTTTGCTTAATAAGGCTGCTTTATTGGACTCAAGATTCTTCTGCCATATAGGAAGTATAGTTAAATCCGTGTTAAAAGGATCTGAGAACCGCGATTTTTACAATGCTACCACGGTTTGAGAAAATTTGTGCTGAAAAACAAGTTTAACCGTCGCATTTAATTTTTATAATGTTGCATTAATTATGTATATATTCTTTTTTTCGTGTTTTTGTACGATTTGTTTTTATTTCATTTAAAATTATTATTGCTTATAATAAATGATTCTTTTTATGTGCATTTTTACATAATATTGTATATTATTTGGTAGCCGATTGAATAAATTATAATATCGCAGATGAGTATTTATGCAATTAGATTATTAGAAAATTAAGGGAGCGCAACAATGTTTTTTCTTTAAAGGGGGCGCAGGTACAAAAAAGGTTGGAAATTTGGGCAGCAATATGCTATGGGGTCGTAGTAGATAATGCTGCTATAATTTTGAATATCGGTGCATGGGCGGCGGAGTAATTAGCAAAAAACAAAAATTTTCAAATATTCCTCAAACTATGTTTTAGCTGTTCCTGATCATTTTCCACTTTTTTGGGTGGGGTGAAATTTGGGGTTGTTTGTTGGTTGGTGGGTTGTAAAATTGAAAAATAAATTTGTTGCTTTCGTAATTGAGTTTCCACTGACATGTGAAGGAAGACCTACCGACATAAATAACGTTTTTAGGTCTATCCGATTCCGAACATTGCCTTGCCTATTACAGAAAGCAAAGGACTTTTTTCTGGTGTAAACATAGCGAATATTTCTTTAGATCGTCCTGTATTGTATAACGAGGAAACTGTTGAATGGATTTTAATGAAATTTCCACACAGCATTACTACCGTGGCGAGAATGGAAAATGCGTATGGCTTTTATAAATCGTGCGAATGGCGGCGCAGAAATAATAAAAAAACTAAAAATATAAAAACAGCTGCAACATCGTTTTGAAGCGTTTTAGAGGTTCCTGATCATTTCCCGCGTTTTTTTTGGGTTGGGGTGAAATTGGGATGGTTGGGGGGTAGGGGGTTGAAAAACCGAAAAATTTGTTATATTCATAATAGGTTGTCCACTGACCTGTGAAGGAAGACCTGGTGACCCTTTTTAGGTCCATCCGAACATTGCCTTGCCTATTACCGAGACTAAGGGAATTTTCTGTATACAATACGAGTATTTATTGCTTTAGATCGTTTTGTATTTTGTAACGTGGAAACTACTAAATTGATTCTAATGAAATTTTTACACAGCATTATTACCGTGGTGAGGATGGAAAACGTTTATGATTGTTAGAAATCGTATCAGTGGCAGCGTAGCAATAATCAAAAAACTAAAAATATGAAAACGGCTCAGACTTCGTTTTTAGATGTTTTAGGGGTTCCTGGTCATTTTCTACCTTTTTTGGGTGTGGTGAAATTGGGATGGTTGGGGGGGTGGAGGGTTGTAAAACAGAAAAGTTTGTAGTGTTGATAATAGGCTGTCCATTGACCTGTGAAGGAAAGACCTAGCGACATAACACAATTTTTGGGGAGGGGGGGGGGGGGGTCTGGCAATGAATTCAAACCTATTGAACTAAAAGCGAATTAGACAATTCTCTGTATATTGCATGGTAGCTTTAAAATGTTCTAATGAGCAAAGGATTCACTCTGTTGTGTGCTACAAAAACAGTTCATCTTACCGAACGTCGTCTAAAAAATAAACGACCTATCTGCTCAGACAGGCGAGCAAGAAAATGAACTGAGAAGTATCATTTACCGGCAGGCATCAGAGCAACGGGATATCCTCATATCAATTACCCGCATTCAATGGTTTTTCTTCGGATATGCACAAACGTACGATTCTGATATGAATCTCAGGAATGTTGGTTGCATGCTCGCTGTGCGAAGAACGACAGACGGTGAAGGGGTTCATAATGTATTAACCTATTAATGGATTAATTGCATTTATTACAGCGCCACAGAAATAACTATGTCTCCACATCAGTGCCTTGGTTTATGTTTCCCTTTTCATTTGCAGCTCCGTTTGCTGAACTCATTCGAAGAATTAGGTATGCATAACGTTTGCCTACGATGAATGTAAACGAAAGCAGTAGCTTCTTAGCCCGGGAATAATTTTGCATCAGTTCGGAAAATATTCTTGATCGATTTTTGTATAATCTTACAAAAAATGGCAGCAACTCGCTTGGCTCAATATCTACTGCCACAAATTCTCGGTAATCAAAAACTGTCAGGTATTTTCCAACTTGCTAATATTGCCTGTTTAATAGCTGAAATGGATTGCTTGTATCTAATTTGTAATGATGGCAGTGTTTACTCAATTTTTTTCTGCCCACGTGGAGCAAAGATAGACTTTGAAAATCATCCCTTTGAAAAAAGCTCATTTAAATCTCTTAAACCCCCCGACTAAGAAATCAACCAATCAAAGTGATTTTTATGCCGGATGTAGATAGGATGTGACTATTTTAATTTGAATTGAGCGTAGATTCAAGATTGTCACGTTGTTAATATTTTGCATAGTTTTTCTATAAAGGATGTAAACTTCATTTTATGTTTATTTAGTTTTCCTCTTTTTGTAGACTATAAATGTTATATTGCACCGCTTTTCCATTTGTTGCATTGTTATATAATTATCAGTTTACTCAGAATGTTTCATAGTTACTTTTCACAATTTTACTCGTCATTCGGCAACACTCGTCTTTAACAGCCTGTCACTAGTGTCATGCATACATAACCTCCCCTGGTGTCACGATTGTCGCGGTATGTCATTTAACCAAGATAGATCATGAAATGATGTAAACAAACATCTATCAATATCAATACGAAGCGGAGGTTATGTCTGTAGATGGAGAAAAGGATTCAAAGGATAGCTCCACGAAAGACTTATTACGTCACGCTTAGATTATTACGTCACAGCTTTCGCGCGAAATTTTATAATTGAACTTCGCAGGTGGTTTTAAGCCACTTCGCGTTCACAGTAAAAAGTAAAAATGTTAGTTTCATGGTTTTTGGGGACGTAACATCAATATTCCGTCATAAAATTTTGTTCGGAAAATACTCCAAAATCTGAGAACGTTGTTAGTGAACGATGAGACTACACTACCTACACTACCATTCTGATCGCATGCGATTGAGGAGAAGAAGATTGAAAACGTACATCTCGAGCGAGACGACCATCAAACAACCCGTTAGTGGAGCTCCAATACTTTGCGAGAAGCCGGGCGGACGTGGGTCGGGAATCGTATCGACCACATTGGCAATCCATCCATGTGTGGAGGCGCTAAATGGTCATCTTAAATCCCATAAAGCAACATCCAAAACGGAAAATGCTATTTTAAACAAAGTGGCTAAGTATTCTTTGATGAAATTACATAAGGATTTTTGACGATTTTGGTATTGCAAGCCTTATTTGCATCTGGGGTTTTCTTAAAAGGTTGTTTTATGATACTCTGGTTGGAAATATCTGATTTAATGGATCAGAAGCAGTCTCCATTTTTTTCATAGAATTTAAAATTAATGATAAATTTCCACCTTGCGTTCTCCTAAGTGGACATTTTTTTACATTTATTATGATCTTTGTTATAGAAATAGTTATTTAATCTTTTTTGTATAGTTGTCAGTTCTTAGAAAACCAAAATGATAATTATTAATACCATTATATATAACGTTATTTAATGGCAACCCACTCAGTTTCATAGTAAATAACAACCATTGTATAATTTCTTATGAAAATGCCCTAATACTTTTTTGTAGTCAAATTATCGATTTTAGTAGAAAAGCTGACGATTTGAATAAATTTCAAATTGAATTCCTCTTCCCAAAACACTTTTTTAAATATGAATATATTAAAGTAGTTCTTAGACAATTTAATATGTAACTGTAATTTTTTTAGCTAAATGCATGTGCAAGATTTTATTTTTTTAGATTATTAGATAGCGATGGTATTTTACAAAAACGTTCTTTATACGAATTTGAACAAGAAGGTGGTTTGAGCAAAAAGTCATACGAACGCCCCCCCCCCCCCTCTTAAATTTTGACAAAAAAGCATAGCCACTAAAAGTTTCGCATCAGTTTATAAATACCCTGTATATGTTTCTATCTCTGTGTGTTTCCTTTCAAACATCTCACTTTTGTGCGCGTCCCCTTTCAATGGAATAAGACGTTTCCGGTTTTTTGTTTCTACTTCAGAATAGGGATATGGATCGAGCACACATCACCTGTGTGTATCCTAATATCCCAGAATAGATGAATGATGTATGTTCACCTTGTAGCTAAAGCTTCTCTGTCGCTAACTTCCTGTTCTTGAATATACGTGAAGTTATTTTCTTGCTAAGCGTGATTTTTTATGGCATTTCTAAAAGATCTGCTTCTTCCTTCTGAATCCAAAAAACAGTGGATATTGCTCACGTAATAATATTAGTCTTCAAAAAAAGTTATGGCATTAAGAGAAGGAAAGAGAAATATAAAGTTGAGTCTGATTGTATTTCTGATTTTTCTATTTGCTGCAACTTGGTGCTAGATATGTTTCAAGAAAAAATCTAGTCTTGCTCTCCGAACTAAATAAGACGATGAATTATATAGTGTCATAACTAAGGGCCTGCAGCTGCGGGGAGGCCCCGTGGTTTTGGGGGCCCCCGTAGTCTTGGAGGCCCAGGGTCGTCAAGCGCCATCGTTTGTGCAACAAAAAAGTACTAAATTAAAGGGTAAAATAATACTTCAACCTATGAACCCCATGATACATACCTATCATTGAAAAAGTGGGGCAGTATTGCATTTTAAACTAAACCCTAAAAATCGGCGCAGTATCTGCAGTAAATGGAAAAATTCGGCAAGACAGCATACGTCAAAAGATTTTTGGCTAATTTAACTCAGTCTTTTCCACAACAAAGGCCACACAAACAACCAACGCATAGGTGTAAAATACAAACTAAACAACGACCTAAAAACCTAAAAAAAATTTTAAAAAAATTGTTTTCAAACCACGAATTTTGTAATTTTTCGGGTAATTTAAACATGTAGAGGTCGTTGTTTAGTTCGTATTCTACACCTGTCTTGGTTTTTCGCGTGGCCTGTGTTGTGGAAGAGACCGAGATAAATTAGCCTAAAATTGTTGGACGTCTTTTTTTTGAGAATAATTGCATTTAAAAGTCTGTGACTCAATGCAAATTGCTGTTTTTTGCGAGCAAACCTCAACGTTAAAGCCCTGAAGATGGCAATAAACATTGCCGTAAGCTTGGCAGTTAACACCATAGTCTCCTTTATGCAGTGACCCGTATTTTTTCAGAAAACTAAAAAATAAGCCAGATACAAAATGAAAAATGTATAATAAATCTGGGCTTATGTACCATGACCTAGTACCTACTATGTTACTGTTTAGTTTTTTGCTCGGATTTTTGTCTTATCGATTAGGCATTGTACCTGTCAGATAGTGCAGTAGTAGTCACTTTCTGTTTATCTCTGTTAATTTTAAATTGACAAATTGACAAAAGGCGGCGCATTATTATGAATGCGTGTTTTAGGATTTACTAATTTAGAATTAACTACGATAAACTAAATGTGACTAGTGTACGAATTGACAAGTACAATGCGTGATGTTAAGACTAAAATTAGAGTAAAAAAATGGAGTCAAGTTGATTGACTCAGGACTTCCCACATATTACTGTGATATCAGTTTATTATTTTCCCATAGCTAGAAGCTTTAGTCTCAGATCCCCTTGCAACCAAATCATCGGCAGCCTCCCCCCCCCCCTAAATTTGTCTTATGCCGCTAGGTCTTTCCTTCACAGGTCAATGGACACCCTATTATCAATACTACAAACTTTTCAGTTTTACAACGCCCCACCGCCCAACCACCCCAATTTCACCCCCACCAAAAAATGTAGGAAATGATCAGGAACCCCTAAAACATCTAAGAACGAAGTTTGTATTGTTTCCATACTTTTAGTTTTTTGATTATTGCTACGCTGCCACTGACACGATTTTTAACAAACATACGCGTTTTCCATCCTCACCACGGTAATAATACTGTATCAAAATTTAATTAGAATCAATTTAATAGTGTCCACGTTACAAAATACAAAACGATCTAAAGCAATAAATACTCGTATGTATACAGAAAATTCTCCCTTAGTTTCCGTAATAGGCTAGGCAATGTTCGGATGGACCTAAAAAGTTGATCTATGTCGCTAGGTCTTCCTTCACAGGTTAGTGGACATCCTATTATGAATACAAGAAATTTCTCAGTTTTTCAACCCCCCACCCCCCAATCACCCCAATTTCACCCCCACCAAAAAAAAACGCAGAAAATGATCAGGCACCTCTACAACGCTTAAAAATGAAGTTTGAGCTGTTTTTATATTTTTACTTTTTTTATTATTTCTGCACCGCCACTGGCACGATTTATAAAAACCATACCTACGCGTTTTCCATCCTCGCCACGGCAGTAATACTGTGTCAAAATTTCATTAGAATCAATTTAGCAGCGTCCACGTTACAAAATACAAAACGATCTAAAGCAATACTCGTATGTATACAGAAAATTCTACGTCCCTTAGTTTCCGTAATAGGCTAGACAATGTGGGGATGGACTTATGGACTTATGTCCATCCCCACATTGTGGGGATTGGTGATTTATGTCGCTAGGTCTTCCTTCACAGGTTAGGGGAGAGTCTATTATGAATACAAGAAATTTTTCAGTTTTTCAACCCCCACCCCTTAACCACCCCAATTTCACCCCACCCAAAAAAAAACGCAGAAAATGATCAGGAACCTCTAAAACGCTTAAAAATGAAGTTTGAGCTGTTTTTGTATTTTAACTTTTTTATTATTTCTGCACCGCCACTAGCACGATCTATAAAAACCATACGCGTTTTCCATCCTCGCTACGGTAGTAATACAGTGCCAAAATTCCATTAAAATCAATTCAACAGTTTCCTTGTAACACAATATAGAAGGATCTAAAGCAATACTCTCGTATGTTTACACCAGAAAAAATTCTAAGTCCTTTGGTTTCTGTAATAGGCAAGGCAATGTTCGGATGAACCTAAAAAAGTTATTTATGTCGCTAGGTCTTCCTTCATGGGTCAGTGGATAGTCTATTATGAAAGCAACAATTTTTTCAATTTCACAACCCCCCACCCCCCAACCACCCCAATTTCACCCCCCCCCCCCCCCAAAAAAAAGTGAAAAATGATCAGGAACCCCTAAAACGCCTAAAAACGAAGTTTAAGCAATATTTAATTTTTTTTTGTTTTTTGCTAATTACTCCGCCGCCCATGCACCGATTTTCAAAATTATAGGAACATTACCTACTACGACCCCACAGCATATCGCTGCCCAAATTTCATCACATTCCATGCAGATGTTGCTGGGATTACGAGGCTAGAAAAAAGCGACAGACAGACAGACAGACAGACCGACAGACAGACAGACAGACAGACAGACAGACAGACCGACGGAAATGAGTGACGTGGATTTTCGTTATGTAGACATCATAAAACGCCCAAAAAGCGTATTATCTCAAAATCGAAAATTTTCGCGATCACAATACTCCCCTCACCTATCGGTGTGGGAAGTAAAAACTGTACATAGACTAGGTACATACATCTTAATACACAATATTATGTATCTCGCTTATTTTTCAGTTTTTGGAAAAAAAGTTATTTGAAAAAGTTGTTTATTTTAACGACTTTAATACACAGCTAAAAAACTCAGAACTCACCCTTTACATATACATAATATATTATGAAAAAAGAAGTCACTGAAAATTTCTTGCGGGGGGGGGGGGGGGCGAATTTGATGTTACTCTACTGGAATTATCTCCAGGGTTCCAGACTGATAAGTTTAAAAATTACATATTTAAATTTAGCTGATAACGCGATATAATAAGTACCGTACGCTTGTTATGAAACTTTAGTGTTAACCCGCTTCTTATAGTATCTTCAGCATCCAGATGTTAACAGTCTTTGCAGAGACAGTGGAACAAATTGAATATTGCCAAAGGAATAGAGAGCTTTTAGGTCCTTTGCGTTTCGATACAAGCTGTACACGTGATGATCATAAATAATTCTGTTGACATTCATGGGTAGCACAAGATGTGCCTCTATTAGAGTAGCAAAAATGTGTATACTAGTACAGACATATGGTTCCACTTTGATGTTGAGCTTTTGTATCCGAAAATAGTACGGGGGTTGTGTTCAGATTACAAATTTTATTAACTAAGGATTATTGGGTATTACGTGAGAAATATGAAAATGTTTTTAATAACAGTTTTAAGATTTTACTGGCCAGTTAAAAATGTAGTTGCGTGTATATTGGGTCCGTTATAAAGTCGTGGCACAAGAAAGTTGTATTTTTTCAAATAGAACACCCTATATGTTATTGAATATTTAAATAGGCCTGAAATTAATGTAAATGGTATATTTATATAACATCTTATGGCAGACCGTTCTCTGCCCAGGGTGGTAGCGAAATAATTTTCATATTAATAGTAAAACTGATAATTGAACAATGTACAATGTCGAATTGTCTAAATGTTTAGATACGTGTTTACTTTGTCGGACTGTACGGAATGTCATTTTCTTGAAACAGTGAAGTACCTTATCTTTGATTTAGGTAAAAAATTATCATCATCAATCCGAAAACGTGCGCTAGTAATCGGAAATATAAAGAATAGAAAAAACAGAGAAATAGAAATTCGAGATTATTGGAAAAAATACCCAACACTTCGTTTGTAAAAGATAAGATTATCGAATTTCTTGCAGAACAAAATATTACAATTTCACCAGAAATTAAAACAAAAAGTCAGTTATTGGAGTTCCTAAAAAGTTACACATTTGATAAAAAGTTGACGTAATGGCGCTAAGTAGTGAGTGCGATGTTTTAAGACTTCTACCCTTTTTTGTATTTTCAATCTGAATGCATTAATATGGAGCCATTTAAAAAGAAATATGAAGAAATACAATAGTCATCCCGAAAGCTCATGAGAAGTTATAAATCTTATTAGAGATCAGGTACATTTAAAAACTCAAGAATAATGGCGAAACTGCAATACACGGCCGAATGAAATTACTATCATATGAATGGTAGCAATAGCGATTCGCCTCTATCTGATTTGGGCTTGTTTTAATTTCCTTCTATTTCCTCATGTTTCATTTGTGTTTTTAAATAATATTGTTAGAATGTAGGTTTGAATGGTATTTATTGTACATTTTATAATGTTAAGACCATTTAAAAATCTAATAGGCAGCCACGTTTGGTTTTCTTATTTAATGTCAGTGTGGGTCTGGAAGGTTCTGCCCTTAACATCCGGCATGCAACACTGTGCGTTGTATATCAATACATATTTGGCAGATTAACTTTTTTGAGAAATTATTTCCATAAAGTTGCTGCCAGGTATATCTCGAACGTTTTAACAATATAAATTTGTCTTACAAACTGTATAGTTTGGAAGTTTGAAGCAGCATAGACTAATAATTGATCGGTTTATTTTCTGTTTCAGGATTCAAGAAATGGATTCAGAGATGCCAGACGTTTTTCTTGTAGTCATATTAATAATACAAGAAATCCAGTCCAAAGGATAGCAGAAATACCAGTAGAAAATATTGTAAATCAATCCAAAATAGAAACTTTACAATGGCAAATAAAAGAGGTAAGTAATTTTCCCAGTTTTATAAATCATATTTATAAATATACAGTAGGTATATATGGGAAAAGTAAGCGTAAAGATTCTGTCCGCCGCTTCTTGGACAGTGCATTGAGAGCTTCCGTCCATGTTTGTAAATTCTTTAAAATATGCCAAAGCAGTGATATAAAAAATCAGGGATGCTTAGGGCACATTTCGATTAATAAAATATCTCTGAAATGGGCTTATCTATACGTCAACGAAGTTTGGCTAATGATCTGCCAAATACCCTGTATAATAGAAGGTGAGGGTGTCCCGTAAATAGTGCGCAAACGAGCTGCTGGGAATACATCCAATCCAATCTACAGTTTCGCAGACGACAGTACATTAATATCGGGAATGGAACCAGGCCAGCCACTATCTTCCCAGGGGCCGGTACGTCGGTGTCGTCGGTGACAGCAGCATGCCTCACAGATCAATGCAGATATGAAAACAACTGTCGAGTGGGGATTAGCAAATAAAGTACAGTTCAACGTACATAAACCTTGGCAACAACACTTACAAAGAAGTCTCACGTTGGCTTACCAACTCTGGAAATGGAGGGTCACCCCATAGTCGAGTCACCTTCCGTCAAGCTTTCGGGGATTAACATCAACAATAACATATCCTGGCACGATCACGTCGTCAGTATTGCTAAAACGGCATCCCACAAGCTTGGAGTTTTGTTCCGCTCTAGGAAGCTGTAGTATACATCAGCGCCGGTACTCTGTAACTTAGAAATGTGTTTCTATGCACTGTACCTACTATAGGATGGGGTGGCTTCGTAAATATGTCAGCATAGTAGGCACTAAGGTTAATAGGCACGTTGTTGTAGGCATCCCTCAGAGTAACAACTGAACATAGAGGTAGTAAACAACTAATTCTAATGGGCCAACATCTTTTCTTACGTTGTCATATCGACCACCAGATACGGCAATCATAATTGTTTACTATCGTCTTAATTGTATAGTATCCAGAAATATTCCATTCTACGTTAAAAAAGACGGTATTTTGATGGTTCAGAAATGATTACAGCAAAATCAATATATATGTTGACCTCTACTGCGTTACTGCATGTTTCTTCATCATAAACGCAAATTCTGTCATACATAAATTTTGAGGAGTTGGCAACGCCTATGTAATTTTCCTGCGATTTGTTTACGGTAAACTCCAACTGTCAAACGTTTGTTTTGTTTGTGCGTCTTTTATGCTTGGTCAGTAAAATCGAATTCGCTATTTGATGGTAACTGTAGTGAAGCTTTACGGACTTGCTGTGCTATATTCAAGTGTAGTTTAACAGTTTTTGGAGATGGGTCAGTGCAGAGCAGTGTTTGTAACATTGGTTGCATTGGAAGAATTTTCAGGTTAGTTGTCAATGTTTGGGTCTGAAGTGTCAAAAGATGATGGCTTTGAGCACGCCATGCTGAAATGGTTTGTTTACTACCTCTATGTTCAGTTGTTGCTCTGAGAGGCACCCGAAGCTGCCTGATCGTCATGGTAGTCATGGTGATAGAAACACATTTCTATATCTGTTATATGTTACAGAGTACCGGCGCAGAGCAACTACTGCTGCTCTACAAGGTACAGATCCGACCACCGATCGAGTCTTGTTCCAATGTGTAGGGATCCACTCCGAAGCACTCGTTAAAACTTCTGGACACTATCCAGAAGAAAGCAGTTAGACTAATCGATAGGCCTAACCTCACAAAGGGCCCCCACAGCCTGAAACATCGAAGAAGGGTGGCTGACCTCTCCCCGTTTTACAGATTCTATCACGGAAGATGTTCGAGTGAGCTCTTCCAGATAATAAGGAGCACTAGAGAGGCCTTGCGAGCTTATCCTTACCACGTCGAAGTTCCTACTCCCCGAACCAGTCTCCTCCAGCATTCCTTCTTTTGGAGAACTTTGACGCTGTGGAATGAGCTGTCGGGGAATTTGTTACAACCTGCAGCGTTTCAAATCTAACGTACACCGCCACTTATCCTCTCGCAGCGCTTCTACAGCGCCATAGGCTTTCAGCCTTAGTGGGAGGCTGACCATAAAAAAAGCATCCAGGTGTAAAATAACGTCATTTATGTTTAGTAAAAAGTCTCACGGTTTTCAAGTGAATCGTACTTTTATGAAGTTGTTCATAATTTTTGCGACCTGTCAATGTTTTTGAATTAATTTTTACGGTTTTTCTCATTAAGAAACTGCACACAATCAGTGGTTGGCGCGGTCGTAAACGACCGATGGAGGTTAAATCTTCTCGAAACAGTGCTCAACATTCAGATACTGATTGGATTGGAAGTAGATGAATTGAATTAAGTTTTGGGCGGTCGGAAGCTGCAATTTATTTTTGGACTGACACCTGCGCGGCACTCTCTAACTTAAGAGATAGAAACATGTTTCTCATCACCATGACGACCATGACGATCGGGCAGTTTCGGATGCCCAGCACGTGTCTACTACGCTGTCACGGCAAGCTGTCATATTTACGATACAACCCGATCCCCATAGTACATAGTGCATAGAAACACGTTTCTAAGTTACAGAGTACCGGCGCTGTGTTCCTTACCCTTACTTCAAAATTTGACACCTGCTTTTCTGCAACATATTCTGAGACCTGACACGTGTGTGTCCTGCCAACTATTTCGAGACCTGACACTTGTGTCCTACTGCAGACTTCAAGATCTGATACCTCTAAATCTTGACAAATGTTTCGAGCTACAGTAGAAAGACAAGATTTCGTCTAGTCAACCTGGGCGTTGTTTGTTGAAACTTACTTCGGATTCCTCTGAATCATCAAACAAGCTGGTGCGTTCGACAGGTTAGCTTCAGCAATGGAGCAATTAGTTAAGGTTGCGTCGAAGCTACTTAAATCATCAAAGGGTTTTAATCCAGGAGACCAGAATCAGTCTTCTGTTAAGTGGTATCTTAAGGTTCATAAAATCCGTGACATGTAAGCTTGGTCTGACTTTTTTTGTTGAAAATGAACTGTACAGTCTCTCCTAAAGCATCTTCCACTCGTCACAGAACACTCTGTATCCATCTAGACAAAGCAGAGAAATAGTACTTAGAGTTCAAAATACTTGTTTTGATATAAGCAAGCGGAAAGTACAGAGTATTGTTCATTGTAAGATAAATCAAAATAAAATGAGTAGGCTATAATAGGCCGTTATAACTGGCCTATTATATAGATTTATCATTATATATATATATATATATATAGACAAAACAAAAACAAAAAAGGTGCAGCCCGGGCTCCGACACACCGGGCTGCTGTTCCATTCCCCAGCGACTACTCCTCACACCGTGAGGTGAGCAATCACTGGGTCCGCGTATCGTGCGTCCTAAGCAGACGAAGGGACCCATGGATGACTGCCTTCTGCATTCTGGCGGCTAAGATGTGCGCCGCCGCACGGCACACCGGCATTTTGCGCAGTGCAGAGAGCAGCGTATCCCTCATACCACCTAGGGATCCAATGACCATTACTAGCAGACTCACAGTGTAGTCCGGCCAGAGCCTGCGAAGTTGTCCGAGGAGCTCCTGATACTTGGTCCGCTTTTCCTCCTCCTTAGAGACGATGTTCCCCTCGGCAGGTGCCGAGAACTCGATAACGAACATCGTCTTTTGTTGGTAGTCGAGGAGGACTATGTCGGGCTTATTTGCATGTATAAGCTCGAGCGTGGAGAATGAGTAGTTCCAGTAAATTCGGCACCTCTCGTTCTCTACAACGGACTCAATGTCCCCTGGAGCGTATGGCAGCACCGGTGTCTCATCTATACCGTATGAGTGCCTTAAATGGTAGTATAGCACTCGTAGAGCCGCATTGTGCCGATAGATGTAGGCTGTGCCAGCGTACACCTTACACGCCGACAAGAGGTGCGTAAGGGTCTCTGGCGCCTGCAGGCAGGCTCTACAGCGGATATCGGGCACATCCATACCCATAATCCGGCTACGGTATACTAAGGTGTTGAAGACACCGTCTTGGCAAGCCATTATAGAGCTCTCAGTCTCCGACTTCAACCCATTAGACCTTAGGAAGGAGAAGGTCAACTGCTCAGATAAACCATGCTCTTCTAGATGTTTGTAGAAGATTCCGTGCATTGGTTTATCTTTGTGAAGTCTTAAAAGCAATTGGACTTCAGCAGTTTTAATCCGGGCTTTTAATTGTGCGGGAGCAAGTTCCGTAACGGACTGCTGACACCTCCGCGTGAAGTCGAGCGTGAGACTAAGTTCTTCGGCTGCCCGTGTTGCTGCTCTAAAAAGGAAGGCTCCTTTACCCGCAATCTCGTGCTCTCGCACAAAGCGGATCAGGGGATCGGTGCTCGTCGTAACATAGCAGGCAGTGGCCAGTACTACTCTGTTGTGCAGATGCTCCAAACTCAATAGTCCACGCCCTCCCAGGTGTCGCGGGAGGTATATTCGCGGGACAGAGGATCTAGGATGTAGACTTCCCTCCATATTCATCCTTTTGCGAGTCTTTATGTCGATTTGTCGCAGCTCTTCCACGTTCCAGTGGATAGCACCAAAGCTGTATAGCAACAATGGGATCGCAAGCATGTTTGTGGCAGCGACTTTGTTTTTGCCGGACAGTTCTGACGACCAGATCTGCCGGAGTCGGTGCAAATACTTGCGGCGGAGACACTCTTTGACCAATTCTGCCTCTTGGATGTGACGCTGCGCCACTCCAAGGTAGGTATAAGTATCTCCGGCATGCAGTTGTCGCAAGATGCTCCCATCAACGAGCTGCTCCTCATCTTCACTATCTCCGCAACGTCCTCTTTTGAGATGAACCATGGCACATTTGTCTATCCCGAACTCCATACCAATAGCTTGACTGTAATCCTGCACTACCCTCAGCGACTGCTCTAAATCGCGTTGTCCGGAGGCATAGAGTTTCAGGTCATCCATGTAAAATAAGTGGGTGACCTTGTGCCTCCGGTAATTGGGCTTGCCACAGCTGTATCCCTTAGTATTTTTCAGCGCTATGGACAAAGGCAGTAGCGAGATGCAAAAGAGCAAGGGACTCAAGGAGTCTCCTTGGAAGACCCCTCTTTTAAATGATACCAACTCTGTTCGAACCCTGGTTTCACCCGATGTTATGGTGAACCGAGTCTTCCAGAGCGGCATCAGTTGTTTGATGCATCCCACTATTTGATCATCTACCGAAAGACATTCCAACAGCCGCACAATCAGTTCATGAGACGTAGTGTCGAATGCCTTCCGATAGTCGATCCAGGCCATAGAAAGGTTTCGCAGGTAATGCACGGAGTCCTGTGTGACACAGCGGTCAATCAACAGGTTATCCCTGCAGCCAGCTACTCCTTTCTTAGACCCTCTTTGTTCATATACGCTGAGAAATACGGGATTTACAGCTTGAAGGATACGCATGTACAAGATTCTGGTGAAGAGCTTGTAACATGCGTTCAGACATGTTATTGGCCTGTAGTTTTTAGGATCAGACAAATCTCCGGTCTTCGGGAGAAGCACGGTTCGACCCTCGACAAACCAAGCCGGAATTGGCTGCTCCTGATTTAGCCACGAGTTAAAAACTCTAGCTAAATGCCGGTGGCAACTGGGAAACTTTTTCAACCAGTAGGTGTTTATGCCATCCGGGCCAGGAGCTGCGAAATTCTTTACGCCTCGTAAGGCACCAAGAATTTCTTCCGTGTTTATCGGGTGACGCAGTACATTCAGGTTTGGAGTCCTCCTACAAACGGACTCGAACTGCGCCAAGGCCGGAGTGTCTGCTTGGAGAGGTTTGGGGTGTTCGTAAATGCCCCTCCAGAAAGTCTCCACGCGATCAGCAGTTGGCGGCTGCTCTATGACTGGTGGTCGCTGTTGGAAGAGACGAGCAGGCTTTTCGGAAAACAATCTGTTTTCCTCCAAACCTCTCGCCCGCGTCACCAGTGATCGTTTAGCAGCGATTAGCGTCCGTATCCTGTCAAGACAATGCTGCTTGACAACAACCAGTACCGCTTGACTGAGCGTGTGATGGTCGCGCCTTAGCTCTCGGGCTATCTGGCGCACGCGGCGCGTAAAAGGCCTACCGGCCGCTCTATATTCCATCACACACTGGATACGGGATGCTTCTTGGCGAGCCAACTGGATTTTCGCTTCCATTTGGCGCACCCGCCTCTGTGCTCTCTCGACAGGAGAGTCTCTCACTCTCCCCTGTCCAGCCAGCCTCAGAGCCGCAGCGTAAATTTCGCAATTGATGCTCCAAATGTCAGAGACCTCCGATAGACGTTCACTCAGCGCCTCATCCTCTCTCTTTAAATCTGCCAGCTTGAAGGACCTCCTGTTGTTATGCAAGGCCCTTCGGTCACTGAAATCTCCAGGTGAGACGGCTTCGTCGATTTCCCTCTCAGCGGGCCTTATCGGCGACCTTTCAGCCTGGTTAACAGGCCTTTCAGTCGCCGGAGGGGCAGGCTGAGCTGGAGCACGAACGTATCCCTGCCCCCGAAGGTAAAATACCTGGTTCCGCAAGCTCTGGGAGGCAACTGTGCTATGCTCTGGATGCATTTCACACCACCTCCCATGCATGCGGGCCATGTATCCCCTACGGCGCGGGCTACTGCTCTCGTAGCAGCTCAGCAGGTCATCCTTCAGTTCCGTCGTCCACCTAAAACGGTCCATGTCGTTGCGTGTGTCGTCGTCAGGGCGATCCGAGGCACCGTCACCTTGCCCAGAGCCGGCTTCCGATACCGGCCTGGTGTGGGTGCTCTTCTTCTGGGGCGGTCGAACCAGAAGGTAGGGCCCGTCCGGTGGTTAGCCTTAGGGCCCCCAGCCGACATTTCAGAGGCAGCCGACCACATTGCCTCCTAGGGATGACCTGTACAGGTTGCCGGCCGGCTTTCATCCCTGGCTTGGGTTATCCCCGCAGTGTCGCCACGCACCGAATAGCCGTTTGATGTTGGTCGGCTTCCTGGGGGCGCATTTTATACCTACTGCCAGGTTTGCTATCAGCCGCCCCTAACCTGGGGTCAGACGCTGTCGGGAAGCCGTCCTTAACATAGGTGCAGCCGCTTCCTCACTATGGTGGTTCATACGCCTGCTTTCACAGCCGGTGACCACCATAGGCCCTTTTAAGGCAAGGACTACCAATCTTTTAGTCGCCTCTTACGACAGGCAGATTAAACCCTGGGAACATTCTAAACCCGGACCCAGACGGGTATATATATATATATATATATATATATATATATATATATATAGGACTACCAATCTTTTAGTCGCCTCTTACGACAGGCAGATTAAACCCTGGGAACATTCTAAACCCGGACCCAGACGGGTATATATAAGTTACGAGGAAGAACTAGCTGACGCACCATTAATATGAGAAGATCCAGACGCTCCGCTACCGAGGATATAAATATTCATTTAATGTAAAATTTATTCATTCTTGTCTTGTTGTTGCTACTGTACATTTCAATAAAACTCTTTTTAAAAAAGCTTTTCCGTGTTCGGGAATCGTAACTGGCGCAGCGATCAGTAGGATCAGTACCGTTCACCCGAAAATTCGCGGCATCGTGACCGGTTTCGGGCGCCGAACGTGGGTGTCATCCCTTAAGTACTGGAACCACGACCAAAGAGGGCAGAGCAGCACCAGGGCAGAATCACTGGAGAGGCCAAGAGGAAGAAAAAGGTAGGAGCCAAGTTTTCCTTTTGCCCTTTTTCCGACCAAATAATTTTTCCCCGTATTAGGAAATCTTATTTTAGCGTTAGTTCAATTTATTTCTCTGTTCAAGAAGTAAATTGTAGTTTAAGAAGTCACGAAAAATTCAGAATAATTTTCATCATATGTCAGAAGTTGACGAATTAGTTAGTACTTTAAGAAATATTACCTTAAGTTCAGAATCGAATTCAAGAAATATGGCCACTCAAGCTAGCAGTGAAATTCAACCAATTACACTCCAAATGCTAAAAATGTTTGTAGATACCATACCAAATTTTAATGGAAATTCTGACACATTGCCTAGTTTTATTTCTTCATGCGATTATCTGTTTAGTACTTTTACAACCTCAGATCAAACTATTCAAAATTATTTGATTAGAGTAGTACAGACAAAGCTTGTTGGAAGAGCTCAATTATTGGTAGGGTGTCGAACTGAGTTGACTAACTGGAGTTTGATAAAAAGTGCCTTAAAACAATGTTTTGGGGATAATAGAAGTCTTGAGTGTTTAGAACAAGACTTATTTTTAGCATCTCCCTTTAAAAATGAACAGCCTTTAGAATTTGGAAAAAGACTTCAAGTTTTAAGGAGCTGTTTAGCACAAAAATTAACGTTATCTGAACCATCGCCTGTTATTAGAGAAGCTATGCTCAAACAATATGAAGGTGTTTGTTTAAGAGCTTTTATCAGAGGCCTATCAGGTCCTCTACAAACAGTCATAAGATTGAAAAATCCAGATAGTTTAGAAATGGCATTATCATATTTAGTCGAGGAACAGAACTTTCAGTATACGCAAAATATTTTCAAGCATACTAATCAAAGACCTTCTCACTCAAATTTCCAATCACCTAGACCCTCGTTTAATCAACCTTTCAACAACAATGTTCGCTTCCAAGCACCTGTTCAACAGCCTCAGCAAAGGTTCCCAAGTGAACCGATAAATATTCAAAGTACCCCAGTTCACAGACATTTTCCCACAAACAGAGAAACGTTTGGACCCCCTAGAAATATGAATGTTTTCAGGCCTACTGGAAACCCACCCTCCAACCCCCCACAACCCATGTCTGTTTCCACCCGAAATACTTTCAGAACAAGAGCACCTCAAAGGCAAAACCATTTTCGACCTTCAGGTCCTAGAAATTTTTCATCTGAGGAACTATTCCAAATCGAACAATCAAATTCTGATTGTAACCCACAGCATTTTGAACATTTAGAAACCAATAACGAATCAACAAGGTATTCCGAAAGTCAGTCTACTTCAGGTGTACAGGATGAAAATTTTTATCAACAAAGCCTCCAAGACCAAGAAATTTGATTGAACTACATTCCGATTTAGACAACTGTCTACCCTATATAAAAATTAAGCATCCTCCTATAAAACTTCTAGTAGACACAGGTTGTTCTCACCCTATCTTAAGACCTAGTATTGCTGAAAAATATTTTCCTGATCGAATTTATCATTGTACTTCAAAACTGAAAACAGGTGTAGGAGAAAAAGATGTACAATTTAAAGCTGATATTCCATCATTCACAGAATTTCAATGTGATGATGATATAACTTATATTTTATTTGATTTTCATTCCTTTTTCGAGGGTATTTTAGGATTGAAACAGTTATTAAAATTAGGTTTAAATATAGACTTACAAAATAAGCTTTTAGTTAGTAATTGCTTAACAATCCCTATCTACTTCCGTGAACCAGACATAGAACCATATCAAATTACGGTACACGCGTATGAAGTTGCTTCGCTGAGAATCCCCGTGTCATTAGATAACGGTGATGTTATAATTCCAGAAACAGAGATAAACGGACTTTATCTTCCAGAAACATTGAGTACAGCAGTAGACGGTTTCGCGGCTACTGAGGTATACAATTACACTGATAGTACAGTCACATTAGAGTTTAGGCAGCCTTTAAAAGTGATTAACTTTTCAGACAGAGTTAAGCAAAATTTTTATATTTTTCACGTAGAGGATATCATAAGCGATCAAAATTATAATAAAGTAAGAAAGGAGTCAATTCATCATATCATTAGAACAGAACATTTGAATTCAGAGGAAAAAAATGCTCTACTTCAACTGTGTAGAGAGTTTCAAGATATTTTTCATCACGAAAGTGACAAATTATCGTTTACAAATATAGTTAAACATGAAATTAAAACTACGGACGAACTCCCTGTTTACACTAAAACTTACAGATACCCATTTGCACATAAAAATGAAGTTCAGCGGCAAATTAATAAAATGCTGAACGACGGGATTATCAGAAGTAGCAATAGTCCATGGAATAGTCCTATATGGATTATTCCTAAGAAAATAGATGCCAGTGGCATACAAAAATGGCGGATAGTCACAGATTTTAGAAAATTAAATAGTAAAACTATAAATGATAGGTACCCATTGCCCAATATTAACGACATCTTAGACAAATTAGGCAGATGTCAATATTTTTCTACTCTGGACCTGGCCTCAGGTTTCCACCAGATAGAAATGCACCCAAATTCTATTGAGAAAACAGCATTCTCGGTAGAAAATGGCCACTATGAGTATACAAGATTACCATATGGCTTGAAAAACTCCCCGGCGACTTTCCAGAGGGTCATGGATAACGTTCTCCAAGAACTCCAAGGAAAAGTTTGCCTGGTCTATATGGATGATGTCATTATATTCTCTTCTAGTCTGACGGAACATATTGCTAACTTGAAGCTAGTGTTTCGCAAGCTCAGGGAAGCAAAACTGAAAATACAACCTGACAAGTGCGAGTTCCTTCGCAAAGAGGTTGAATTTTTAGGACATGTTGTCACTACAGATGGGATAAAACCGAATCCAAAGAAAATTGAGGCCATTCAAAAGTTCCCGATACCTAGGACATCCAAAGAAATTAAATCTTTCTTGGGGTTGCTAGGTTATTATCGACGATTTATTAATAATTTTGCTAAATTAACAAAGCCTTTCACAAGATGTTTAAAAAAAGGTGCAAAGATTGAACACACACCTGAATTCATCAAGACATTCGAACTTTGCAAAACTATTCTTACTAACGACCCCATTCTACAATATCCTGATTTTGAAAAACCATTTATACTGACGACTGATGCGTCGAATTACGCAATAGCCGCAGTATTAAGCCAAGGAAAAATTGGTAGTGATTTGCCGATTGCATTTGCCTCTCGTACTTTAAACTCAGCTGAGTGTAACTATAGTACGATTGAAAAAGAACTGGCAGCTATAGTATTTGGCGTAAAATATTTTAGGCCATACATATTTGGTAGAAAATTTATTATTGTCACAGACCATAAGCCACTACAGTATCTCTTCAATATGAAAGAGCACAACCCCCGTCTCCTCCGTTGGAGACTCCTCTTAGAGCAATATGACTATACTATCCAATATAAACCAGGAAAGTCGAATAGCAATGTCGATGCTCTTTCTAGAGTGGAAATACATGCTATAGATGACGAGACGAATGAATCAGTTATCGTCAGTCCTGGGGATGTAGATGAAGATATCTTCCAATATCTACAGTCTTCGGACGAACAGGTAAACGTAACCCTGGACGACCTACAGGACATAGAGGACTTGCTTGATTCAACGGCGATCAGCAATTCTAATAGAATCAATATAACGTCAGACATTCAAATTGCACCCCCACACTCCCCGGAAACAGACGGTGTAACAGTTCACACCGCAGCAGAAAATCCTGTTTTAGAAATCCCCTATACAGAAAATGTAATTAACAGATACTTGAACCAAATCGTAATAAGTCAAAAGTCCTCCCATCATTACCACATAGTTAGGAGTAGGCCTTTAGAGAATAACAATAGATTAACACTTCATATCAGTAATAATATAGAGGAAGAAATGGTGAAGTTTTTCAAAGATTATGTCGATCCAAAAAAGATGTACTGTATATTTATTAAAGACTCTGAAATTGCAGATCTTTCTATTCAGATCAGTAAAATTCTGCCAAAATATTTCAAAAATCATTCATATAGGATTTGTTTTTCGAATCAAATGTTAAAAGATGTTTCAGAAATAGAAAGACAAAAAGAACTCATTGTGCATCATCACGAGACAAAAACCTGTCATCGTGGCATAAATGAAACACTAATGGCGCTCAAAAAGAGATATTATTGGAATAATATGCAAAAAATGGTTACAGAGTACATCAATAACTGCGATTTATGTCAAATAGCAAAATACGACAGACAACCTCCAAATATCAAATTTTCCTTAACACCCACGCCTAAACAGCCTCTAGAGTTATTGCACCTAGATACATTTCGCTTTTCAAATTCAAAATTTCTCACAATCATTGATGTTTTTTCAAAATATGCACAAGCATATATACTAGAACCAATTTGTACAGCGAGTACAATATATGAAGGATTGCTAACATTTATAAATCATCATGGAATTCCTCAATCTATTACCTGCGACAGTGGCACGGAATATAAAAACTCAATTATAACTGATTTTTGTAAATTGCATAAAATTCAAATTCATTTTGCTACACCTAATAACTCTAACAGTAGCAGTCCTATTAATCGTTTCCACAGTACTCTTTTAGAAATACTTAGAATTTTACGATTAAAATATTCCAAATCTAGTCCAAAAGAGTTAATGCAGCAAGCTATTCTAGCTTATAATTCAACTATTCATAGTGTAACAAAGCAGAGACCTTTTGACCTAATAAATGGACGTTTAGATGCGTTGGACCCTTTCGATTTGTCAGATGAAGTAATTTTAAATCAGTATATTACAGACCGAAAAGAAAGATTGAAATTTTTATATGGAAAGTTACACGAGTCTTCCGTGAATCAAAAAGAAAAAATAATTGAAAAACGTAATGAATCAAGGGAAGACCCGGCCACATTCCAACCAGGAACAAGCGCCTTTGTCAAAGATAAAACAGCAGCCTGGGAAAAAACAAAGCCACGATTTGTCAAAACTACAGTTCAAGCTGATTTAGGAACCAAAATTCGCGGTATAAGTAAAAGACGTAGTAAAATTGCGCATAAGTCTCAAGTACGAAAGCCTAAAAAATATTGTTCTGTTTCACAGGAAAATGCAGCAAGTGAAATTGCTAGTACAAGTAGCAGCCGCCCTTCTTGTAGTAGGGAGAACAAAGACACAAGATGAAATTTCTGTCACATCCCTAAAAGCACCTATATTTCCATACTATGTAGGAAATGCCAAAATTCCTCAAAATTTTCACACATTTATTCATTACATTGATACACTTCCATTAGTACAGCAGCTCAGTAATATACAAAGTTGTTATAAACAGCTAGCAGACATATTAAGTTCGTCAGAATCAGATGCTACCAATATTCACGTAAGTTTATCTGGCTCATTAACTCATACAAAAATCTTGATAAAAGAAGCATCACGTAAGTTAAATAACATAATGCCACATCCTCGCCAAAAACGTGGGTTACTGAATATAATTGGAACTTCTTCAAAATTTCTTTTCGGCACAATGGACGCCGAAGATGAACAAAAAATTAATAACGCTATTTATGAACTCCAAACCACCGAAGATTCAGTTCGAAACCAGTTAAAATTACAAGTGTCATTAACGAAGGAATTGATTGATAATTATAAAGCAACAATTACCTTACTGTCCTCTAATCAAAGATTGATTAAGTCAAAACTATACCTTCTAGAAAATTCTATCAATAAAACGTTAGGCAGTGTTACGAATTATTTGCAGGCTCAGCATATTTGGCAACAAATTATTCTAAATTGCCAGAATTTTATTACATTTTTAGACAATTTGGAAAATGCTATCATGTTTACCAAATTGAACACGTTACATAGTGCGGTGATATCAGCATCTGAATTAGAAAATAACATAAAGCATATGATCACATTATATGGCAGTAGTAAAGTACCAGAATTCAAGAACTTTAATTCTTTCTATCAAATTGCAGATACAAAAGTCATTTTTTCATATCACAAAATTATATTTTCAATTAGATTTCCAATATTTCTTGATGAAACCTTCCAATTATTCCGACTTTACCCCATTCCTATTAAACAGTCCACCATTTTACCCAGTCACCCTTACTTGGCTCTGGGAACAAGTCGCCAACAGTACGAAGATGAAGAATGCCCAATGATCGAAGATATTTATGTCTGCAAGGACCACCTGGAACCGATACAGGGTTGCTTCTACAAGCTGTTGAAAGAAGCTGAATTTTCCACATGCCAATTCACACGGCTATCAGTCTTAAAGCCTATCATCGAAGCAGTCTCAGAAAATCGTATTTTGGTCATTCCTGCAGAAAAACCAATCAAGGTGATCAAAATATGTCGGCATGAAGAACCACTTCTCATAGAAACACCCAGTCTCATCCAGTTACCAGAAGACTGTGGAGTCCAGATAAATACCTCAAAATTTTGGAACAAAAAGGAAGTGGAAAAAGGAAATCCATGGTTTTTGCCAGAGATAAAATTTTGGGAATCCAAAATTAACTACACTACCAGCACTGCCCTAAAGCTGAATACCATAGACCTAAAGAAAATAGAAAAGATCCAGGAAAAGGCGAATCTTCTCCAAGTACAAGAACAAGCTGTCCATCCTTTAGTTTGGAGTTCAGGAAGCTCAGCGGTTACCATTTTACTGCTGACGTTAATAGCAGTAATCCTCTGGGTCGTTTGGAAAAAGAAAAATCAAGAGAAGAAGACAGAAAAAGTACAAGAAAATAAGAAAAAAGAAGAGAAGAAAGAAGTTTCCACCGAAAACAAAAATGTCCCCTTTTTGTTTTCGACTTAGAGGGGAGGAGTTACGAGGAAGAACTAGCTGACGCACCATTAATATGAGAAGATCCAGACGCTCCGCTACCGAGGATATAAATATTCATTTAATGTAAAATTTATTCATTCTTGTCTTGTTGTTGCTACTGTACATTTCAATAAAACTCTTTTTAAAAAAGCTTTTCCGTGTTCGGGAATCGTAACTTATATATATATATATATACCCGTCTGGGTCCGGGTTTAGAATGTTCCCAGGGTTTAATCTGCCTGTCGTAAGAGGCGACTAAAAGATTGGTAGTCCTTGCCTTAAAAGGGCCTATGGTGGTCACCGGCTGTGAAAGCAGGCGTATGAACCACCATAGTGAGGAAGCGGCTGCACCTATGTTAAGGACGGCTTCCCGACAGCGTCTGACCCCAGGTTAGGGGCGGCTGATAGCAAACCTGGCAGTAGGTATAAAATGCGCCCCCAGGAAGCCGACCAACATCAAACGGCTATTCGGTGCGTGGCGACACTGCGGGGATAACCCAAGCCAGGGATGAAAGCCGGCCGGCAACCTGTACAGGTCATCCCTAGGAGGCAATGTGGTCGGCTGCCTCTGAAATGTCGGCTGGGGGCCCTAAGGCTAACCACCGGACGGGCCCTACCTTCTGGTTCGACCGCCCCAGAAGAAGAGCACCCACACCAGGCCGGTATCGGAAGCCGGCTCTGGGCAAGGTGGCGGTGCCTCGGATCGCCCTGACGACGACACACGCAACGACATGGACCGTTTTAGGTGGACGACGGAACTGAAGGATGACCTGCTGAGCTGCTACGAGAGCAGTAGCCCGCGCCGTAGGGGATACATGTCCCGCATGCATGGGAGGTGGTGTGAAATGCATCCAGAGCATAGCACAATTACCTCCCAGAGCTTGCGGAACCAGGTATTTTACCTTCGGGGGCAGGGATACGTTCGTGCTCCAGCTCAGCCTGCCCCTCCGGCGACTGAAAGGCCTGTTAACCAGGCTGAAAGGTCGCCGATGAGGCCCGCTGAGAGGGAAATCGACGAAGTCGTCTCACCTGGAGACTTCAGTGACCGAAGGGCCTTGCATAACAACAAGAGGTCCTTCAAGCTGGCAGATTTAAAGAGAGAGGATGAGGCGTTGAGTGAACGTCTATCGGAGGTCTCTGACATTTGGAGCATCAATTGCGAAATTTACGCTGCGGCTCTGAGGCTGGCTGGACAGGGGAGAGTGAGAGACTCTCCTGTCGAGAGAGCACAGAGGCGGGTGCGCCAGATGGAAGCGAAAATCCAGTTGGCTCGCCAAGAAGCATCCCGTATCCAGTGTGTGATGGAATATAGAGCGGCCGGTAGGCCTTTTACGCGCCGCGTGCGCCAGATAGCCCGAGAGCTAAGGCGCGACCATCACACGCTCAGTCAAGCGGTACTGGTTGTTGTCAAGCAGCATTGTCTTGACAGGATACGGACGCTAATCGCTGCTAAACGATCACTGGTGACGCGGGCGAGAGGTTTGGAGGAAAACAGATTGTTTTCCGAAAAGCCTGCTCGTCTCTTCCAACAGCGACCACCAGTCATAGAGCAGCCGCCAACTGCTGATCGCGTGGAGACTTTCTGGAGGGGCATTTACGAACACCCCAAACCTCTCCAAGCAGACACTCCGGCCTTGGCGCAGTTCGAGTCCGTTTGTAGGAGGACTCCAAACCTGAATGTACTGCGTCACCCGATAAACACGGAAGAAATTCTTGGTGCCTTACGAGGCGCAAAGAATTTCGCAGCTCCTGGCCCGGATGGCATAAACACCTACTGGTTGAAAAAGTTTCCCAGTTGCCACCGGCATTTAGCTAGAGTTTTTAACTCGTGGCTAAATCAGGAGCAGCCAATTCCGGCTTGGTTTGTCGAGGGTCGAACCGTGCTTCTCCCGAAGACCGGAGATTTGTCTGATCCTAAAAACTACAGGCCAATAACATGTCTGAACGCATGTTACAAGCTCTTCACCAGAATCTTGTACATGCGTATCCTTCAAGCTGTAAATCCCGTATTTCTCAGCGTATATGAACAAAGAGGGTCTAAGAAAGGAGTAGCTGGCTGCAGGGATAACCTGTTGATTGACCGCTGTGTCACACAGGACTCCGTGCATTACCTGCGAAACCTTTCTATGGCCTGGATCGACTATCGGAAGGCATTCGACACTACGTCTCATGAACTGATTGTGCGGCTGTTGGAATGTCTTTCGGTAGATGATCAAATAGTGGGATGCATCAAACAACTGATGCCGCTCTGGAAGACTCGGTTCACTATAACATCGGGTGAAACCAGGGTTCGAACAGAGTTGGTATCATTTAAAAGAGGGGTCTTCCAAGGAGACTCCTTGAGTCCCTTGCTCTTCTGCATCTCGCTACTGCCTTTGTCCATAGCGCTGAAAAATACTAAGGGATACAGCTGTGGCAAGCCCAATTACCGGAGGCACAAGGTCACCCACTTATTTTACATGGATGACCTGAAACTCTATGCCTCCGGACAACGCGATTTAGAGCAGTCGCTGAGGGTAGTGCAGGATTACAGTCAAGCTATTGGTATGGAGTTCGGGATAGACAAATGTGCCATGGTTCATCTCAAAAGAGGACGTTGCGGAGATAGTGAAGATGAGGAGCAGCTCGTTGATGGGAGCATCTTGCGACAACTGCATGCCGGAGATACCTATACCTACCTTGGAGTGGCGCAGCGTCACATCCAAGAGGCAGAATTGGTCAAAGAGTGTCTCCGCCGCAAGTATTTGCACCGACTCCGGCAGATCTGGTCGTCAGAACTGTCCGGCAAAAACAAAGTCGCTGCCACAAACATGCTTGCGGTCCCATTGTTGCTATACAGCTTTGGTGCTGTCCACTGGAACGTGGAAGAGCTGCGACAAATCGACATAAAGACCCGCAAAAGGATGAATATGGAGGGAAGTCTACATCCTAGATCCTCTGTCCCGCGAATATACCTCCCGCGACACCTGGGAGGGCGTGGACTATTGAGTTTGGAGCATCTGCACAACAGAGTAGTACTGGCCACTGCCTGCTATGTTACGACGAGCACCGATCCCCTGATCCGCTTTGTGCGAGAGCACGAGATTGCGGGTAAAGGAGCCTTCCTTTTTAAAGCAGCAACACGGGCAGCCGAAGAACTTAGTCTCACGCTCGACTTCACGCGGAGGAGTCAGCAGTCCGTTACGGAACTTGCTCCCGCACAATTAAAAACCCGGATTAAAACTGCTGAAGTCCAATTGCTTTTAAGACTTCACAAAGATAAACCAATGCACGGAATCTTCTACAAACATCTAGAAGAGCATGGTTTATCTGAGCAGTTGACCTTCTCCTTCCTAAGGTCTAATGGGTTGAAGTCGGAGACTGAGAGCTCTATAATGGCTTGCCAAGACGGTGTCTTCAACACCTTAGTATACCGTAGCCGGATTATGGGTATGGATGTGCCCGATATCCGCTGTAGAGCCTGCCTGCAGGCGCCAGAGACCCTTACGCACCTCTTGTCGGCGTGTAAGGTGTACGCTGGCACAGCCTACGTCTATCGGCACAACGCGGCTCTACGAGTGCTATACTACCATTTAAGGCACTCATACGGTATAGATGAGACACCGGTGCTGCCATACGCTCCAGGGGACATTGAGTCCGTTGTGGAGAACGAGAGGTGCCGAATTTACTGGAACTACTCATTCTCCACGCTCGAGCTTATACATGCAAATAAGCCCGACATAGTCCTCCTCGACTACCAACAAAAGACGATGTTCGTTATCGAGTTCTCGGCACCCGCCGAGGGGAACATCGTCTCTAAGGAGGAGGAAAAGCGGACCAAGTATCAGGAGCTCCTCGGACAACTTCGCAGGCTCTGGCCGGACTACACTGTGAGTCTGCTAGTAATGGTCATTGGATCCCTAGGTGGTATGAGGGATACGCTGCTCTCTGCACTGAGCAAAATGCCGGTGTGCCGTGCGGCGGCGCACATCTTAGCCGCCAGAATGCAGAAGGCAGTCATCCATGGGTCCCTTCGTCTGCTTAGGACGCACGATACGCGGACCCAGTGATTGCTCACCTCACGGTGTGAGGAGTAGTCGCTGGGGAATGGAACAGCAGCCCGGTGTGTCGGAGCCCGGGTTGCACCTTTTTTGTTTTTGTTTTGTCTATATATATATATATATATATATATATATATATAAAAGATTGGTAGTCCTTGCCTTAAAAGGGCCTATGGTGGTCACCGGCTGTGGAAGCAGGCGTATGAACCACCATAGTGAGGAAGCGGCTGCACCTATGTTAAGGACGGCTTCCCGACAGCGTCTGACCCCAGGTTAGGGGCGGCTGATAGCAAACCTGGCAGTAGGTATAAAATGCGCCCCCAGGAAGCCGACCAACATCAAACGGCTATTCGGTGCGTGGCGACACTGCGGGGATAACCCAAGCCAGGGATGAAAGCCGGCCGGCAACCTGTACAGGTCATCCCTAGGAGGCAATGTGGTCGGCTGCCTCTGAAATGTCGGCTGGGGGCCCTAAGGCTAACCACCGGACGGGCCCTACCTTCTGGTTCGACCGCCCCAGAAGAAGAGCACCCACACCAGGCCGGTATCGGAAGCCGGCTCTGGGCAAGGTGACGGTGCCTCGGATCGCCCTGACGACGACACACGCAACGACATGGACCGTTTTAGGTGGACGACGGAACTGAAGGATGACCTGCTGAGCTGCTACGAGAGCAGTAGCCCGCGCCGTAGGGGATACATGGCCCGCATGCATGGGAGGTGGTGTGAAATGCATCCAGAGCATAGCACAATTACCTCCCAGAGCTTGCGGAACCAGGTATTTTACCTTCGGGGGCAGGGATACGTTCGTGCTCCAGCTCAGCCTGCCCCTCCGGTGACTGAAAGGCCTGTTAACCAGGCTGAAAGGTCGCCGATGAGGCCCGCTGAGAGGGAAATCGACGAAGCCGTCTCACCTGGAGATTTCAGTGACCGAAGGGCCTTGCATAACAACAAGAGGTCCTTCAAGCTGGCAGATTTAAAGAGAGAGGATGAGGCGCTGAGTGAACGTCTATCGGAGGTCTCTGACATTTGGAGCATCAATTGCGAAATTTACGCTGCGGCTCTGAGGCTGGCTGGACAGGGGAGAGTGAGAGACTCTCCTGTCGAGAGAGCACAGAGGCGGGTGCGCCAGATGGAAGCGAAAATCCAGTTGGCTCGCCAAGAAGCATCCCGTATCCAGTGTGTGATGGAATATAGAGCGGCCGGTAGGCCTTTTACGCGCCGCGTGCGCCAGATAGCCCGAGAGCTAAGGCGCGACCATCACACGCTCAGTCAAGCGGTACTGGTTGTTGTCAAGCAGCATTGTCTTGACAGGATACGGACGCTAATCGCTGCTAAACGATCACTGGTGACGCGGGCGAGAGGTTTGGAGGAAAACAGAATGTTTTCCGAAAAGCCTGCTCGTCTCTTCCAACAGCGACCACCAGTTATAGAGCAGCCGCCAACTGCTGATCGCGTGGAGACTTTCTGGAGGGGCATTTACGAACAGCCCAAACCTCTCCAAGCAGACACTCCGGCCTTGGCGCAGTTCGAGTCCGTTTGTAGGAGGACTCCAAACTTGAATGTACTGCGTCACCCGATAAACACGGAAGAAATTCTTGGTGCCTTACGAGGCGCAAAGAATTTCGCAGCTCCTGGCCCGGATGGCATAAACACCTACTGGTTGAAAAAGTTTCCCAGTTGCCACCGGCATTTAGCTAGAGTTTTTAACTCGTGGCTAAATCAGGAGCAGCCAATTCCGGCTTGGTTTGTCGAGGGTCGAACCGTGCTTCTCCCGAAGACCGGAGATTTGTCTGATCCTAAAAACTACAGGCCAATAACATGTCTGAACGCATGTTACAAGCTCTTCACCAGAATCTTGTACATGCGTATCCTTCAAGCTGTAAATCCCGTATTTCTCAGCGTATATGAACAAAGAGGGTCTAAGAAAGGAGTAGCTGGCTGCAGGGATAACCTGTTGATTGACCGCTGTGTCACACAGGACTCCGTGCAGTACCTGCGAAACCTTTCTATGGCCTGGATCGACTATCGGAAGGCATTCGACACTACGTCTCATGAACTGATTGTGCGGCTGTTGGAATGTCTTTCGTTAGATGATCAAATAGTGGGATGCATCAAACAACTGATGCCGCTCTGGAAGACTCGGTTCACTATAACATCGGGTGAAACCAGGGTTCGGACAGAGTTGGTATCATTTAAAAGAGGCGTCTTCCAAGGAGACTCCTTGAGTCCCTTGCTCTTCTGCATCTCGCTACTGCCTTTGTCCATAGCGCTGAAAAATACTAAGGGATATAGCTGTGGCAAGCCCAATTACCGGAGGCACAAGGTCACCCACTTATTTTACATGGATGACCTGAAACTCTATGCCTCCGGACAACGCGATTTAGAGCAGTCGCTGAGGGTAGTGCAGGATTACAGTCAAGCTATTGGTATGGAGTTCGGGATAGACAAATGTGCCATGGTTCATCTCAAAAGAGGACGTTGCGGAGATAGTGAAGATGAGGAGCAGCTCGTTGATGGGAGCATCTTGCAACAACTGCATGCCGGAGATACTTACACCTACCTTGGAGTGGCGCAGCGTCACATCCAAGAGGCAGAATTGGTCAAAGAGTGTCTCCGCCGCAAGTATTTGCACCGACTCCGGCAGATCTGGTCGTCAGAACTGTCCGGCAAAAACAAAGTCGCTGCCACAAACATGCTTGCGGTCCCATTGTTGTTATACAGCTTTGGTGCTATCCACTGGAAAGTGGAAGAGCTGCGACAAATCGACATAAAGACCCGCAAAAGGATGAATATGGAGGGAAGTCTACATCCTAGATCCTCTGTCCCGCGAATATACCTCCCGCGACACCTGGGAGGGCGTGGACTATTGAGTTTGGAGCGTCTGCACAACAGAGTAGTACTGGCCACTGCCTGCTATGTTACGACGAGCACCGATCCCCTGATCCGCTTTGTGCGAGAGCACGAGATTGCGGGTAAAGGAGCCTTCCTTTTTAGAGCAGCAACACGGGCAGCCGAAGAACTTAGTCTCACGCTCGACTTCACGCGGAGGTGTCAGCAGTCCGTTACGGAACTTGCTCCCGCACAATTAAAAACCCGGATTAAAACTGCTGAAGTCCAATTGCTTTTAAGACTTCACAAAGACAAACCAATGCACGGAATCTTCTACAAACATCTAGAAGAGCATGGTTTATCTGAGCAGTTGACCTTCTCCTTCCTAAGGTCTAATGGGTTGAAGTCGGAGACTGAGAGCTCTATAATGGCTTGCCAAGACGGTGTCTTCAACACCTTAGTATACCGTAGCCGGATTATGGGTATGGATGTGCCCGATATCCGCTGTAGAGCCTGCCTGCAGGCGCCAGAGACCCTTACGCACCTCTTGTCGGCGTGTAAGGTGTACGCTGGCACAGCCTACGTCTATCGGCACAACGCGGCTCTACGAGTGCTATACTACCATTTAAGGCACTCATACGGTATAGATGAGACACCGGTGCTGCCGTATGCTCCAGGGGACATTGAGTCCGTTGTGGAGAACGAGAGGTGCAGAATTTACTGGAACTACTCATTCTCCACGCTCGAGCTTATACATGCAAATAAGCCAGACATAGTCCTCCTCGACTACCAACAAAAGACGATGTTCGTTATCGAGTTCTCGGCGCCTGCCGAGGGGAACATCGTCTCTAAGGAGGAGGAAAAGCGGACCAAGTATCAGGAGCTCCTCGGACAACTTCGCAGGCTCTGGCCGGACTACACTGTGAGTCTGCTAGTAATGGTCATTGGATCCCTAGGTGGTATGAGGGATACGCTGCTCTCTGCACTGCGCAAAATGCCGGTGTGCCGTGCGGCGGCGCACATCTTAGCCGCCAGAATGCAGAAGGCAGTCATCCATGGGTCCCTTCGTCTGCTTAGGACGCACGATTCGCGGACCCAGTGATTGCTCACCTCACGGTGTGAGGAGTAGTCGCTGGGAAATGGAACAGCAGCCCGGTGTGTCGGAGCCCGGGTTGCACCCTTTTTGTTTTTGTTTTGTCCTATATATATATCGGCGAGTTACTTACAGTTAAACTGGCCGTTTCTCGCATCCTATTCGCCACAGCTTTTTATCTCGCCATGCATCCTCTTCCATTCCTCTTTTTTCCATAGCTTCTTTAACTCCTTCGTTCCAATCCTTCCTAGGTCTTCCTCGTTTCCTTCTTCTTTCAGTTGGAGTCCAACTCCATGCCTTTTGGGGCCACCTATTTGCCTGCATTCTTCGCAAATGACCGTACCATAATAGTCTTTTCTCCTCTATGTTTTCCACAATTGTCTTTTGTATGTTAGTTCGCCTTCTTATGTCATCATTTCCTACATGCTGGAGCCTAGACACCCTACAGCTTCTACGTAACGCATCCATTTCAACAGCTATTACTCTTTCCTTATTTCTCTCTGTGATCTCCCATGTTTCATACTGTTATAAATATTTATTTTTGTGTTAGTTGTTATTTGTTTTGACCACCACATGGAATTTAGTTGGTTAATAGCTTTTTTGCCCTGTATTATTCGGTTGTCAATATCTCGTCGACTATTTGCTTCCTCAGACAGTATAGTTCCTAGATACTTATACTCTGAACAGGGGTTAATGATTTCACTGTTGATATTGAGCGGCTTAGCGACACCTCCTGCGACCAAATATTTGGTTTTGTCAAAATTTATTTTAAGACCCCATCTTGCGTATGTTTCGGTCAGCTTCCTTAACATATAGTTTATGTCATCTTCATCTGCCGCTATAACCACTTGATCATCTGCGAACAGTAGTGTACATAAAAACTGATCTTGTACAGTTATTCCCATTGCACTACATTTAGCTTGCCATTCTTTCAACACTGCGTCAACATATATTTTAAACAACATAGGCGACAGAACACAGCCTTGCCTAAGGGCTTTTGTTACGTCGAAGGCGTCCGATAATCGATTACCCAATTTGACTACACTTTTACTTCCCACGCCGATAGGTGAGGGGAGTATTGTGATCGCGAAAATTTTCGATTTTGAGATAATACACTTTTTGGGCGTTTTATGATGCCCACATCACGAAAATCCACGTCACTCATTTCCGTCGGTCTATCTGTCGGTCTGTCTGTCGGTCTGTCTGTCGGTCTGTCTGTCGGTCTGTCTGTCGGTCTGTCTGTCGGTCTGTCTGTCGGTCTGTCTGTCTGTTGGCGTTTTTCTAGCCTCCTAATCTCAGTAACCGCTACATAGATTGTGATGAAATTTCGGTGGTGATATGGTGTAGGGTCGTAGTCGGTAATGTTGCTACAATTTTGAAAATCGGTGCATGGGCGGCGGAGTAATTAGCAAAACACGAAAAATTTCAAATATGCCTCAAACTTCGTTTTTAGGTGCTTTAGGGGTTCCTGATCATTTTCTACTTTTTTTTGGGTGGGGGTGAAATTGGGGTGGTTGGGGGGTAGGGGGTTGAAAAGCTGAAAAATTTGTTGTACTCATAATAGGCTGTCTACTGACCTAAGAGAGAAAGACCTAGCGCTATAATACACTTTTTTAGGTCCTTCGGAACATTGCCTTTTGTATTACAGGAACCAAGGGACTTGGAGAATTTTCCGATGTATACATACGAGTATTACTTTAGATCGTTCTGTATTTTATAATGTTGAAATTACTGAAGTGATGTTAATAAAATTTCGGCACAGTATTACTACTTTGGCGAGGAAGGAAAACGCGTCTGATGTTTAGGAATCGTCTCAGTGGCGGCGCAGCAATATTAAAAAAACAAAAAATATGAAAACAGCTCAAACTTCGTTTTTAGGCGTTTTAGGGGTTCCTGATCATTTTCTATTTTTTTTTGGGTGGGGGTGAAATTCGGGTGGTTGGGGGGGTGGGGGGTTGTAAATCTGAAAAATTTGTTGTACTTATAATGGGCTGTCTACTGACCTGAGAGAGAAAGTCCTAGCAGCATAATACACTTTTTTAGGTCCATCCGAACATTGCCTTGCCGATTACAGAAACCAAGGGACTTAGAATTTGTGGTGTATACATACGAGTGTTGTTTTAGATCGATATATTATTCTATTGCGTAACGCAAAAATTATTGAATTGATTTTAATGAAATTTTGACACAGTATTTCTACCGCGGCGAGGATAGAAAACGCGTATGTTTTGGAAAAAATCATTTCAGTGGCGGCGCAGCAATAATAAAAAAACTAAATATATAAAAACATCTCAAACTTTGTTTTTAGGCGTTTTAGGGGTTCCTGATCATTTTCTACTTTTTTGGGTGAGGGTGAAATTGGAGCGGTTGGGGGGTGGGGGGTTGTAAAACTGAAAAAATTTGTTGTATTCATAATAGTTTGTCCATTAACCTGTTGAAAAAAATACGTAGCGGCATATTACACTTTTTTAGGTCCATCTGAATATTGGCTTGCCTATTACAGAAACCAATTTTGTGATGTATACATACGAGTTTTGCTTTATTTCGTTCTATGTATTTTGCGTAAAGCGAAAATTATTGAATTGATTTTAATGAAATTTTGACACCAAATTTAGTGCCGCGGCGAGAATGGAAAACGCGTCTGTCTTTGAAAAATCGTCAGTGGCGGCGCAGCAATAATAAAAAACTAAAAATATAAAAACATAGCTCAAACTTTGTTTCTAGATGGTTTGGAGGCTCCTGATCATTTCGCATCGTTTAGTTGAAGCATGCAGAAAAAAAAATGTGGCGTCTTAGCTTCTAAGGAGGGAGATGCAAGAAACTATTTACGAGAGGTTTTTGTGTTGGTTGTTTTTTGCGGGCGGCTGGGCGATGATTTGGTTGCAAGGGATTTCAAACTATAGCTTCATGCAATGGGAAAATAATAAAATGGTATCATCATTATGTGTGGGAAGTACTGAGTCAATCAACTTGACTCCATTTTTTTGTTCGTCGTAAATGTCTCTGATTGTGTGTAGATATTTGTATGATATTTGGGATTTTTCTAACACCTCAAATAATGTTTTATGTGGTACTGTATCGTACGCCTTCTCAAGATCCACGAAAACAAGATGCGTTTTAAGATTTCTGGCTATCCTTTTAGATGTAAGTTGGCGTAGCGTAAATATATTATCAATGCATGATTTTCCGGCTATAAAGCCCGCTTGTTCTTCCCCAATTTCAATTTCTCATTATAGTAATCGAAAATCGAAAGACTTTCACTAAAAATAACTGGAATTATTCCTTTTGGTCATAGATCAAACTATCAGCTCCCGGGCTTTTGCGCATTATTTTATGGAACACCGTGTATAAAAAACACTACTCAGTCTAACCACTCGACAAACTGACTTTTTTAAGCCTGACACGTGATTTGCTATGTTAGCATCTTCATGGGCAAGGCAGTGGAAACAGCTAAGCATGTTATCTTCGACTGTCCTGCCTTGAGTGAAAGCAGGAACTCGTATCTGAATGTAGGCCAGGAGGGAAGACAGGAAAGCATAGTGCAATGCGTCTCAAAGTTCGCAAAGAACTTAGGATAGGACTCTGTTTGATCCCTTTGACTGGGGGGTGCACAATAAGCCTTAAGGTCGCCCGGCAACCTAAATTAGGGCAACCGAACCCTAACCCACTCAACATAAAAAAAATCATAAATCAACTACATTGAATTTTGCAAAATTAAGCGGGTGGTTTTGAATGCCTCAATTTTCATTTAAGTTCTGACGGCTTTTCTGCGGAGAAAAGAATTACCTAAAGTCCAAACACTTTTATTTTGTAATCAGTTTCGCGTTCCTTTTAATGGTGAATAAGTGCGCAACAGTATCAAAGGTAAGCGTTTTATTTGCATACAAACGCGTGTATCCGGTTGGAAACAGAAGCCATCGAGTATTTTTTGCCTTGAAAGTAGTTTTGTGTTCATCGAATTCGGCTTTATCATAATCAGCGGAACAGTGAACCGAATAGTATGTTTTTTTGTCAGTCGAAACTAAATGGAACAGTGTTGTTTGCTAGCATTCCATTGTTCAAATATATGCATTTTGAGCACACCTGTTGCAATGTAAAATGCAATTCGTTGTGTCAAACGGTTCTTTCACATATGTATATTGGTTTTGTTCGTATTTTAAAATGTTCGTTCTGTGCAATCAAATTTCTTTTTTATATAACAAATATTTCCGTGGAATATATGTCGATAGATACCATCCCTTGTTGCAAAAAGTAAAATTTGAAACGTTTAAATTGTTCAAAAATATTTACTGATTTCGAATGAAGGTTGCTTCACGCTTTAGGATACTTGCTTTATGATTTGATAAGAATGAAAAACAATTTACTATAGTGACATACTTATATTCATTTTTCACCTCACATTTTCAAACCCATCATGTCGTTGGTAAATAGTATTATTATTATCCCTTATAATGACAATATTAAAAAAATCTGCAGTATTTATGGAATTTGATACATCGTTTATTTTAATCGTGCTTGAATTGTGAATATTATTTTTGCATTTTTTTTTCCTTGAAAACTACCGCTTATGGGGAAAATGTAGAAATCTTGAAAGGTTAGGAAAATTTGGAAAATTAATTGTATAACTTTCGCTGTTCCTTCTCACAATGTGAATACGTACGTATACATACGATGTTATACATTTACAATGTACGTATACAATGTGTTTGGTCTTTGACCACATTTTGTTCAATTTCTAGACTAGCCTTCGATCGAAACCCGTTTTGTAGGAAAATTCGGGGTTAGAAAAGGTTTACAATTTCTTCAGCCGTATGAAGGGCTCAAAAACAGTACCAGTCTCACGTGATTTGAAATGCCATGTCTCAATTAATTTTCAAGTTGGAGCATACGCTGAAACTTGAGCTGAAAACAGAATTTTCACTAGAAGCGCCATCATGATTCTCTAGCAGTTTTTACGTATCTTCAAATTTTTAAGATGATATTTCCACAACTTTTAAAATGTTTTTCTACTCTATACTAACCATTTTTTAAATCAAGCATTCTAAACCGAACTTCGATGTTAAAATAAAGTGAACAGTAAATAAATTACGTTCAGTTTTGATTAAGGTAGTCATATCAAGGGTAGAACTGATGAAAAATAGAGGCTCTTACTTATTCTAGATCTCATTTAAATGTTTGTGTTTTTACTTTAAAAGACATACTATATATGTATTCCTCCCGTTGTACTGTTTCCCCTGTTATTAATTTTTTATTTTCCCAGCGTCACAGCTCCAAATAAATCAGCGATTGATTTGGGGGTACAGACAAAAAAGAAGTATAGTTCTCTATATTCCTTTAAAAGCTTTTTTGCTTATTTTGCTCGTGATAGTTTTTTACAAAACGTAAGGTTTGTGTGTTATCTCTTAAAAACTGATTAAAACATAATTGGTTTTTACAAAAATCGCGAATAAGTTAAAGTATTGATTTTTAGAAAAAAAACTAATGATTTTTCGGATAGAATGCGGTTCTCTTTCGATTTCTGAAGATATTATCGGTATAGAAATTATCACCACCAGTTCGGGGAGTATCTACCCCCAGAGCATTAATGTAGGGTATAGACTTTGAAGTATTATCTATCGTCTATTAAAGTTTCAAGCAAACTGATTGGTGTTGATCGACATCAGAGGCATATAATATCAAGCGTAGCGCTTAAGAATACACCCTTAGTGATACCTTCCTCGCTTGTCTCTGATTCTACTCTTCCTCGGCATATCTTGGGAAATTTTGGGTTACAAACATACAGGGTATTTCGGCCAGCAAAGCCGATGGTCGGTTACATCAGGCTTATTGGAAAGTAAGAGTTATATGCGAACTTGTTACATTAAATATATGATGAGCTTTGTAGATTTTTATAAATCCTTGTTCAAAAAGTAACGTGAACGTCGCCTATGTCACTTAACAAAATTCTCCGGCGCTCGATAAGTGGCGAGTGTTTGTTAAACCTCACAAGGACTTCCAAAACCTGGAACATCAAGAAGGGCGGATGACCTGTCCTTGTTTTACAGATTCTATCACCAAAGGCCGTCCAAACGAGGAACACTAGAGAGGCTCTGCGAGCTCATCCTTACCACGTCTAGGTCCCTACTCCCCGAACCAGTCTCGTCCAGCATTCGTTCTTTTGGAGAACTTCGATGCTGTGCAATGAGCCGCCAGGAAATTTGTTTACCGACGGCTTCAACCTGCATCGTTTCAAATCTCATGCACCGATACTTGTCCTCTCGCAGCGCATCTACAGGGCCATAGGCTTTCAGCCTTTGCGGGAGGCTGACCATAAAAAAATTACCCTTCTTGTTCGCTGCTAATGTAAAATAAAATTCTGACTGTGTCAACAAGTTCAAGTATATATCATACATTATGATTCACTGATATAGTTGTCATATTATTCTAGATTCAGAAAAGTAGGGAGATGTACAGAGCTGTAATGAAGCAAGTGATAACGTACTTAGAGAAAGCGCACCATAGCCTAGAATTACTAGGGACGCGAATGAAGAGAAAAAACTCGGTACATCGATCAAAGAGCGAACATCAAATAGTTGGGGAAAGCTGCAGAACACCAGATATCTCAATAATGAGCCATGGAAGTAGCAGTACCTTCGACGATTTCTCCTTAAAGGATTTCACTTGGTAAGCTCAAAGATTATTTATTTATTATCACGGTTCTAAAAGTTGTAGATGGTATTTCCTTACCGCTTCTTACCTACAAAAAGAAGTTTGTCGCTTTTAAAGTCTTTTGGGCTTTGGATAATTACGCCCTAAAATGAACAGAGAGCTTTAGATTCAGTTACTTGCTTTGACCTTTCAAAGAAGATTTTTTAGCTGGACCTAAAAATTGCGAACTTAGAGGACATATCGTTATATTTCATCTCCCAAATATTTAACTCCAAGCAAGTCAAAATTAAAGTTTATGATCGCCAGTAATGATTTTTAATTTCCTTAATTTTTCTCTATTTCCACAAGAGTAATAGCCGTGAGTAATTATTTAACATTCAACAAGTTAGTATGAACAAGCAGTTATTGCAAATAATAAATAATTCTGTCAGATCTATCCGAATATAGCTTTTGAACGCACATCTGTGGAAATGAATCTTTTTTGTACATATTATACCTATTGTGTGGTCCTGTTAGGGTTGCTGTTAAGAAATACAGTATATAAAGCGTCGATGACATGGGGCTAGTTTACGAGCTGCTAGTCGGCGAGTTTAAAAGCTAGCGAGGAGCGAGTATCGATCACACAAAGAACTTTCCACTAGCTCGGCCGATAACACGAAGGCTAGTTTACAAGCTGCTAGCAAACTCGCTGGCTTGCAGCTCGTAAACTAGCCTCGTGTCATCGACGCTTAATGGACAACATCTTACCTCCACTCATAACATTTTTGCATCATTAATTTTTTATACAAAATACTATATCGTGTGTTGATTTTAGGCAACAAAACAAACCGGAGGAACCATCTGCAGAAGAGATCCCCCCGGAAAAATTATCTCAAGAGGCGTTTAGGCTCTTAAGGACCGCTCAATCTCTATTGAACACTCAAGAGCCGGATCTTTGTCAAGTTGAACCCCAGGTAGAAAACGACGTGGAGTTCCTCACGCAGCTGGCTAAAGAGTTTCCCAATCCGGAGCTTAGGTATGGACCTGAATAATATACTGATTCTCTGAAATCATGACAATAAAACAAATCTCTAACAAGTCTATCTGATTCTGATCTATTTGGGAAATAACTGCCAAAAACAATCATTCGAGCATTAAAATACTGAGGAGAATCTAAACACAAATTCGACTGCTAAAAGTGCCGCATACGAACCTACGAGAAACGAGAATCGTTCAATCAAACCCTAGAAGGAGGTGTAAGTAATAGTATGCATTTTTTGAGCGTTTTTCAAAAATGTTTAAACCCTCCAAAAAGTAGTAGATTTTTGTCCGCCAAGCCAATACATTGATAATAACAGTATTTTACCCACAGTTCAGTCTGCTTTTAGGAAGTTTTATAGCACCACAACTACCTTAGTAACTATTGCCGATGATTTTTATAAGGTCCAAGATAAAAAACCTATAACTTCTTCGGTATTACTAGACTTTACTAAGGCTTTGAATACTTTATATCCCAATATTTTGTGTCAGAAGCTGTTGGTTTTGATGACATGTCTTTAAACTCATCAGGCGTTACTTGAAAACAGAAAACAGTTCATAATGTATAATGACAGATGTTCTTTCGTATTGGTCTATACAAATAGTGCCACTCTGAAGGCTAGGCCTTGTGTAGAGTATTGGCTGAAATAATTTATATACAACTGAAATTTATGTCTCTAACCTACATGCTGCTACTGCGGCTCATTCCATCTGCCATATTGGTGTTTGAGTTGCTTCATTTTATATGTCAGGATATCTGCAGGATATATGTAGAGCCTCTCGCATTCCATAATATCTAATTTCTATTTGTAGCCTTTTCTTCACTGATGATTTTGACCGTAATATTTTGAAGTGTAAATTTAGGAATTCTACAAGGCTCCATTTTGGGACCGGTGCTATTTTCTTTTGTTGCCGATTTTAACACATCTGTGAAGAACTTTAAAAAGCACGTCTACGCACACGATACACAAATATATATCAGTTTCTGTAGTGAACGTACTTTGGGATCTTGTCGAAGGATTACCAATAACCTCAGTAACATATATAACGTAGGCGAGGGTTGCTTCACATGTCTGGTAGACATGAAAAATCCGATGCTCTCTATTTCCGTCAATCGACATATAGCGCACTGATGATCGCTAATAAGCGTGAAACAGCTGTCTGGCGTACTGGTGGATTGACGGAGATATAGAGCAACCCTCGTATATCGGCTTTCATATGCAGCAGCATATAGAACCGCGCTCTCTGGTGGCCAAGCGGACGCGCCGTGGCATTCCACCCAGAAGTCTGCTGCTGTTTAGCAGCGATTTTATTTGGTTTGCCGTGACCTTCGGGTACCAGATGGCGCACCGGCAGAACCTTCCTGTCGCCTGCTCATATATAACGAAGCTTCAGCTCATAACCTCAACGTTAATGCTGATAAGTCGAAAGTAATATTATTTGGTCCGAAACAAAAGCGAGAACAGGTTATCCCAGATTGTAAAATATATAGGTATATTGGTAAGGCAATAATACCTTTGGTGAACGAATGCAAAAATCTAGGATTACGGATGGACAGCGAATTACGATTCAAAAAGCACGTAGATGAACTCTGAAAATCATCGTATGCATATTTAAGGCAGTTATTCCCAGCAGACACCTTATGGGTAGAGATACAAAACTGATGTTGTGTGAAACTGTTATAATGTCAAAAGACTCATATTGGGATGTCGTGTATGACCCAGTCCGAAGAAAAACGATTGCAAAGAGTTCAAACTGCATGTCTCAGATACTCCTACGGCATTAGACAGTTTGAACACATCAGTCATATCTTTGTGGAAAATGAAATACTAAATTTATCTGAAGCTAGAGCTCTTCACCAAATATCTTTCACACATAAAATGCCGCCCTATTTAACAGAAAAGATGATTCGAAACGTTAATGCAATCTCTACGAGAAATAAACAGCAATTTGTTATTCCTAAATATACCTCTGCTATGTTCACATTTAGCTTTTAGCAGCAAGCGAACAAATCCTTTTCAAAAAGATTTAAATCATAGATCACAAATCATTATAATTTCAAAAAGTATTTAAATCTTAAATCCTTTTGAGGGAAGGCAAAGATTTAAATGAAAACTCATATCATGATTTTAACCATTCTTGGCTTGATTTAAGTCCTTTTTTAAGATTTAAATCGTTTTTTGGGGTTTAAGTCGTTTTTGAATTGTAGATCATTTTGATGATTAAAAATCCTTTCGCAAACACCGCTCCCTACTAGTCCTACTACACTTGAGAATAAATTAAAACTGAAAACATTTAAATCAGAACATATTATTCTACAAATAAGTTGGCGAAATAAAATACAAAATATAAATAGGAAACAAAAGTAACACCATTTGTAAAAAAATATGTCAGGTAACAATGCGGTAACTGGTAACAGATAGGTAACAAACTTAGTACTAAGCCATTAAGTACCTACTACCTACCCAGTAAAATGATTTTAAATCGTGAAGAGATTTAAATCAAAAAGTGTTTTAAGTAATTAGCAAATGATTTTAAATCAAAAAAATGGTTAAAATTCATTTGCAGAGATCAAATCAAAAAGTATGTCAAATAATTAGCAAATGATCTTAAATAAAAAATGATTTAAAACCATTTGAAAATGATTTAAAATCAAAAAATGATTTAAAATCATGTATGCCGAATAGCAAATGATTTTAAATCGTTTTGTCAAATCTCTTTTTCGAAAAATATTTAAATCACAAACTATAAATCACTAAGCTGGCAAAAGATTTTAAATCAAACGATTTAAATCGAAAAAAAAATTAAACCAAAAAAAGACTTAAATCATCGCTAATGTTTCAGCTCTGGCAGCAAGCAAATCAGATAATACTTACTTTACCACCTAAATTTCTGAATTATACATTGTTAAACTTTAAAAAGAAATAAAAACTATTATTACTTGAAAGATTATTACAGTTTGTTGGAGATCACGAGACTGGCTTCTTTCTTTTTTTTTGGCTGGTATAAGTGTTATAAAGATAAACGTTAGACAATGAAGTGGATCTAGTATTTTAAATAAGTTAGCTGTTGTATGTTAGTGATTACTATTATTCATATTTAGCCAAATTTACTTAGTAAAGCAAAAGTTGAAAAGAACTCTACCAAATGTTTTCAACGTTGTTTATGGTAGTAGCCTCTGAAACATTTTTTTTCATCGTAATTTTCCAAGTGACTTCTCGAAAATGAAGAAAAATAGATGTATCAACCCTCTTATGGTCATTATTTGGCGCGTTTGTCGGCAGTAGAACAAAAGGCATTTAATAGTTGGTAAAATATGCTGGAACAAAACAGAATTAAACTAATAACTCAACTAGCGAATATGTGACGTCATTGACATCATCATCAAAACTATTGAATATTTCACTGGTTACACCACAGTATTTTTTTTCTTAACCTTTGACTTCCCACTACGTTAATTATGCACAAAATATTTATACTTATACTATTTATAGACTAAATGACGCTTTTTTGATAAGCCTTTATTCTTTGTTCATTTTTGTACCTCTAAAATGGTCCAAATTACAGCTTTTTTGCAGAAACCTTTTTGAGAAATATTAACCTAGGTGTCATTCTGTTATCAGATTTCTTATCGTTTCCCCTAATGCATCTGTCATTTCTAAGATACTTTCCAGAGGCCTTTCGAGAGACCATAGATTTTTCCCTAATTAAAGCCTTTTCCCTAATGTATCCCATGAATGTCCCACTGGGTTCAAATCGAGGCTTCCTGCAGGCCGCTTATGTAATGCAGTGATAAACGTAGTTTCTAAGGTGTTACGTATAATTGCAGCAGTGAGGCCACATTGCTCAAGCTACTTGAGCTTGATAATACATGTCGTATACATTGTAAAAAGTAATAAGTGGAGAAGTTTAAAAGGCACTTGAATAACTTTATCGCATTCATTTATTTTTTTAGATCAAGGTCAAATTGACCCCCTAATTTTTTAATGCATTTGGTAGCAATGTCAGCTCACAACTAATTATTTCCATAGTATTTGTGAGTATTGATTACTTCAGGTGAAAAAGGATCAAAAACACAAAAAATAAGTTTGCAAACATATAAGAAAAATTCGAAACAATGTCCATTCTTGTAAATTCTATAAAATATGACAAAAATAATGATATAAAAAAAATCTGGGATGTTTAGGGCACAGGTCTATTAATAAAATATCTCCGAAATGGGCTTATCTATATACCTACGAAGTGTGGTTAACCTTCTATGAAACGCCCTGTATAATGGAATACCGAAATTCAGTATGGCAATACTGTGTGCTTATGTGAAAGCCTGTATTTGATAGCGCTATCCCGCATATATGTAGTATGCCTGACAGAAGGCACGTAAGAATAAACGATCTGTTGATCCTCAGACCACAGCGAGCCACATCATTTTCACTGAGCCCCAAACTGATCCTACCGGAAAATGAAGCGAAGCTCACGACTGCCTTTAACCGAAAACTTTCTCTACAACCCGGGGACGTGCGGAGGTACTCGAAGAGTGCCCATCATAAAGGAACGGACTCTGCTAGAGGATCGGTGGCAGGCAGTGATACCGAGGAAAAGTGCAAAGGAGAGAAGATAACAGCTGGCAGCATAAGCTCTGTTGAAGATGAGAGTGGATTTTCGTCGATGAATTCCTTTCAAGAGGTGGGGCTTCCAATTGTCAACTCCACTATGACTGATGAGGTAAGTGTAAACTATTTTGTGTTCTTGGAACTGGGAGGAAGGTGAAGCGACAAAAAAAGAGGCAGTCACCAAGTTATAAGTAATAAAATGACTAAGCTGTTCCTCCAATTGTAAAAATGTCCTAGTCGTTCAATATGGAGTATCATATTTTTGGGATTTGAAATTGTTTTGGGAACAAAATAACTGAAGCACAAGAAATATCACTTCATCGTTCCTAAAATGGACCTAAAATCTAAGCAACTAAAACTAATTTAAAATGTTTGAAGTTTTAGTATTTAATCTGCTGACTTGTTAGAATTTTGTTTCTAAATGTTGAAGCTGCACCTACCTTATTTAGACGGCGCCGTATATAGGTCGTATCAGCGATGTGTGGGTGGACGATAGCTGCTTCCCTATTTAAATAGGAAAAAATATCCCAAATAAAAATGCAGAGGGTAATAAAAGTTATGTTCCAAAAATGTTTGCCATTATACAGGATGTCCAATAAATGTGTGACTTATCAAAGTTACAATTTTTTAAATAGAAGCCCCTGTTTATTAATGCATATTTGGATTCCTTAAGAGGAGGTTATAGTACGTACATGAGAGCTGTTTGCAATGGTTCAGCTGTAACCATTTTTGGACTATTAATTTTGAGATTTCTGAACTGAAAAAAATATGAGCATGAAGAAAAAGGACGGTTCTAGAGAAATGTCGACATATTTTTTGAAATTTCCTAATAGACAATTATTAAAAAATTGCCAAAATTGACGTTTTTTTGACTAAATTTTCACGGTCTCGTTAATCACCCTGAATAAACTTATTCTAATATCTGGATCGACATTTCTCTGGATTGAAGTTTTAAGGAAACACAAATCAGGTTTTTGTGCCAAAAAAATATTAATGTACAGGGTCAAAAATGATTACAGCTAGAGCCTTGCATTGAACGATCGCGCGCTGATTGGGACACTGATAAAGGCGCCACCAATACAAAAGTATGTAAACTACAATTTATGAATGAGCTGAAGTTCATTCATTTCTGGAATGAGATAGATATTGTTTTGGGCATCAACTAAATTTGTAGTCGGTGGTTTTGGGTGACTTATTCATATACACTGGCGGTAATTGGTTTTGAGCAGTTATCATTTTCAGGATTACTACGAAATCTTACAATTTTCAACCAGATTTGTAAGTAATTAGAATTTAAATTGGCAGGCCCAGGCCGAGAAGTCTAGAGTCTTGGGCTCACATGTTTTTGCGTCGCGAATAGAAATTACATTTTTTACTTTGTAACATAAACTGATAAAAACCTTGTATTTTAATTAACATTTATTCATTCCAGAAGTCATGTTCCTTTGCTAAGTTCTCAACTTTCACGATTTTTTGTGTTCAGATGGCAAAGTAGCAATAGTAACATTTTGTGACATAGAACTGTCATTGAACTTGATAAAACCAATTGTGGTTTCTCTTTAACGCACCATTTTTCATCCAAAAAGTCATTTTTCTTCTTTGAATACCTTCTTCAGCAGGTGTCATATATCAGGTAAAATAACCACCACCTTGGTGTGGCAGCATTAGAGGTCAGATAGGCATCTATTATAGTCCGCAATTAATACTTTTCTATGAATCGCTCAACATCAGAGAAAGCAAATGTTTCTTTTTCTTCAGAGTACATAATCCTCTTGGTAGAGGTGCATAGGTATACCTGTGTTGGAGGTGTTACAGATTTCACAAAGTTTTTAAAATGCGTCCTCTTTTTGAATATGTACTTCATCGAAATACCGAATTTGGCGGCTGTAATTCAAAATGCAGGTAGATGTAGTTTCACTATGGGGGGGATATATTTTTGGAGGCCTACCGGTGGCAGGAGGGGGCAAGCATAATTTGGTTTATTTTTCTGAAGTTTGTTGTGAATCCAACAATAGTTTTGCTGGCGCCTTCTGGAGGTGCTATAGGCAAAAAGTATAAGACATGATAGTTTTTTTTATTTACAGTTCCAAGGGGTGGACAGTTGGACACGTTCCCCCATATTTACGCCAATTCTGTAATACGTTTATATTTTTCAGCTTTCCAACGGCATTGGCATGTCCGAAGAACTGCTCAATGTAAAGTGAACTTCACTGAATTTTGCTGCTTTACAAATAACATATACATACACGCATAATATTGTCATTGGTACTTCTTGGTGAATTTTCATATTTTCACCTTATTTTCCGTCTTATTGTCGCTCTTGTACATACGATAAATTCATTTTTTGTGTGACAACTCATTTGCACTTGTAAACAACTCTTTTTACTCATATTGTATTTATTATTATATATATGCCTGAAATACACAGAAAAGGGATCAACTGTGATATCAGGTATAAATTATACAATGTCTATTTCTCAACGACGGACGATCAAAAAAGGCTCAATACTTTTTGTGCGACGGCAACCGGTCTAGGGTCAGCGCGCATTTAGGCGCCTGCAAATATTTTTTATGACTTGTAGAATTTTATTGTAAATAGGCCACGGCCCACTGGAGCTCGACTTTTTACCTCTCCCCTTACCCCGCAAATGTGTTGTCCGCCAGCAGTTTACTATAACATCCACTTAATAGAATTAGAGTTAATGAGGCAAGATTATAAAAATACCTTACAACATATCAGCGCTCACCAGAAACAACAGCTGCAGCATATTTTATGTCAATAAGAAGCTGGATATGACAGAAACGGCTATTTTCACAGCCTAGCTTTTGATTTGTACTAGAGATTTAGAAGTTTCCAGAGTTATAAAAAATTTGAAAATGAAACGAAAAATACCAGCGATTGATTGTTCCTTTCAGTCTAGTATCTTCAGAATGAAATTTCAAATTAATGGTATAAAAAGTAGTCAATTTCCTCAATTCAAAAGTAACGATAACCCTGCAGCACTTCAAATTTTTCAGTACTTATTAGCAGGATCACAGACAATGAAAACTGAATTAAAGTCTCTTTAAATGATAAAACATAATGTACTTGTCAAAGAATACAGAAAATAAACATAACTAAAACATGAACTAATAAAAAATTCTAACAGCTATTCCAATAGATGTTCAAAATTCTCCAGTGAGAGGTATCGCTAATTCTGACTATCGTCTCATACCATTAAATATAAAATTTTATTACGTAGATGTTAGAGTACCAGCAATAGATGTAGGCACACAGTAGGCTGTGGAAGATAATCATTTCTGTCATAGTCCAGTTTTTCATTGACCCTAGATATGTTACCGCTGTTGTTTCTTGTTAGAGCGGATACGTTGTAAGGGATTTTTACTATCTTGCCTCGTTACTCTAGTTTGTTTACATATTTCTGCGAAGTTAGGTGTTTTCTTCCATCTGAGGAGACTTTTGTTTATTTTTTCATGGCCTACCACTTGGTTGCGTACAGGTAAAAAAAATTGAAAAAACCGATTTGACTAAAAACTTGAAAAAATCAAATAAAATGCAATGTCAACAGATTGATATCGTCAGGTCTATATCGTTAGAAAGGCTATCAAATTTCACATTTAATCGTATAAACAAAATTAGGCATTCTTATGTGAAAAAATCATATTTTCCGTGATTGATAGGTTTCCTTAATTAATATACTAATTTAGCCAAGAACAAAACGAATTAAAATCTGACAGTTTGACTTAAGCTGACCCATTTCATACTTTAACACCGCAAAGTCACAGCCCTCTTAAGTTTTATAATCGCCGCGGTATTCAATTTTTTCTGACATCTACTTATACCAGCAATGGAGATTTGCGCCTATACGGTTCGTTTAAAGTATCTACCGGGCAGAGAATGTGAGAGACGGATGAGGCGGAAAGGGTGGGGGGGGGAGTGGCCCACAGTCAGGCAAGCGACTGACTCCAGCCATTCAGCTCACGACAGCCTACGGCGTTGTCGAAAGTAGCATATCATCTCAAGTAGTTTTCAACCCTTTTCTTGTTCCGAAATATTTATACTGTTGTTCTTTAATAACAATAATAACTATATCATATTTTAATTGAAAATGTTTCAGTACATGTATTTTACAGCAGTACATGTTATGTAAGTAGGTAATGTATTTTTATCATCTTGCAGCAACATTATAGGAAAATACTGAAAATAGCAGATCGTGAACTATATTTCAAGCGGAACATCTGACGATAGCCCTATTCTGCTCCGCATTCTTTTGCCTCGCATTCTTTCCCTAGCCAAACAATATCATGTGCAATACATAAAGTCACACTAGAATCGACCGAGGAATCCAAATATGTAATCATATACGGGGTGTCCCAGAATTTCCTTGACACGTGATATTTTAGTGACGAAAAACGGTTCAAGCAAGAACTGAGTGGTACTTTTGAAGGTACTATAGGGTCTATCATACCATGCATTCAAAACATTTTTTTTTGTACGTCAACCCTTAAAACTCACCCCCAACTTTTTTTTCCAAATAGCACCCCATAGGTTTTCCTACATAAATGATACCCCCATTTTATTTAAAATCTTGTGGTACCTTTAATTTTATATGCAAACTTATTTTTTCCGTAAAATCAAAAGCGTAAGACAAATGAAATGATAATTTGTTTGACGCCTGATATTTTTGTAACAAAAACGGCAAAAAAAGAAAAGTAAGTGGGGTTTTCAAGGGTAGTGAATGACCTATCATTCCTTGCTTATGAATCTTTTTTTTTCTTACATAAACCCCTGGAATCCACCCTTAGCTTGTTCTTTCAAATTTCAATCCATAATTTTGCCTGGAAAAATAAATTCTTTATTTGAATTTAATTATCGTAGTGCCTTACTTTTTATGCCCCTACTGCAATTTATCGTTAATTGTGGCGCCCGTGTGCGGGGCACACCCTGCACACGGGGTTGGCGCGGCCCGATGTAGCCATAAAACTTTTTCACGCTTTTGGACTTAGTTTTGTTGTCACATTTTTTTATTAGTTGATTCATGATAATAAAAAAATATTTTCCACACATGTGTTTTAATTAATTCATGCTTACGATTTCATGGATTAAACGAAAAAAATTAACGATAAATTGCAGTAGGGGCATAAAAAGTAAGGCACTACGACAATTAAATTCAAGTAAAGAATTTATTTTTCCAGGTAAAATTGTGGATTGAAATTTGTAAGAACAAGCTAGGGGTGGATTCCAGAGGCTTAAGTAAGAAAAAAATGGTTTATAAGCAAGGAATGATAGGTCATTCACTACCCTTGAAAAACCCACTTACTTTTCTTTATTATCTGTTTTTGTTACAGTAAATATCAGGTGTCAAACAAATTATCATTTCATTTGTCTTATGCTTAAGATTTTACGGAAAAAATAAATTTTAAATAAAATGAGGATATCACTTATGTAGGAAAACCTATGGGGTACTATTTGAAAAAAAAAGTTGGGGGTGAGTTTTAGTGGTTGACGTACAGAAAAAATGTTTTGAATGCATGGTATGATAGACCCTATAGTACCTTCAAAAGTACCACTTAGTTTTTGCTTGAACAGTTTTTTGTTACGAAAATATCACGTGTCAAGGAAATCCTGGGACACCCGGTATATAGGGGCTTCCATTTAAAAATATATAACTTTGATAAGTCAGACATTTTTTATTTGGGACATATCTCTTAGGGAAGCAGTTATCGTCTACCCACACATCGTTGATACACAAGCAAATGTTTTTTTAGTAACCATTGCATTAAGACTACACTTGTGAACTCAAAAAGCATGCATCGCCGGATTTATATCTTGTAGTAGCATATGTTCTTAACTGGTGCTGTGTTTTAAAAAATGCAGTCAAGTTGCCAGTGGCCCAATGGCACCGGAAGTAAGATAATTTGTATTATGTATCTTTGTCATAAGCTAACTTAAAATCTCAAAATAAAAAAATTTCGTGATTACAATACTCATTTCAATTACGGTGTGCCATAGATATGCCTTCAAAGGTTATGTTCGGATAGGTTTATCAACTACACAGATTTGCATTTGTTCCCCTAAAAAATACAGGTAACCCATAAAATTTTGCCTTTAGACTTTGAAAAACGACTTCGGTGTTGTAAACCTTGAAAATGAAATTGAGGATTTTTGGAACAAAATCACAATGAGCTACGAAGCTCATTTTTGAATGGAGCTGTGAATATGCAGAACCATCGCTTCTGGGGTAGGATGAGCCAAAAGTGACCGCGTGGTGTGGCGTTAGTGGTGAGAAAATTTTAGGTCCTTTTTTGAGGACGATCGGGGGACAACCACTACAGTAAATAATAGAGATCGCTACAGAAGCATGTTGTTGGATCTTTTAATTCCGGAAATGGAAAAGGAAGATATATGGTACCCAACAAGATGGTGCCACAGCACACACGGCTCATGAGACAATAGCCATTTTGAGCAGGTTTTTTCCTGGGCGCTTCATCTCGAAAAACGCCGATATTGCATATCCGCCAAGGTATCTCGATTTAACTGTTCCAGACTTTTGGTTATGCGGTTATCTCAAAGATAGGGTATTTGTAAATAATCCTTGAACACTGAAGGCATTATAAGATAAGACAACATCCGGGAAGAAATTGACCGAATGCCATCTGAAATGTTGGAGAAAGTTATGAAAAATGATTTAAAAAGAGCTCGTATTGCATTAATACTGGGGGTGGCCATTTGGTCGATATTATTTTTATTGTGTAACAAAACAAATTTTTAGAGTCTAAATAAATATTTTTCATTTATAATATGACGACTGTTATTTAATTAATTTCACTTTTATATAAAAAATAAATAGGGTACTTTATTTTGCGCCACCTTGTATAACTGATTAGGAGTTGTGTGCATACTGTGTACGTTTAATATGATTCTAGTTAATCTAGGATAAGTGTTGTTATCGATGTCGATTTTTTTGACGTGTATTGTTTTCATAATTTACAGGTGACTACAAAGAAGGCTCTACTCCTCAGCATGATCCAGAATTGTAGCGAGCACAGTCCACTTAACATATCACCAGAGAATTCGTCTCAAACCGCCAGTCCTACATTATTGCCAAACAACACGTCTCATGAGAGGCAGGAGTCCAAAAGGTCCTATGATGACATCAAACTTTGGCAAAAGCCAACTTCCAGCACCACCTCAACACCTCAGCACAGAAGATGGTACTCGTCACCAGCCCAAGACGCTGCCTCAGAAGCACCGACTGTCAAAGTACTTTGGGTTTAATGTGTATACATATTTATTTTATTCTGATCTAAGAGCATTATTTCGAGGCATCGACCTTTTTGCCGGTGATTCTTGATATGGTAGGATCTACAAGCAAGATACTCTTGGAAGTCGCAATACAATACTAGGTTAATCGCTAAATTCATTATTTATTTACTTCTATGGTTATTAACGCGGCCTTCAACGTGTCATGTTTTAAAACCTATTTTTAAGGCTCTTAAAACTTGTTAGTGATATACTTTTATATCTCAACCTTGGACTTGAGTCCAACAAAATCGGCTAAGTTTTTTAAATATTCGCATAACTATTCGAAAAGTTTGTTACACTAATGTAAATACTTTACAGCCTTGCTTGTAAATCCTAGAATATATATTTTTGTTTGCTATATTTATATCATGGTAGCATTCGATAATTCAAGTTTTCCTCTGTATAAAAATGTATCCTTGATAAGGTCCTTGTCAAAATGACTTTTTATACAATTAGGGTTTCTGTCAAATCATTGATATGAATAAATCTTGAAAAATTATTCGCATTTATAAATATATATTATGTGATTTCCAGGAGTGCAAGATCTACATCTTTCGTCACTTATTAATAAGAACAGGACGATCAAACTAGTAAAACAACACAGTAATGTTTGAAAATGCTGAAAGATATAGGTATAGTGTTGAAATATTTTCAATCCAAATGCATGTTTTATTATACCAAACATGGACGTAACATTTTTCGGATAAATTATTCACTTTATAAATTGCATTCCTGAAAATTTTCTTTTACCACACCCAGACGCTATTTTTGAAGGTGTTAATTTTCTAAATAACCTTTTATGCATTTTTAAATGGCGCTACCAGTTACAGGCCATGTTCTCAATAGTTGTTCCCAGTTTAAGTTAAGCACTCCTATATTTCACCCTAAAAATATATTTGAGCCATTGATGTATGTTTGTGATAGTAATACAAATTTGAAGTTTTCCTTCCATAATACCAATACCCGTTAATACCTTAATCAATGATAATACCCAACCTTTTTGCATATTAACTTACTTAATTAGAGGTGTATTTTATAGTTTATTATAAATCAGCTTTAATAAACCCCTCAAAGATACTAGCTATGTATCAGTATAATCATTGTTTTTTTATCAACAGATTTGTTGGATTCATATCGTACAACCCTTCCTTCGCCGTCTGTATACCCTACACCACCGTTTACAAAAAGTGTTTTGCGATAAAATGTAAAATGCGTTGTTTTTGTTAGTACACTTTGAATAGTGGTGAATTAGATTCCCTATTCTAAAAAAAAAAAAACGAAACATCGGCGAAAGGAGTTCCCAAGCGGTCACTCATTCAAGTACTGGGGGCGCCCGATGCTGCTTACATCCAGAGATCGCGCGGCAGCACTCGGTTTTCGCAGACAAAAAGTTGCAGCCCGGACTCCGACACCGAGCTGATGTTCAATTACCCAGTGACTACTCCTCACACCGTGAGGTGAGCAGTCATTCCGCGAATTAGCGCCCTAAGTAAATTAAGGGACCAAAAGGTGACTACGCTCTGCATTCTGGCGGCTAAGATGTACTCCGCCATACGGCACATCGGCATTTTTGTGCAGTGCAGTGCAGAGAGCAGCGTATCCCTCATTCCAACTAGAGATCCAATGCCCATAACCAGCAGACTCACAATGTATTCTGGCCAGAGTCTGCGAAGTTGTTCGAGACACCTCCTGATATTTGGTCCGCTTTACCTCCTTCTTAGAGACGATGTTCACCTCGGCAGGTGCCGAAAACTATAACGAACTTCGTCTTCTGTTGCTGGTCGAGAAGGACTATGGTGAGCTTGTTTGCCTGTACAAGCTCGAGCGTGGTTCCAGTAAATTCGGCAACTCTCGTTCTCCATAACGGCGTATGACAGCACAGGTGTGGGACACTTTACACCCACAACCTTATTACGGTGTACCAAGGTTTTAAAGACGCCGTCTTGGCAAGCCATTATAAAGCACTCAGTCTCCGACTTCAACCCACTAGACCTTAGGAAAGAGAAGGTCAACTGCTCAGACAAGTTATGCTCGTCTAGATCTTTGAAGAAGATTCTGTTGCACTCAATAACCGAATTCGACCACTGACAAAAATTTATACCCACAACACGTTGTGGATTTCGCAAATTTCTCACACCGCGTTCCGGGTAATCTTTGTATGCTCAGAACGCGTTGTGGGTAAATTACGAAGACCCATAATTTGAAACTCCGAATGCCGTCGGAAGAACACGACCATTTTCGCATTATGGGCAATATAAATATAGCCACAAAGCGAAACTTGGATGTTTTGTATTAAAAAACAGTAAAACAATGTGTTATGTGGGCTGTATGCACAATATCAAATATCTGCTTACGATTTACGAAATTTAATTTGATCTTCAATCCTATACCTGTTAGCTATAAATCATTTTGTACAATTTTCAATAATTTGTCTAGATGAAAGGTTCTTGCCTAATTTGCACAGTTCTTGTGCTTCTCTAAAGGCCCCCACTCACACAGAGAGATAACTCAAGACTTGAATGCGCACGCCACAGAATACAGTTAAAACTCACTGTGTATGGGGAAGCGTGTGGCTTGCACAGTTTAGTCGTTGTAAATCAAACACTGCTTGATTTTTGGCGTGCACAGCTACAGTTGTACTGGGAAGAGTGTCCGTGTGTGGTAAACAAGTCCGTATAAGCTTCGGGTTGTAGCAGTGGCGTTTTTCAACAGTTCTTGAGGTGATATTATAGTTAAAAACTTTAGTTCCTCATAATTCCTGCCCGTTGACAAGAGCCGTAGAGTAGCCGTTAATCTCTCATGAGCTGTTATTTCATTTGAGAGTCAGACTTTTTTATCAGTGGACAGTCAACAACTCCAAATAAGGATTTTCGGTCCATTCTCAAGTAATTATGCCAGTGAGAAGGCGTAGCCGTAATTCTGATAATAAAGTCACGTGAGAATATTCATATCTGTTCAGTGATCTTTCTTCACCCAACATCATCTTTGTTTTTTACTATTAAGCACGCCACTGTCATCAGCATAAGGTCTTTTCGTGACGCCATTTTACTCAAAGCCGACGATCTTGCCGGTTGTGTGTGTGGAGATGGAGAAAGACACTCCACAGGTTTAACCTAACGTAAAAGTGCGCAGTCAAACCCGTGCATTCTTCCCTCTGTGTGAGTGGCCTCCTTAACCTCGCCTATGACTTTTTCCTAGTCACCTTCTAAAAGTGTTGACCTGTAACCTGGAGATGACTAGACTTATGTAGAGTTTATTCAAACCATTCTCGAATTCTTTTCGAAGTATTTCTGTCGATTCACTGATTTTGGTAAACATTGTTCTGAATAAAGAAAAAAAACTTGTGGTTATGTAAGGTTATTAGATTTCCGCTGTGTAGCTATTTGTATTACCCAAAAGGCGAAATGGTCGTGCGTTTCCGACGGCATTCAGAGTTTCGCGTTGTTGGTAAATTACAAATACCCACAATTCTGCGCATACAAAAATTACTCGCAACGCGATGCGAGAGAGAGAAATCCACAACGCTTTCTGGGTATAAAATTCGGTCAGTGACCGAATTCGGTTATTGAGTACAACAATTCCATACATTGGCTTATCTTTATGAGACTCAAAAGGAAGTCGACTTCGGCAGTTTTGACGTGAGATTTTAATTGTGCGGGAGCAAGTTCCGTAATGGACTGCGGACGCCTCCGCGTGATGTCGAGTGTGAGACTGAGCTCCTCGGCTGCTCGTTTTGCTGCGCTAAAAAGAAAGGTCCTTTTGCCCGCATTCTCGTGCTCTCGCACAAGGTGGATCAGGGATCGGTGTCCCTCGTCACATGGCAGGCAGTGGTAGTATTATTATTATTTATTCGTAGAAGTACTAACAAAGGCCAGCCTAGAAGATCACACCTTGTATAAGGCTATTGGCTGATATATAATTGCACATTAACTTTTGGCACTTCCTATATATCCTGACAGGTGCACCAGCTGTTCTCTTCCACACTCGCCCAATCCATATGGTTAGTTCGATATCTCTTTAAGGACGGTATTACACTCTTATCTGGTGGGCGATCACAGCAACCAAATATCTTTACCTATCCCATCATCTGCAGCATAACAATTTTCACCCTACCTTCTCAGTGACAACTTCCTTGGAGCTTATGATAATGCTAATAAAGAGCAAAGTAAATCTCGGAAGAAACGTGAAATTTCATCAGAAAAGCCAGTGGCATAAAGAAAAGTCCATAACTTAAAAAATTACATGCTTTTTAGGAACCAACGGTTTGGGTGAAATTCAAAATTACTTGTCAACGTTACTCCATACCAGTGAACACCTGATTCTCAAAAAATTTGATGGCCATATTCACATGAAATTTTTGCAACTTTTTCTTTGGAGCACATAGCGGCGGCACATTTTACTTGATCATGATGTAGTTTACGCTATCGTTTACAGAAAACTCACGGCTACATTCATGATTTAACCGTAATGTGATTGAGGATAAAGGCGTCCAAATCAAGCGACCCTCTAATTGAGCAGTTTATTTCAATAGAATACATACCTATTATATACCCATTTATCAGGGGCCATAACTGCCATAGAAAATACCACCCTCTTATCATATTTTTTATACTCTCCATATGTGAGCTGACTGAACGTTATTAGTTAACAGAAACTCGAAACACTAGGTTTGTAATTGTTTATTATTGAAACAAAAACAAATTATTAACAATGAACATAATCAACAATATACAGTCGATGATTTTGGAAAACAATAACTGAAATAAAAAGACAAAATGTTTTTATAAAATCTTAATGTGACTTCTTGATTTATTTTGAATGCAGTCTTCTTGAACAGGACATATCCTTTTAAATAGTTTCATACAGTTGCCAAAACTACATTGTCCATATGTTGCAGCTCTCAAATATCAGTGAGAAATAGATATTGGGACAATAATGCAATTGAGAAACAATAAAACCAGAAACCATCTGAAAATATGTAAATCACGTATCAATATTACCATATTCATAAATTCTCAACCGTTTTTCATTCATTTGTCCATCAATTGCATTATTTTTAATATTATGTTACTACTCAGATGCTCAACATTCTACTATTAATTTATTATTTCATCTCTAGTTTCACACCACTATGGTAAATTGAGTGGTATCCCACTGAAATGTATCGCTTCTATATGTAGAATTATATTCTAGCATGGAAACATTTTTTGATATTATATATATATGATATAACAATACGATTTATACAGACTTGGAACAAGAACGTTACAAAGAACATATCTATAATTCAATTCAAAAATCTAACCTCGTAATTATAGTTATGATTTTGGTCAATAGTTTCAAAGTTTAAATAACTGCGATGAAACATACTGTTTTTGCAATCTAAAAATATATTTTCAGGTTCACAAATATGTAAAGGGAATCCAAGTTTTTTCAGCATATTCACAACATTTCAACTGGTTAAAATAAGTTGTCAAGCATTTTCGATTTAATACGATTTCATAGTAGTACTTGGTTTTCCACGTGAGCGTACAAAAACACGCCAAACAACTTTAACGACGCCTTCAAAAATGTAATAAAGAAGTCACAATGGTCAGTAAAAAGAACTCTAAAGAACTAAAATACCATACACGTAACTATGCATAAAATGCTAAGAAATAAAATGTTCGATTGCAAGAATTGTTATCTGGCTGGGAAAATATGGAAAAACAAGATTTTTGTATGTTCAAACGAGGACATTTTTATTTCAAACTTACCGCGCAATATCCATGGACAAATTTTATCATAAAAAAGTATTCTATGACCAAATTTGACAGTTCAACATTATTAAATTCTATTCCAAAATTATTAAAAGCTTAAAAAATTCAGATCGTCTTAGGTAGTTGTCACTAATAAATATACTAAAAATCTGATTTTTTTTTGTCAAGTAAAGGTAAGTCAATTTTTTCCAGATAAACAAAAAATATTCTATACAGAGATTTAAAATTTAAATGTGTTTTAAAAAGTCAACAAAGCACTAAAAAACCTTCAGAAAAATGAGAAACTTAGAAACTAACTTCACATGTTTATGCCAGCTGCACACAAAAGTCATTAGAACTAATCTGTCTACATTCGTTCTTTTACAAGTGACCGAAAAACCTTCCAAAATATGACAAACTAAATCCCAAAGACTGTGATGTCAAATACCGCCCTCTAGCTACTAGGTCAGGATCAACGTCAGGATAATTTTTATGTAGCAGATTATTAGGTAAGAACAGCTCTTTCAAACGAGACCTAACTTGTTTAATTCCGTTAAATTATATCCGTTATTTATTTTTATATTTAAATAAGAACTTCTTTGACATTTCCTTACCACTACATTTTACAAAATTTTCCACCCTACATGATGGTTATAATTACAATATACCTTTATTTGCATATTTTTAAAAGACTTTTTTCCGATTGATCGTAACAGTTACACCCCTTAGCGGCTATTTGCGGAACTTAAAAATATTTCTAACAATTTCTCTTGGCCGATATTGCTAATATTTTTTGCTCGAAGTTATATGATAACGGTTACCGATATATTGCCGGGGTCCATTCTTAGTAGGCCAACATCAAACACGAAAATGTACATATTACATAAATATATGGTTTCTGCGCCACTACATCAATTTGCATATTAGAGCGACCTAGGGGATTACCCGTATAACAAGCGCAGTACACACGACTCCGTCGAGTGCGCTAGATTTGGTAGTTCAACGGGAGGCAAGGGTGACCACGGTCAGACTGTAGAGTCAGAACTGCAAAGAGACTATCCGGGGGACTTTCGACCACATGAGGAGTGAAATAGATTATTCTAGATATTTGATTTGATTGCAAATTAAGGTGAAGTGTCCTGCAAGGGATGAGTGGGGATCAAGCGGCAGGCGGCCGTACGAGAAGAGAGGGCCAGTCTGGTATACAGACGGCTGACTTACCGATGAATGCTTCGGGATAAAGACAAAGCTCTCCCTCTCTCTTGGAGGATGCACCACGGTACTCCAAACAAAGATATATGCGATTTTAGCTTGTGCATTGCGTATTCACGAAATTCAGGTGCCTAGGAGAGGGATCACCATGAGCTCTAACAGAGAGGAAGCATTTAAATCATTGAGTGCTTGTAGCTTTACATCAAGGCTCCTTTTGCAATTTAGAAAGGACTTGGTTATTTGGGTGGGGGTGCCGAGTCATGCTGGAGTTTGCTATAACGGAACAGCGGACGCGCTCGAAAGGGGAGGGTCGAGAAATAATTTCTTGGGTCCTGAGCCGGCTGTAGGGCTAGAAGTAAGAACCATGAGAAAAGGAACAGCGGTGCGGTTGCAAAATCAGCGTCAACTATGGCATGGAGAAGAATCTGTGGACCTCTCCGTCAAGCTAGAGAACTGGTTTTTGGGACCTCTGGCCAAGGTGTGGGGGTTCTGTCTCTCACTGGACAGAAGCCAGCTTAGGTTACTTGTGGGGCTGGCCATAACACCTTTGGACCCAAGCGACTCGACGTGTGCACGCAGCACACATTCTATGTATGTCGTCCTCAGGTAATCACAGGCAGACTATATTAGGTTCGAGGGTTCTTGAAACTGAAGATATAAGGATGGACAGGATACAATGCCATCCACACCTCTGATATGATGGCTGGTATGGGGAACTAGGGTAAGGATAAGACAATGATACTAAAAGTGGACGGCTAAATCGTAGGTTAAAAATTAATTAAGATACCTATAGAAAGGTGCACAATAGCGTGTTACTGGTATTGTTTTGGAGCACTCTAAACTACTTTTAAAATTAATAATTTGCAACCTTTATAACCTGATAGGACATTCCTACGAAATGGGTTTTAGTTGACAGGTAAACTCAAAAACTCAGTAAGATATGGACAAAAAACTCAACACATTTATGATAACTGCCGCCGCCGTCGAATGCTTATCCCTTGTTCAAGTCTGCACTGGGAATGAAAGCAAGTTTGTCCCCTCTGTCCCTGATTTGAGCACTCAATTTAAGTAAGTCGCCCCCCCTGTACAATTTTCTGGCGGCGCCCATAAATGAAAGACATGCTTCCAACTGATTAGGGATGTACTAAAGTTGAAGGATGACTACATAAAAGTCAACTTGATCGTTCTGGTGAAAACTGTAAGAATAGTGCTTGAATATCAGATCAAGGAGAGTAAGAAGACGGAAATCATCGCGACAATGATGATCTTTAATTCTAATTTATTTCATATGTTAATTTATTTTGTGTTTTATTCATTTATGTCCAACATCCACACTACATACACTACACACCACACTAAAGAAAAAATTAGATTATAACATTTCTTTCTAATTTCCCAAATTTTCATAATCTTTTTAGATTTGTACACTCAAAATTTGTAAAAAAGTTTGAACGCGATGAAAACAAGTCTTATTTCTTTTTGTTTTTGTGATACTTAGTTGAAGGATGATTTAAGAGTTCAAAATTTGGGATGAAAAAATATTTCAGCTGAATAGGATAAAAATATATAAATTATCATAAATATAAATTAAGTAGGAAAATGTATTTCAATAGCCTTATTCATAAGAGGTTTACACGGATAAATATATCGGAACACTAAAACATCAAGCAACTTGTATCCAACCTCTATAAATGTTTAAATGCTTTGTTATTTTATTCGATTTCTGCAATAAGGGGTAGTTTTCATCCCTAAGAATAAGAATCACATATCGGCACAGAATAGATTTTGATTGGAATGGTTATTAGAGCTTAATTTCAAAATGTCACGGAAATTGATGCGTGTTGATGGAACTCTGAGGTTATACCGTGGTCAACGATTGATGGTCAGACGATGTGCAGACCAATGGGAATGAGTGCTGTCGGCGTCGATTCTTAGGATGGTTAAAACACATCTGGAAGTTTTTCGTGATCGGCCTGTTGGTATGTGAAGTAAAATCACATTTTGATTCGTAGACAATAGGTATAGGGTAAACAAATGAATTTGTGAGCAGACAGAAGGAATTCTGCCGTATAGAGCAACCCTCGTAAATGAATTTGTATTTGCATTTCCGCTAAAGACACATTTTGCGATTTATTACTGTTTACTACAGAATAATAATAATAATATATCAATATAATTAGGAGAAATGTGCAAAGTAAACTATTGGTTTCAAGCATTAGTTTCGCTAATGGATGTAGGTATATGAAATTGAAAATAATGTTGGTTGTTCTTTACATATTTGCAACTTGGTAAGTAATAGTAACTCCATGCCTTGAAGAAATCATAGTTTTTCCATATTTTCCCTTAAAGAGAAAAGAATCCATTTCCAGGTGAGTCTGCTATCCATACTTGTAAAATCAAAACTCCAGTATGCTATTGCTATGTGCTCTATTCAATAAATGTAAATCACACAAAACTATATGTTTAATTCAAACATACATATACACTGATTATACTTCTAATAAAACGTCTCCGGTTATCTATACAGAATGTAGATACAAAAAGGCATTGCTTCCTTCGCCGCTATTTCTGGAACAATTTGTTACCCTGCTTAGAACACAAAAAAAATGCATGCGAAGAGCAGACATACGAGTATAAAGGTTTTTCAACAGTTTTGTTTATATACAGAATTTTTGTTTCAAACAACATGCTGGACATCCAAGTTTAGATATTAAAATATTAAAACATGATCCGTGCTCCATCAACAACAGTTAAAATTTAAAACATGGAAAAACATCTAATATCATCGATCATTTATATCTAGATGAATCATAAGTATGGTTGAATCCTAGATAAGGACAAAATCACTCAGTACTCAATAGCCTGCTCATTGTTACATCAAAGTGGAAGTGAGGTCAAACATCTGTTTACACGATCCGAGTGAAGCTTAAAGGTTATGTTTATCAGTCAGACGCTACTTGTATCATTTCAACTGTGTGTCCGAGTCCGAACAGAGTTCACTCGGAAAGCGCTTTACGTTTCTTGGATACGAGTTTTGATACAAATCGTTGTTACGATCATCCAGCGAAGAAACGGGACACAAAAAATTTGTGATATTCTCAAGCTCTCGACATTTAAGGAAGTCACAACACGCCCGATCGCCTTTATGACCGAATCGAAACCAGCAAGACGTCGGGTTTTTTGTTTAGTTTACTTATGCAGTGATTCACCAACAGTTCTGATACAGAAGTGGTAGGTGAGCCTAAAATATTATGGAGTAGAAGAAAATAGTAATCAAAAGACAGTGAAGCAGAGACCAGTATCTACAGAGTGTCCCACGACGATTAAGACAAGCAATATATCGGAACTGGGCAGTACTATCGAATTGTAATTTTGGGGGTTTAAATTAGAGCAAATATAGTATCTTTTCTTATTATTGTGTCGCCCAGTGAGGTATTTGTTTTTGGTCACGTGACGTCCGATTCAGAAATTTTAATGGGACACACTGTATATTTGTGACTTTTTGTGTTCCTCTCGGTAAGACTATTCCAACAAACTAGCATACTTGGGGTCTAAAGTGATTAGTGCAAGAGCTACAGGTACTTAAGGGTTTGTACCACTACCATTGATTATAACATGTACCCCTACAGTTAAATAAATTACTTTGGTAATGTTTCATAGTGGTAGTGGTACAGTCCTTTAAGTACCTGTAGCTCTTGAACTAATCACCTTAGACCCCAAGTGTGCTAGTTTGTTGGAATAGTCTTATCGAGAGGAACACAAAAAGTCACAAACATACATGGTGTCCCATTAAAATGTTTGAATCGGACGTCACGTGACCAAAACAAATACCTCATTGGGCGACACAATAATAAGAAAAGATACTATATTTGCTCTAATGTACACCCCCAAAATTACAATTCGCTACTACTGCCCAGTTCCGATATATCGCTTGTCTTAGTCGTCGTGGGACACCCTGTATTTAAAAATCTGAGCGAAGGCGAGATGAATTTCAATAGTTGCTTTAATAGCATTTAGTATATTTTCAGAACTACTTGATACTCTATAATCTGATTTAAACTCTTAAATTCACTTGGAAGAGTAAATAAAATATCATTAATTAGTGCCGGTTGTACAAATGCCCATTCAAAATAAGCCTAAGCTTAGCTAGGCCTATGCTTAATATTGACATCAGTTATACAATCAGTTGGCACTAATGAAGCATGCGCAGTCATAATTTTCTTAAAATTAACCGTTTCTGGTTTGTCACTTGTGACAGTTTATGTAAAATTCGGGCAACGCCCGTTTCTGTCCCCGTTTTTTATTTGATTTCTTTATTAAATTAGGCACAATTATTTCCAAAAAAATAACCTAATAAAGTGACAAGCAATTTGAAGGTCACAGATAAGCCAGCATAGTACAACGGACCTTTTGCAACTTCGGTGACTTAACAGCGGCTTACCTTAAACCCAAGCTTAAGCTTGCATTGTACAACCGGCCATTATACTGATTATTAATAAATAATAAATGTCATATATCAAAACACTGCGCACTGCAATGAGCAGTTATCAATTCATTTGTATTGTTTTCATTCTATCCGAATTTTGATGGAATGGAACAACTGAACGACAACCTAACAATACCAATATTCTCACACGTCGTCGTTTCCGTATAAGTTTCGTTTTGTCAACATTTAATAGACTGTCTGCAAGACATCATCGACTCCTGGGAGTCGATATAGACCGCTTTGAGTCAAGGTATCAATTGTCTACATGAGCAATATCCACGTCCAAAATCTAGATTCTTTTTTGATTTGTTTATTCTATGACAAATACAATATAAACGTAAATGTTCATAAAATATTGGAAGCAAGCAATGGCTTTGCTAAATCGTTACTTATTTATCTAGTTATAATATGATCGGAGCATTTTATTGGTTCGAATTAGATATTTTGCACAATTAAACTACTATTATGGTGGCCGGAGAAGCAAGATACCAAAAATTAAACAATATTTGTTATCGTGAAATATGACTAATACTAGTAAAGGGAACTACTGTATTTTCAATTTCGACAAAATTGATGATATATACATTAAAATTCAAAAACTGAAAGCTGTACATTCTCTTAAAAATAATATGGAACCTCTCAGAGGTACCTAACATATACGTGTTTGCTGAACATCTTCGCCAAATATATCTGAAATACATTTTAAATGGTGCAATACATGATGAATTGAACAAATATATGTAACTGTTACATGTTTATCTACTGTTATCTTGGCCGTCACATTCATTGAAACAATGTAATGAATTTCACTACTGGCTGGTCTTCCATTAAAACATTTTATATACCAAACGATTTGTGTTGGTTTTATTTTGTATTAAAAAAAACTTAGGCATCTCTAAGAAACATATAAATAACACAGCTATGACATGATCAAATTACATCTCTTACTGCATGAACAACTGTTCAGCTGAAGGAAGTGGTGCCAGACCATCTGTGACATTAGGAAGCTGTGTTAGGTCAGGTAGGTTTCTGAGGTGGTTGTGAAGCTCTGTCCGAACGCTGAAAACCTTCAATAGTTTTTCTTGGTACTCCTGTAAAGTGAAAATGCATTATGTATCTGAAAAATCTACAAGTATAGCGTTTTAATGAAAACGACTTTACTCAGTTTTAGAAAGATTTGCAAAGATTTTTTCTAACAATAAATTTAAAGTTGCCTAATTTGCATATTCATAGATTGCAGTTGGATTGTAACTATTCGTTTCTCACCTTTCAGTTCTGTAAAATTGTTGATTTTAATTATTATACTAGTCATATCGGCAGTGTTTAGCTTGTCTAAAAACGCTTATTTTCTTTTATGAATAGCTAGGTAACTAGCTCTCCAATCAAATAATGTTTTACAACCTACACGGCTATCCTATCGAGAAAGAAAGCGAACAATGCTAAGCATGTTTGTGATACCAATAATTCGTATGGTGTTCAGGTCACATAGGAATATCTGGAAATGACAATTCTGATACTTTAACTCGTGTCGGCGCCTCTCAACAAAGTACTCCAACAGAAAACAATCCCTTAAAAATGGAAGGCTTCAAAACCTATCTTTTGAGATCAGCAAAGATCAATCACTTGGGGCAACTACAATGGCTACAAACTGATACACAGCTTCACCTTTTACAGCCCACAACAGACACACGCACTGACAAGCAGGGAGCGAGTATACCTGTCACGAATTCGGATAGGACACGCCCGTTTAATATCCTCATTTATGCTATTGAATGAAGAACTTCCAAGTTGTAAGGCATGTCAAGTACGTCTAACTTTAAAGCACATCATTCTTGAATGTCCACTCCTATACCCGTATACTTTCCCAAATACCGCAGATTCTTCGTGAATATTTTATCAATAAGGAAATGTGTAACAAACTCACAGTTCATAAAGTCCACAGGGCTATTTAAATCACTATAAATCTGTGCCACGCGGCTTATAACCCCAGAAGCAGATGCCGCTAAACAGACAAAAATATCCATCAAGCTATTTTTTAAGATATCATAAAAAATCAAGTCAAGTTGATTGACTCCCACTTACTTACTACTTCCCACACATTACGGTGATATCAGTTTATTATTTTCCTATAGCATGAAGCTTTAGTTTGACATCCCCTTGTAACCAAATCATCGCCCGCCCGACCAAAAAAAGTGTGTTATGCCGCTAGCTCTTCCTTTCACAGGTCAATGGATAGCCTATTATGAATGCAAAAAAATTGAGTTTTATGACCCCCCACCCCCTAACTACCCCAATTTCACCCCCACTCCAAAAAAGTAGAAAATGATCACGAAACCCCTAAAACGTCTAAAAACGAAGTTTGAGCTGTTTCTATATTCTTAGTTTTTTATTATTGCTGCGCCGCCACTGACACGATTTCTAAAATGCATGACCGTTTTCCATCCTCGCTACGGTAATAATACCACAGTATTATTTCATTTCATTAAAATAAATCCAATAGTTCCCACGTTAGCAATATTCGTTTGTACATACACGTCAGAAAATGTTGAGCCTCTGAAATAGGCAAGACAACTTTCGGATGGACCTAAAAAAGTCTATTATGAGAACTATAAATGTATATATAAAACTTTTAAACATAAACTTACTGATTTTATTTTCGTTTATTGAAAATGAATATAAAAGAATTAAATTTACTGAGACAAGGAAAATAATACTAACAAACCTACTTACGTTAATTTCAGTTACATTTCTGTAAAATTGTTTTGTTTGTGAAATAGCCTCTACGGGTTGAGAGAGCTGAATGACCAGTACGGCTTTTTTAAGGTATTGTAAAATACATTGAATTTCGTACCTCTAGATTCCTCTCAGCTTGAGCTAACAATTCTTCTTGCGCATGCAGAAAATCCCGCATCATCACAGCCAATTTTTTACGGTGTTCCATCTCAGCCGACAGTCGGTTGTTGTACTGACTCAACAATTGGACAGCTTCTATTACTTGCAAACTGAGTTTTTCTGCAGTCTCTTTATCTAAAACAAAAATAGTGACGGTTGGAGATGTGATCCGAACGAGTATGGAGACCGAAACACCCTAATGGGTAGTAAACAACCACTCGTCTTATATAAAACTGATACAGTTTACGAAAAATTGAACTTTTTAATGAAATCTATCAGTGGTGTGAATAAGTGTGACAATTTTTACATTTCTTATAAACCTGAATTAGCGTTTAAACGTTAATACGATTCGTCAATCGCCAAGGACATAGTATCCCTAGTATAGTGCGTTGAACAGTCTCAAGGGCATGTTATATACATGGTGAGTTTTTAGTACCGGCTCGGTGGATAACTCCACTACTATAGAAGATAGCGAATAAAGTTGTATATAAGAGTTGTAGCCACGGATATGCTCCTTGCTCAGAAAATATTTAGATTTATACAGGGTGATCCATAACTACGTGGTGATGCAAACATGCATTTTTTTAAATCAGACACCCTACATATTATTCCAAATTCAAATTCTACTAGTAATTTCCGTTCTTCCAATATTGGGTTTTGTTACCTTATACAGGGTATTTCAAAAGTTATGACCATTTTTATATCCAAATCGCGGTCAAATGAACGTACTGTATATCAAAAAGTAATAAATCAAAAAGTATTTTTTTTACATGAAAAGATTAAAAATATCCTCTAGTTTTAAAATCGGCTATAAAAAAGCCCGTGACGCATATTCGTATACAGGGTGATGTAGAATGCAAAATCCAAATTCTCTCTTTTTTTTTTAAATGTAACCCCCAATATTGTATTATCTCAAAGAATTTCTTTTAATATGCTCTTTCATCTTTTTATAGCACTTGTTGTACCTACGTCCATCAGTTTCCGAGATATTTCGATTTTTCGGTAAATTTAAAATGTAGCTTCTATTTGTGTACTGAAATTTATTTATTTTGAGAAAATACTATCTTATTTGTTTTTTATTTAACGAACAACTAAATTATAAGGTCATGAAAATATTTGATGAAGTCTAAATCATCGAAATAATAAAGTCAAGTATGCTGAGGAAACAATTTTGTAGGCGTCATGCATAATTATCAAGCAGATTTATCAGGTGTGCTTTGAAAAATTGACAGTTTTCATAACCTGCTCGATAATTCCGTACTGCGTGAGAAACCAGCTTTAAAAATTAATTTTTCCTTTGAGGGTATTTAGGAGAATCTTTGAGAAACTGTCTACTTGCCTCTAGAATATATCAACTATGAACAGCAATATCCAGAACGGAGGCAGACTAAAACTAACGCGTTTTAAAGATTGAAGAATCGTTTTATTTGGACTGTGTCGTTTGATATTTCATAGCCTCCCTGATACATCTGCTTGATAATTTTGCATGACGTCTATAACCTTGTTTCCTCAGCACACTTGACTTATATTATATCGTTAATTTAGTGTTTTGACTGGATTAAGTATTATTATGGCCTTATATTTTAGTTGTTTGTTAAGCAAAAACAAAATTTGATAGTATTTTCTCAAAATAAATAAGTTTTAGTAAACAAGTAGAAAATATATTTAAAATTTGTATAAAAATCGAAATATCTCAGAAACTGATGAATGCAGCCATAACAAGTGCTATACAAAGATGAAAGAGCATATTAAAAGCAATTCTTTGGTATAATAAAATATTGGGGGTTACATTTAAAAAAAGAGAGAAAATCTAGATCTTGCATTCTACATCACCCTGTCTACAAATATGCGTCACGGGTTTCTTTTATGGCAGATTTTAAAATTGGAGGATATTTCTAATCCTCTCATGTAAAAAAGTAATGTTTGATTCATTACTTTTTGATATACAGTACGTTCATTTGACCGTGATTTGGATATAAAAATGGCCATAACTTTTGAAATACCCTGTATAATGTAGTAATACCCTATATTGTAATAACGGAAATTACTAGTAGAATTTGAATTTCGAATAATATATAGGGTGTCTCATTTAAAAAAATGCATGTTTGCATCACCACGTAGTTATGGATCACCCCGTATAAATCTAAATATTTTCTGAGCAAGTAGCATATCCGTGGCTACAACTTTTATATACAACTTTTTTCGTTATCTTCTACAGTAGTGGAGTTATCGACCGAGCCGGTACTAAAAACTCACCCTGTATAAGTTAGTTTTGGTTGTAGATATTGTTAGTATAAAACTAAGGCTTCAAATTACTTTAAGAGTGCTTCTCCGGTTGTAATCAGTTTTGTATGGTGTGTTATATTATGCGATGTTACAAATTGGAAATACAAAATAACTCGAGATATGTTTGCACCTTACTAGCCCATTATTAAAACCAAATATGTAGCCTTCATCAAAAAATATACGAAATGTTTGACAGATAATTAATATGAAATAACCGATACTTAATGACAGCTCCGCCCTAACAAAATCGGTGATTCTGGAATCGTAAAGAACAAAAATGTTTGCATTTGCATTGTCGATAACTCAGGAATGAGAGCCATTAATCGGCTTCTTGCCATAGAGATGGGAGTCAGGGAGCTGAAGAAAAGACCCCTGACAAACACATCTATATAAATCTTTTCAGATAGTGAGGCTGCCCTGAAAGCACTGAGCTCCAAATGAGTTGAATCAAGACTCATATGGAACTGCATACATCTCCTCAACGAACTTGGAACAAGGAACAAAGTAATTTTTGTTTGGGTTGCAGATCATAGCGGAGTGAAAGGCAATGTATTGTCCGATATACTCGTAAGAGGAGGAACCACTCGCGGGCATTGCGAAAAGCACTGCCATAAAACTATCTCAGATTGGTCAGAGAGGAAACCACTCCTGCACTGGCGAGATACAATCGGCGCTGCGCCGGTACTGTGTAACTTAAGGGATAGAAACGTGTTTCTGTCACCATGACGACCATAACGATCGGGCAGTTTCCGGTGCCTACCACAAAGTGCCTAATACGCTGACATATAAACATACATACACATATAGTGCATAGAAACACGTTTCTAAGTTACAGAGTACCGGCACTGGGCTACTACAATCGAAGGTGTTCATACCATACTCCTCTAGTCAGGCCCCCTGAGGATCAGAGAATGTTGACGAGACATTGTCGTTTGAGGAACCACTTGCGGAAGTTAGGTCTAGAACAAACAACGGACTGTCGTGTCTGCTATGTGGAGGACGAAACAGCGGAGGTGCCCCTGTCCAGTACTGGAAAGAGCTAGGTTTCATATTTTCGTATCCACCCAAGTGAAACCTAATGACTTTAACGAAGTTTCACCCGACACGACAATCGCCTCCGTCAAGAGGTGTGGATATCACAGTGAGCTCTAAATAGGTGTGAACCACAATAGATACACGATAGTGTCATAGGATGAGGGCATAATTGCTTCGCTCACCTTCAACCTAACCTAACATAATCGGCTTCTTAGGATTATTTCATATATATCCGACTGTCGTGTATCGGGTGACGTTTACCCGACTGTGAGGGTGAAGATTATACAGGGTGTCCCAGAAGTCAACGTCAAGCCGCTACGGGATGACAGGATTGGTTGTAACTATCATGAGAAAAATCACAAAAAAAAATCTATCCCATACAATTTGAAAATTATGGGCATTTAAAAAAAACCTAGAGATTTTCTCAAATTATAACAATTTTTCGGTTATTGTGGTTAACTTTTATTATTTTTGTTCATTTAAACTTTGGAACTGTAACCCTAAATAACATTTCTAGAAGCACAGTCAAAAATAATGACACAATTGACCCACGTTTTCTAGAACGATGACTATTAAACTATGAATTTAAAATTTTCAAAGTTTACCGACTTTGAAAGACCCTCCTTTAAAAAAACTGTACTAAAGTACCTTGGCAAGTGTCATTAAAAGTTGGCGCATTGAACCAGGATTGTAAAATGGTACAATACTTGTTAGTTTCATACTAAAAAAAAAACGAGTAAAAAAAGGAAAACCTCAAGTAACCCGATTTTTCCTAATCCACTTCACTCAGGTCAGATGTTCTTTATTCGCAGAAGCTTCTGGTAGGTTCTTAATTTTACGGCAAAATGATGAGAGAGGTGGATAGTGGACATGTTTGTCATGAGTGAGCACGACAGATAGTGACGCCACTTTTAACAAAGTCAACAAAAGTAAAGTAAAGTAAGTAAAATTAATAAAATAATGAAAAATCTTGACCTAGCTTAGTTTAGGTTTAGGTTTTTATTACAATAAAAGTTCAAATTGTGTAACATCAGCCGCAATACATGTCCTACATTTTCGTAAAAAAGATCTACTTATTAGCCAGGCACATTTAATGCGAGAAGACGGATCCCAGTATCGCTTTAAAGTAAACCTGTGGACCGGAATTTTGAACGGCAAAATTGTTGGGCCTTTTGAGCTGCCTGAGAATTTGACTGGCACGAATTACCTATATTTTTTACGATAAAATTTACCAACTTTTTTAGAGGACGTACCGCTAAAGCGACCTACAGACGTTGATGTAAGCTGCGATTCCTCAATCGACTCAAGGTTTCATGAAACTTGTATGAGTTGCATAAGTTCCTACTCAAATCGAAACCTGTTGCGTTGCCCGAATCGACTTGATATTTCATGCACGTTTCATGCAACACAAGAATAGTAGGGTGGGCTTATTTCTTTGCATCGACGCAATACTATAAACGTTGAAACCTGCATCACTGCATCATCGTCACCGGCTCGGCGACATGGCTCACCGTCCATAATAGGATTCCAGAATCTGCATCGCTGCAAGCCGCAACTGATACCAAATTCGTGATTCAGTACCACACACGCTGCTACTTCCGTTATGAGACGTAGAAGTCGATGCCTGAATCGCAGCATGCATCAACGTCTGTAGACCGCTTAAGATATGGTCGCCACATGAGGTATCAACAAGATGGCTGCCCAGCGCATTACGCAGTGCAAGTAAGAGGTTTCCTTGACAAAAAATATCCGGGAGGCGAATGTGGACATTCAGGCACTATCTAGTGGCCAGCCCGTTCCCCAGATTTAAATCCCTGGAATTTTTTTATCGGGGTGTTCTCAAAGAAAAAGTTTATTCAAAACCCATTGAGAGCGTAGCCGAGCTACGCAAACGAATTTCTCAAGCTGCTGAGGACATCAACTCTCGAGGGCATGCCTGGCTAATAAGTAGATCTACTTTAATAAGATGTAGAGCGTGTATTGAGGCTGATGGTAAACAATTTGAACATTTATTGCCTGACTTTTATTCCAATAAACCTGAACTAAACTAGGTTGAAATTTTTCAGTATTTCATTAATTTTACTTATTTTTGTTGACTCTGCTAAAAGTGGCGTCACTATCTGTCTCGGTCACTCATAGCAAATATGTTCATTATCCATATCTCTCATCATTTTGCTGTAGAATTAAGAATCTACCAAAAGCTTGTGCGAATAAAGGACATCTGATCAGAGTGAAATGGGTTAGCAAAAATGGGTTACTTGAGGTTCTTATTTTTTTACTCGTTTTTTTTTAGTATGAAACTAACAAGTGTTGTACCATTTTACAATCCTGGTTAAATGCGCCAACTTTTGAAGGTACTTGCCAAGGTACTTTAGTACATTTTTTTTAAAGGAAGGTCTTTCAAAGTTGGCAAACTTTGAAAATCTTAAATTCATAGTTTAACAAATAGTCTTCATTCTAGAAAACTTGGGGCAATTGAGTCATTATTTTTGACTGTGCTTCTAGAAATGTTATTTAGGGTTACGGTTACAAAGTTTAGATGAACAAAAATAATGAAAGTTAACCACAATAACCGAAAAAATGTTATAATTTGAGAAAATTTCTAGGTTTTTTTTAAATGCCCATAATTTTCAAACTGCATGGGATAGATTTTTTTTCTGATTTTTCTCAGTTACAACCAATCCTGACACCCCGTAGCCGCTTGACGTTGACTTCTGGGACACCCTGTATATAGCTTTTCATATTTACCCGAGAAATGTCGTGGTCATGTAAACGACGGCGACGCCCGACTATCTCCCCTGTATCGAGGGAGCCCAGCTGCCCCGTAGCAGAGGCCGACTGCCGGTGTCGTCTTACATGTAGCGGGAGCTGGGAGCAAGTGGAGAATTTCACATTTGGCCGGGAGTCGTGATTATAATTTCAATAATAAATGAATTGATTTTTGTTATATTTACGTAATTATAAAGAGAAAATTTGAACAGACATTCTAAAGTAATTGGAAAATTTATCATTGTCACTTCTCAGATCCTGAAAAAGTGAAAAGTGTACAAAATGCCCCGACTTCATCTCTTTTACTATTGCTAGGGTGATACGGTGATAGGGTGAATCCGACGACGACCTACTGACGACTTTGGATGAACCCAATACAATTTGTTTATTCTTCTCTTCTTTAGACATCCGTATAATATACCAAAATGGTTGATGGTCCATCTCAAACTATCACAAAGCATGCACAGAGTCAGCTGGCCACAATTAGCAGGTGCAGACTACTTTGTGCCGGGTATATGTGAATTGATGCTCAAATAGTGTCGGTGCCGGCAAGGTGTCGTTTAACAGGCATGTCGGATATATGTGAAACAAGCCTTAAACAGTATCGATTTCATTATCACGACGTTTTTTGTCTTACGAGTAAAATAAATATGCCAGGCAGCACTACAACTCCAAGATAGACAAATCCTCATCATATTCGGGACCCAACACTTGCTTCTTTAACATTTCAAAATCACAGACTTAACAAGTTAGTATGCAAAAAAAGACGCTTCGTCGCGGAGCTGATAATCTATGTCACTTGATTCAGGTAATTAATGTACATACTTTGGTTTTGGTAATGATTTAATGATGAGCCAGTAACTGAGATGAAACAAAAAGACTACCTAAGAAATTACTATGTAAAGATAATATCCCTTACTATTAAGGCCGAATTCATTTTCAGCCAGACTACAAGCTCTATGGATGTAATTAACCAACTCTGAATATACAGAGTGTCCCACGACGATTAAGACAAGCAATATATGGGAACTGGGCAGAATTATAATTTTGTGGGTGTAAATTAGAGCAAATACATATAGTATCTTTTCTCATTATTGTGTTACCCAACGAGGTATTTGTTTTTGGTCACGTGACGTCCGATTCAAAATTTTTAATGGGACACCCTATATATTTGTAACTTTTTGTGTTCCTCTCGATAAGACTATTCCAACAAACTAGCACACTTGGGGTCTAAAGTGATTACTTCAAGAGCTACAGAGACTTAAAGGACTGTACCACTACCATTATGAAACACTACCAAAGTAATTTAACTGTAGGGGTACATGTTATAATCAATGGTAGTTTTGCAATCCTTTAAGTACCTGTAGCTCTTGAACTAATCACTTTAGACCCGAAGTGTGCTAGTTTGTTGGAATAGTCTTATCGAGAGGAACACAACAAGTCACAAATATACAGGGTGTCCCATTAAAATTTTTGTATCGGACGTCACGTGATCAAAAAAAAAATACCTCTTTGGGTGACACAGTAATAAGAAAAGATAATATATTTGCTCTTATTTCAACCCCCAAAATTATAATTCGCTACTACTGCCCAGTTCCGATATATTGCTTATCTTAATCGTCATGGGACGATTTGTGGAGCATATATAACACATTAAATTTATTTGTGTGTTATCAATTTCTGTATTAACTAGAAGACCGCGCGTGAAATCTAGAGATACACATGCAAAGAGCACATGAAAGATACTTGTTTGAACTGTGTATAGTTCCTTTTTGTTGATTATTTTTGTATTATGAACTCTTATTTAGGTTTTTTGACGTATGTTTATAAATAACGTTACTTCCAACCTTGTTTAAAACAATAAATATATTAAAATTCCAGTTGAAGGTCCCCTACACTCAGTAAATCAGTTTGATTTGTAACTGCAAAAATAATCTTTATGTGCACTTTGTTAAGTGCACAATATTCGACAATACTGAATTAGTTGCTCGAATGTATCAAACAGGGTCAATGAACACACATACATTTGCCTCATTCCGGAATTATGTAAAATAAATTATGATTTATATATCATATATTTAAGAAAAGCATACTGAATCAAATTGAATAGCTGTCCTCTGTGAAATTCAAATTAAGGTTCAAATTTACAATAAGCTGAGTCATTGATCTTTCAGATATCATTTTTAAAGCTATTATCTTTTTTAACTAAAAACCTGTTAAAATCTCTTATAGGTACCGCCATAAGCGTTCACTCACAAACGATACCACTGAATGCATATAACAAACATGTCGCAGCTTTAAGTACAAATCTGAAATTAGTTACAAAAAAAGCTATGTATATAAAACTAAATCATGGATTTTCTACAGTATGGTATTATTCAGCTCAAGCCAAGTTGACGATCAAGAAATTTATCAATGATTTATAAATATACCGTAAATAAGTCCAAACTATTTTTATATGAGCACACAATTCCTACCTTCTATTTTTGAAATCAATGAGACTTCAGATACCTCCCTAGGTAACTTAGCAATCCTCTCTCGTACAATCTCGTCAGAAGAAGCAATGTTTAGCTCCATATCCTGGATGGCCTTGATCAGCTCCTCTGGCTCAGGAGGATCTCCAGCAGGTGTGTGTGGACTGAGGTGCACTTGTGTTCCAAGGGTCCCACCAGATTTCTCGATCGGTTTCTCATTTTCAGACTTCTTTCTCTCTCTTGCTGGGCTTTTCTTTATTCGCTTCGGAGCTGGTGGATATCCTATAACTGAAGCATTTTTGATACAGCAATGGTGTGTCGTTTCGCTTCTTACTTGTTGGAGAGAGGTCAAATTATCAGAATTAGAATTTTGAGTCTGACAAATTTGTCGCTACAGCAGATATTATTACTTCATTGTTTTACTCTTTACGTCAGTGGTAGTATTATAATCGCGAAAAATTTGGACGTTTCATGTCCTCTACATCACGAATTAAACGGTGAAAAATGCTCATGCCTTGCTTTTCGGCCGTTTAGAGATAACTAAATAACCCTTTTTCATAAATTTTCGGAGGTGGTGGACTAATTTTTATTTATGAAGTACTTTCTGTTGCACATGGAAATTTTCTGTGGAAATTCATGTTGCCTATATCTAGTTGTTTCCAAAACTAGCTTATATTTGAAACGAAATATCTTTCAGCAACTGTGGACTTTATTTGATACCACAAACTTTGATAATCATATCCGCAAATTATTTTAACGTAACGATCAAAAATGGTACCAACAATGAAATTATATTTTTGCTAAAGATTTTTTGCTCTGTAGCCTAAACATCAATGAAAAGTTTATCTTTCAACAAGTGATTTTTATGATGGGCAAGCAAATCGTGTTGAATCAGTACGACTATTGACTGTTAGAACCAGCTAGATCATAGCTTCCTCAAGGTTTCTTTATACCACCTTACATATTCAAAAATATACCCAGTGACATAGAAAACGGAATACCCAGTTAATGAATTTGTGGTTCTTGGGTTTTTAGGCAGGCGTCGTTTAGCGTTAAGGCTTGACGTTTCGCCACCACGAGTGGATGGCATCTTCAGAAGCTATTTCACTTTGGCGACTTCCAAAGTACTAACGGCTGGAGGATCTGCACCTGCATTTATACCTGTCAACGGTGACGTGGCCCGATCAGGTAACGTTGGTAGCCCCGCCCCCTTGCGATATGGCAGTGTCTTCAGGTCCTTTAGGATGGTCACCCATGTCCGGTTGACTTTCTGTATTACTTCTTTTCTATTGAAATTATTGTGGTGTTTTTGTATCTCGATGGCTTCTCTGTTAAGTCTGGCATAGTATGAAGATGTTGCGGCAAGAACCTGAGTTTCTTCAAACTTGATCTTATGGCATCCTTCCTTAAGCGCATGTTCGGCTACCGCTGATGTTTCGGTATAACCTAGTCGACAGCTAGCCTTATGTTTTGAAATCCTTGTGTTTATCGATCGCTTCGTTGTTCCTATGTATACACTCCCACATGTGCATGGTATGCGATAAACCCCCGGTGTAGTGAGTGGGTCTCTTTTATCCTTCACCGTTCTCAAATACACCTGTATCTTTCTTGTGGGCTTGTAGATGGTCTTGACGTTTTCTTTTCGTAACATTTTTCCTATTCTGTCTGTTATTCCTGGCACATATGGTAGAAAAGCTCTAGCTATCGGTTCAGGTTCTTGTTTTGCCCTATTTCTTCTCATTGTTCTTGTTATTTCTTTCTCTGTATAGCCGTTTGCCTTAACAGCGTTCTTTAGGTGTGCCAGTTCGGTGTCGAGTTCCTCTGGTTCACACACTTTTCTAGCCCGATCTGTCAAAGTTCTAATAATTCCGTACTTCTGAGATGGGTGGTGGTTTGATTCTTTGTGTAAGTACCGGTCAGTATGTGTTGGTTTTCTATATACCTTGTGTCCTACTGTAGCTCCATTTCTTGTTAGAAGAACATCTAGGAATGCCAGTTTTTTGTTTTCTTCTACCTCCATGGTGAACTGGATATTTTTATGCACGCTGTTCAGGTGTTCTAGAAATCCTTTTAGCCTGCTTTCTCTTCCGTGGTTCCAAATGACAAACGCATCGTCCACGTATCTAAGCCATATCTTGGGCTTGTATTGAGCGCTTTTCAATGCTGTCTGTTCGATCTTCTCCATTACAAAGTTCGCTACTACTGGGCTTAAAGGGCTTCCCATGGCTATACCTTCGATTTGTTCGTACATTTTGGAGTCCCAGACGAAGTAGGTTGTTGTTAACACGTGTCTGAAAAGGTTCGTTATGTCCTCTGGAAATATGTTCTGGATGTGTTCAATTGCATCGTTTAATGGCACCTTTGTGAACAATGACACAACGTCGAAGCTGACCAGCATATCGGATTCTTCCAGCTGTATGACTTTGATTTTTGAAATGAAATGGGCTGAGTCCTTGACATACGAGTCGGTTCTTCCAACGTATGGCTGTAACAATGAGGTAAGATGTTTGGCTAACTCGTAAGTAGTCGTAAGTAGGCGAACTTATTGCGCTAACGATCGGGCGAAGTGGAACGTTGGGCTTGTGAATTTTTGGCAATCCATAGTCTAGGTGTCAGCGCTTCACTGTTGCATACCTTCTTCTTGGTTTCTTCGTCGATGTTTGAATTCTTCACCATGGTGTTAGTTTTTCTTACTATGGCCTTGGTCGGGTCTTTTGGTAGAGTGCGGTAGGTATCTGGATCTAGCAATGCCTTTATTTTATTTCTATACAAGCCCAAGATATGGCCTAGATACGTGGACGATACGTTTGTCATTTGGAACCACGGAAGAGAAAGGCTAGAAGGATTTCTAGAACACCTGAACAGCGTGCATAAAAATATTTAGTTCACCATGGAGGTAGAAGAAAACAAAAAGCTGGCATTCCTTGATGTTCTAACAAGAAATGGAGCTACTATAGGACACAAGGTATATAGAAAACCAACACATACTGACCGGTACTTACACAAAGAATCAAACCACCACCCATCTCAGAAGTACGGAATTATTAGAACTTTGACAGATCGGGCTAGAAAAGTGTGCGAACCAGAGGAACTCGACACCGAACTGGCACACCTAAAGAACGCTCTTAAGGCAAACGGCTATACAGAGAAAGACATAACAAGAACAATGAGAAGGAATAGGGCAAAACAAGAACCTGAACCGATAGCAAGAGCTTTTCTACCATATGTGCCTGGAATAACAGACAGAATAGGAAAAATGTTACGAAAAGAAAACGTCAAGACCATCTACAAGCCCACAAGAAAGATACAGGAGTATTTGAGAATGGTGAAGGATAAAAGAGACCCACTCACTACACCGGGGGTTTATCGCATACCATGCACATGTGGGAGTGTATACATAGGAACAACGAAGCGATCGATAAACACAAGGATTTCAGAACATAAGGCTAGCTGTCGACTAGGTTATACCGAAAAATCAGCGGTAGCCGAACATGCGCTTAAGGAAGGATGCCATAAGATCAAGTTTGAAGAAACTCAGGTTCTTGCCGCAACATCTTCATACTATGCCAGACTTAACAGAGAAGCCATCGAGATACAAAAGCACCACAATAATTTCAATAGAAAAGAAGAAATACAGAAAGTCAACCGGACATGGGTACCCATCCTAAAGGACCTGAAGACACTTTTTTTTTTTTTTTTTTTTTATGGACAACCTCCCGCAAAGGCTAAAAGCCTATGTCGCTGTAGAAGCGCTGCGAGAGGATAAGTGTCGGTGCACGTTAGATTTGAAGCGCTGCAGGTTGTAGCCGGCGGGAAACAAATTCCCTGGCAGCTCGTTCCACAGCGTCGAAGTTCTCCAAAAGAAGGAATGCTGGAGGAGACTGGTTCGTGGCGTAGGGACCTCGACCTGGTAAGGGTGAGCTCGCAGAGCCTCTCTAGTGTTCCTCGTTCGGGCGGCCTTTGCTGTTATTACCTGGGAGAGCTCACTCGAACATCTTCCGTGATAGAATCTGTAGAACAGGGATAGGTCAGCCACCCTTCTTCGATGTTCCAGGCTATGGAGGTCTTTTGTGAGGTTAGGCGTATCGATTAGTCTAATTGCTCTCTTCTGGATGGTATCCAGAAGCTTTAGAGAGTGATTGGGAGCGCATCCCCACACATGGGAGCAATACTCCAGCGGTGGTCGGATCTGTGCCTTGTAGAGCAGCAGCAGCTGCTCTGGTGTGTACAGCTTCCTACAGCGGAACAGAACTCCAAGCTTCTGGGATGCCGCTTTAGCAATACCGACGACGTGGTCGTGCCAAGACATGTTGTTGTTGATGTTGACCCCCAAAAGCTTGACGGAAGGTGACTCTTCTATGGGGTGACCCTCCATTTCCAATGTTGGTAAGCCAGTGTGAGACTTCTTTGTAAGTGTTGTTGACTGGGTTTTCTGTACGTTGAACTGTACTTTATTTACTAATCCCCACTCGACAATTTTTTTGATATCTGCGTTGATCTGTGAGGCATGCTGCTGTCGTCGACGTACCGTCTCCTGGGATGATAGTGGCTTGCCTGGTTCCATGCACGATATCAATGTACTGTCGTCTGCGAAGCTGTAGATTGGATTGGATGTTATTTCCAGCAGCTCGTTGATGTACAGCAGGAACAGTGCAGGGGATAAAACAGATCCCTGAGGAACACCGGCGTTTATTGAAAATACGTCTGATGAACAGCCTTCGACTACAACGAACAGAGATCGGTCGTTCAAAAAGCTGTTCAGCCACTGGCGCAGACCAGGTGGTAGTCCATAAGCAGCAAGCTTGACTAGAAGTCCCTCATGCCACACTCTGTCGAAGGCTTTCGATATGTCAAGCGCAACAACACGGGATTCGCCATGGTTTTCAATGGCTCTATTCCACAAGTGAGTGACATAGGCCAGAAGGTCACCCGTAGACGTGTGCTTACGGAAGCCATACTGGCGATCATTTATGATGTTATTATTGTCCAGGTATTTCAGGATCTGTGTGTTAATGACAGTCTCCATAACCTTGGACATGATGCTGAGAAGAGCCACAGGTCTATAGTTTGTGGGATCGGTTTTTATGCCTTTCTTAGGGATGGGTTGTACGCAGCCAATTTTCCATGAAGCGGGAAACACGCCTTGCTGATATGATAGTTTGAAGAGCTTGCAAAGAATAGGTGCAAGCTCAGCGGCACAGCGTTTAAGGACAATGGCTGGAATTTGGTCGGGACCAGTAGCTTTCTTCGTGTTTAGCTTCTGGAGGATGCTTTTTACATCTCGATGTTGAAATTTGACCTCTGTCATTCTCGAGTTTACGTTTATGTTGGTGGTCGGATTACTTCCTTGGAAGTCTACAGTAGAATTGGCTGCGAAAAGCCTTCCTAAGATGTCTGCTTTTTCTTTAGGAGCAGAAGCGATGGACTTGTCCTCTCTGGTCAAGGGTGGTATTGAGGAATAGGAAAAGTTCTGACTAACAGCCTTAGCTACAGACCAGAATGTTCTGGACGAACTAGGACATGAGAGGAGCTTGTTCTTAATTTTTTGGTTGTGTTCCTCCTTGCAGTTGTCAATCACGCGTTTACAGTGGCTTCTAGCGTCGATAAAACTGCGGTGGTTCTCGGCGTTTGGATTTTTCCTCCATTCCTTGTAATGTTGGTTTTTGGAGGTAACTGCATCTCTACAACGCTGATTAAACCATGGCTTATTTTTGGAGGGACGCTTGACGACATGTGGAATATAGGCCTCCATGCCGGACATTATTACCTCTGTTATTTCTTGGGCGCAAGCTGATGGGTCTCGTGACTTGAAGCAGACGTCGTGCCAGGGAAAGGACTGGTAGTATTCCCTTAGGTCGTCCCACTTTGCTGATCCGTAATGCCAGACACGCCGAGGCATTGTATGGTGGGGATCTGGAGAATGCATCCTGCATAGTGTTGAGACGGTGTTATGGTCAGACGATCCTAGTGGAGCGGTTACTTCCACTGTGTAAATTGTTGGGGTAGTTGTTAGGTATAGGTCCAGCAGACTGGCAAAATCTCCGTGGCGGCTGGGGATTCTTGTTGGTTCTTTAACTATCTGCTCCAAGCCGCAGCTAATAGCAAAGGCTTCAGCTTCACGTCCCTCGTCGTCCGTTTTGTTTGAGTGTTTGAGCCAGTATGAGTTGTGAAAGTTGAAGTCGCCCAGAAAGACTATCTCTGAATTAGGATGACCTGACTGCAGCGCGTCCACAGTGGCTGAAAGCTTCTCGAAGAGCTCTTTGCAGTTGTTACTACTTGGTGGCCTATAGATGCAGCATATGAATTTGGAATGATTTTGGAAGGATATTTTAAGCCATATGATGTCAAATCCTTCCAGTTCGAGCTCTTCCTCTCGATGACAAGAAAGTCCAGATTTAACGTACACGCATACGCCAAACCTACGTCTAAATCGGGTGTATAAGTCATAGCCGGGATATCTGAAGCAATTATCCATTGTTGAAGAGCCGACTTGAGTTTCCGTAAGAGCCAGAATGTGTGGCTTCTCTGTCTGAAGATGTTGATGGACAGAGTTTATGTTGGAGGCAAGACCTCGTATATTTGTAAAATCGGCTCTGAACACGTTTCTCTGGCCTTCGGGCCTGTCGTCAGTGCGAAGTTGCTGCGAAGGACGGCTTGTGTTGATAGCCTGATGAGGAGTGGCAGCGAAATTTTTTAAACGAACTTCGCTTAATGTTCCCCCCGGACCACCTGGCACCCGGAGATCCGAACGGCCAGGTATTTTACCTCCGGAATCTTTTGATCCTGGAAGAGCCATTGAGCATTTTTTACTTCTAATTAATCCAATTTGTCACTTATGAGAAACCGGGAACATCGGCCCAGCGACGGAACATGAACCATAAGGCCATTTGGCGCCGCCTATTTTCGGGAACCTATTTCTAGTTTCCCGGAAATATTCCGATGTGGGGGTGATTGCACCGCGGGCGAAGCTAAGTGACTCCACTTCTCCCCCCTGACCTGAAGACACTGCCATATCGCAAGGGGGGCGCAAGGGGGCGGGGCTACCAACGTTACCTGATCGGGCCACGTCGCCGTTGACAGGTATAAATGCAGGTGCAGATCCTCCAGCCGTCAGTACTTTGGAAGTCGCCGAAGTGAAATAGCTTCTGAAGATGCCATCCACTCGTGGTGGCGAAACGTCAAGCCTTAACGCTAAACGACGCCGGCCTAAAAACCTAAGAACCCCAAATTTATTGGACGATGGCCGCGAAAGCCTTAAACAGTACCAGTGTTAATGATTTATCACAAAGAATTTCTAGACATATATTTGTATGTGTATGTAGATATTTGTTTATGTGAGGATAAAAAGTTTTTCAACCATATAGATCATCACTTGAACTCGTAAAATGTATTAAGTTGGAGCTAGAGTATTGCCGACCGAATATTATCAATAGTTTTGAGAACTGTAGCTCGCCATCGTTCGCGATTTACTGTCAGCTCAGTGGCGCTCTTGATACTGGTATCCAGCAACTGTTTCGTCGTATCCACCCAGCGTGTAGGGGAACGGCCACGGCGCCGCCCACTTGGGGCATGACCTGAACTAAAAGTTCCTCCATATTATCGCTTCTGTGTATATGCAGAATGCAAGAGGATAGTCTTTTTGGATTACCGAGCTCATCCAGTATGGAAACGTTAGTTCGATGGACGGCATAAGGAACTCTCAGCATTCTCCTCTACGTCCACATTTCAAAAACATCTATGCGAGCTCAATCTGCCTTTTTAGCAGTCCTAGCTTCCGAGGCATACAAAAATATGGAGAACACACGAGACTCAACCAGCGACATTTTGGTAGCTTTAGTGATGTTATGGTCACGCCATATTTTAGTAAGCTTTGTCATGGCCACACGTGCCTGTTGAATGCGCCGTCGAATCTCATTTTCACAGCTACCTGGATAATCGATCAAAGAACCAAGGTACACAAAACTTTTAACTACTTCACAATAGCCTACTGACTTTATTTCTCGATGATTATCATGCTCTCTATCTACGATCGTAACCTTAGTCTTGTTGTAGTTAATACCAAGACCATATGCTGCACTGGGTTGATCTAAGATGTTTAATAGAGCTACTGGTTCTTCCTGAGAATCAGCAATAAGGGTCGTATCATTAGCTAATCTTAAGTTGGATATTTTGCTTCCGCCAATAGTTATACCGCCATTCCAATTGTCCAATAGGTACCTGTCTCATCACAAATTCAAAGTAAATGTTAAATAACATCAGAGATAATACACATCCCTCACGAACTCCTTTTCTGGTTGCAGTTTGACCATGTAGATAGGAGAGGTTTTTTTGGTATTGTCTTTCTGTTCTTACAAAAAGTAAGTACTGTGACAATTGTGTGTTAGCTCCAATTTGTATTCAATCGTCATAAAGTCATTGTGGAGAGCTGGTTTAACCTCTTACTTACCAAGAGTAAGAAGGCAAGAGAATTTTCATCAGTTGATCGAGCTTTATAGGTGGTAAATAGTGAGGTTATGTGAGGGTGGATTGTACTTCAGAGAAATATCCAAGAAGATGGACAGAGAAGACGCAAATACGGTCATTATTGGCATGTTGGTATTGAATCGAGAAGGCTGTACATGGAAAGCTAGAGGTTCAGGACGTGTCAGAAGAACAACCCCACTTGAAGATTGCTATCTCAAGCTTTTGGCTCTATGGGACCGCTTCACAGCCTCAAGGTCACTTGAACACCAATGGTTTGGAAAGCATGGCATGCCAATCACAATGCAAACAGTTTATTGCTGGATCAGAAGTTTTGGACTAACTTCATATCACACTCTGTTGGTCCTACCTCTCATTCCTAGACACCAAAGTGATTGACTGGATTGGTATAGAGAATGGCAGAACTGGAGCCTTCAATAGAATAACATTATCTTTAGTGATGAATCCAGATTCTGTTTGGGCATGCATGATGCCCACACATGGGTGAGAAGGCAGCATGGTGAAGAACAAAATTCTCAATTTTTTCTTTTGGAATGGCATGGGCACACTGTCCAAATTATGGTATGGTAGGCGATTGCTAATGGCATTAGGTCACCTTTGGTATTCATCAGAGGCAACATGACTGCCATCCAGAAGGCAGTGGAACCACATGTTCTGCCTATTATTTGCACGCTCCCCAATCCACTTTTCCAGATAATGCACAACCACATGTAGCCAGAATCATGTTAGCCCATTTTGAAGAGAATCAAGTCAATTTGTCGCCTTGGCCCAATAAATCTCCTAATTTTCCACCTATAGAACATGTAATAATAATAATATAATAATAAACGTCTTTTATTTGCAAAAATAAATCGATTGCTTACTTAGAAGGCGAGGTTTAGATTGAGATCTATTCTTCCACCTAACCTCCTGATCAGCACATATATAGAGCAGACTCTAGCAGTACTTTGGCATAAGGTACAATATGGTTGGGATGAAATACCTCAAGAGGAAATCAATCATTGTATTAGAAGTATGCAATGTTCAATTCATCATTGTTTTGCTTCCTTCCAATGGTTTGATTTTTCTCAGATTTTGAATGTCTACCCTGAGGCACATGAATTCCAAAAATTATTGTAATAAATTCATTATTACTGGGTATCCTGTTTTCTGTCATTTAGTATAGCATAAGGTGCTGAAACTTTATTCCAATTGTGTTTTTGATCCTTAAGTGATAGGACTGCCACTAAAGAAGTGAATTGCATGAAAAATTCATTACTGCCAATGAAAATAATTCAATTATTTTAAAAAAATACATAGTATCACTGTGTGAAGGTAAAGTCAGCTAGAATCAAGTTGATTCTTTCAGTAAGATATATTTGATATTAGAACCAATTCTGTGAATCTGTTTGTTATGTGTAGATTATCTTCAATGATTGTGGCACATTTAATAAACTACAGTCAAGTTTTCATGTGACTTACAGGTAGAGTACAAGCTTGGTAATGTGATCACAAAAAGTCCTGATGTGTTCATATTACTGAAACTGTGCATACTAATAGACGACTCAGAAATATTAAAAAAACATAGTCAAACTGCATACAACTCTTACTATTTTAATAATACATTTATTTCAAATCTCTTGCAGAAAAAATGAAGTGATTTTGAATTGTTTTTGCTTAATAGATAATTTTTTTATAGTTATGTCTTCAATTATATTTGACACATTCTAATAAGTAGATTTTATTTCAACTTCTGGAGCCCAAACTGCTTCTTAGTGTGACACTCTAGTACCAGAGTTTGGGAGGATCTCACAAACATGTCCTCCAAATTCTTGTCAGTGATATACTCGTCTACTTGATCACTATCTTCAGTTAAAACTGTATACTGTATTCCCTCTCAAGTACAACAAGAAACCATCTATAAAGTGGCATCTCCAATTCCAGAAATTTAGCATTTATTTATGTGCATTTTAGGTAGCTTTCAAGAATTGAATTGCTTTTGTTTTCGATAAGACAAACTGTGGGCTTAGCAATGCCATATTTCTTCGCTAGTATGGTAATGCTCAAACCTTTATTAACGTCTTCTAGAATTTGTGCTTTTTTTGAAAGAGACAAACATTTCAATTTCCACTCAGCTCCATTTCAAGTTCAATGTTTCTCAACTTGACACAAACAGAATGATAACTACATACATACAACAAACTAAAAATGACTGGAATGAAATAACTACTATGCTCTATTCATATTACCAAGATTATACCATGTTAATATTAAAAAGTAATGCTAATATAAGATATTGTGTTCATATTACTGGGCTATTGATCTTACCAAGCTTGTACTAATAATAATAATGTGAAGTTTGTCTCATATGTAGCTGTAGGAGAAAGGCGGCATGAGGATATGAGAGCAATATTATGTATTGTTATTTTACCTAAAGCTCTTTTGAATTCACTGATCAGAACACTGTCATATATCCCTCGTTCTTCCCAAATGTTAAGCAACCTATCTAAGCTGTTTTTTGTTTTTTCATCACTTTTGGACATATGTTCAAATGCTTTCTTCAAGTGTAGTCCAAATTCTTTACCATACTCTGGGCCTTTTTTCCTACTGTTTTGTATAACATCATTAGCAAGGTACATAAAGGTCAGTTTTTTACTTTCTTTTGCTAAAAATAATAGAGTTATTACTGGAAGTTATTAAGAGCTATATTACCTTTTATTAATTCTCTCATCCATAATTTTGCCACAGTGCTGTAATGTTTCCGATGATGGATCAACCACAATGAAAGAGTTTGTATGCTTTGTGAGGAATTGTTCAGCTCTGTTAATTTTTTTATAAAAGCTGTCTCTGTAAAGCCACCTGCCATCGTATGCCCTGTTTATTATCTAAATAAGCTTAAAAATTGGCAATATTATGGTAAATGTCTGACACTAATGCAAAACACTTCGTGGAACCGAGGAATTATCAAAGCAAAAACAGTGAAAAAGCTGAAAAACACTGAAACGATAAACGATGCTTGACAGCAGCATTTTTTAGGTTATATTCATGAGTGATATTCTATGGTTATATTTTCATTAACAGAACCACAGAACATCTTCTGAATGCACAAAATAGGTACGATTATCTGGATGCTGATGCATGGCCGACTCTACACTAGGCCGGAGCCTTAGATGTGGCAACGTGGCTTAGCTGTCAAATAGTGGCCCTATAGTTTCAGAATAATTATTACATTTTATATGTATTAGAGTTCATCTGGGTTAATAAATTAAGAAAAAAATACTTTTTAGAACTACTACTACTAATACCACTTACATCTGATGTCTGGTTCATCATAGTCAGACACTACAAAATAGAAATAAAGCAACCTGTTTCCTGCTGCCACTTCCACTGCCACTTAAATGAACACTCAATTTACTTTGTAAATTGTCACTTGAGCTAGAAAAATTCACTATTAGATCACTGTGAAGCCATTCTTGCTGGTCTTGATTCCCTTTCACTATAAAATCTTTTCGTAGGTATGCCCAGATGCATGCCCTCGTTGGCTTGCCCAGACGGTTTCTATTAACTGTATTTTTCTGTGATATTTGGGAGGTCCAGAAAACATTGTAGGTACCACATTGTGCTCTAAAATAAATCTTATCCTTTGAAATGTTTGTAAAGTATTGTCTCTCTAACTTGAGCTAGAAAAATTCACTATTAGGTCACTTTGAAGCCATTCTTGCTGGTTTTGTATTCCCTTTCACTATCAAATCTTTTCGTAGGTATGCCCAGATGGCCATGCCCAGATGCATGCCCAGATGAGTTCTATTAACTGTCTTTTTCTGTGATATTTGGGAGGTCCAGAAAACATTGTAGGTACCACATTGTGGTTTAGAATAGGTCTTATCTTTTAAAATGTATGTAATTATTGTCTTTATTCTTATAAATATAACCAGCCCTTATGAGAAATACCTTTCACCCACTTCTGTTTATGTCCTCCATTGGAAGCACTAATTGCTAGTGCAACCTGGTACTACACAATTTGCAGGCATCTTTTTATCTTTATAGTTTCGTTTGTGTAGGTAAATAATTAGAAACACATTAAAAATCACCTTCCACTCTTCGTTGTTACTCTGGAAGGTTATGTTGGTATGTCCTTGATTGACTAGTGCAACCTGGTACTACACACTTTGCAGGCATCTTTTTACCTTTATAGTTTCGTTTGTGCAGGTAAATAATTAGAAACACATTAAAAATCACCTTCCAACCATATTTTCTGCTCTGGAAGAATACACATGACTTAACCTCAAATAAAAACCCGGCCCGCTGATTCGGTGTTGCCATATTTCATGCTCCGGCCTAGTGAGTAAAGTCGGCCATGCTGGATGTGCTATTTATTTATGATGCTGTTAACCATGGCCGACTTGTTAACACTAGCGCTGCTATGGTGGCATGATGCAAAATTTACTGACAGATTGAAATTTGTTGTTCGTACGACAACAATCAGCACAATATCTCAGGTTGGCGCTGTTGGCGGCAATCACAGGCTCATCCCGCCATTTTGGGTGTGTATCTGTCAAAAGAAGCATATGCGTCGGTGGACACCATTGACGCAAGATCGACGCTGCTCATTGCTGAAACAAAATGCATAGTGCGTAGTGCGTTGCTGGTTGCTGTCTAATGTCACTATTGTCAGTTTATTTCGAAATTCGAAACTGAAAATTTATGATCAACAACAAAATAGGTTTTAAAACGTAGTAATTGTATTATTTTACTTCCCACACCGATATGTGAGGGGAGTATTGTGATCGCGAAAATTTTCGATTTTGAGATAATACGCTTTTTGGGCGTTTTATGATGTGTACATAACGAAAATCGACGTCACTTATTTCTGTCGGTCTGTCTGTCTGTCGGTCTGTCTGTCTGTTGACGTTTTTCTAGCCTAGTAATCTCAGTAACTGCTGCATGGTTTTTGATGAAATTTGGGTAGCGTAATGCTGTTGATCATTTCCTACTCTTTTTTGGGTGGGAGTGAAATTGAAGTGGTGGGGAGGGGGTGGGGGGTTGTAAAACTGAAAAATTTGTTGTATAAATAATGGGCTCTACATGGACCTGTGACTTTCTTTCAGAGGTCTACCGCCATAATACATTTTTTTAGGTCTATCCCACGTTCATCCGAACATTACCTTGCCTATTATAGAAGCCAAGGAAATTTTCTGATGTATAGATGCTTTAGATAATTTTGTATTGTGTAACGGTAATTATTGAATTGATTTTAATGACATTAATAACAGGTCCAACTTCGTTTTTCGGCGATTTGGGGGTTCCTGGTCGTTTTCCACATTTTTCTAGAGGGGGCAAGATTGGCGCAGTTTGGGGGTGGGAGGTTGTGGAACTAAAAAAATGGTTTTATTCGTAGTAAGCTCTTCATTGCCCTGCAAAGGGACGACGTAATATCCTTCTCAGCTTTATTCGCTACCCTTCCTTACACAAAACATAATTTTTGAAATTATATTGTTGACAATTCTGTACTTAATTGATAGCAATGACATTTTTAACCAAACCGTGTGCCATGGTAGAGATCGATAGTCTATGGTTTTTGAAGATTTTATGTTAGAGGCGGTGGAACCGTGGAACTGAATTAAAAAAGAAACATACAATCTAAAAGCCGTCTAAACTCTGTTTTGGGGTACTCTAGGGATCTCTGATCATTATCTACTTTGTTTTTACTTCCCACACCGATAGGTGAGGGGAGTATTGTGATCGCGAAAATTTTCTGTTTTGAGATAATACGCTTTTTGGGCGTTTTATGATGTCTACATAACGAAAATCCATGTCTGTCTTGCTGTCGGTCTGTCTGTCTGTTGGCGTTTTTCTAGCCTCGTAATCTCAGTAACCGCTGCATGGATTGTGATGAAATTTGGGTAGCGATATGTTGTGGGGTCGTAGTAGGTAATGTTCGTATAATTTTGGAAACCATTGTACGGGGGCGGAGTAATTAGCAAAAAACAAAAATTTTCAAATATTCCTCAAACTCCGTTTTTAGGCGTTTTAGGGGTTCCTGATCATTTTCTACTTTTTTTTTGAGTGGGGGTGAATTTGGGGTGGTTAGTGGGTAGGGGGTTGCAAAACTGAAAATTTTGTTGTATTCATAATGGGCTGTCCATTGACCTGTGAATGAAAGACCTAGCGGCATAATACACTTTTTTAGGGCCATCCGAACATGCCTTGCTTATTATAGAAGCGAAAGGACTTAGAATTTGTGATGAATACATACGGGTATTGCTTTAGATCGTATTACTACCGCGGCGAGGATGGAAAACGCGTATGTTTTCGAAAAATCGTGTCAGTCATAGTTTTGCGCATCTTGAAATGCACAGAACTAGTTTTGCGCAACTTTAAATGCACAAAACTAGTTCTGTGATACGGAATGACAACCAAAGTGAATATTCGTTATGCATTGTGTGTCAAACAGCATCAAAAACCTACTGTTTAGGTTTGGTTAGGTTGGGTTAGGTTAGGTTCTTGCAATATAAGTACGAATCGTGAAAACGCAAAAAGAGGTTTGGAAGCACAAGCCAATTTGATGCTCACACAATCAAATAAACATTTAAACCAGCCTCAGTTGGCGATTTATTATTTGTTGGTATTCATAAAAATATATTTAACTTCTCCAACTTTATATTTATTTGAATCCGTCGCTGGCGGGCTGGCGCTGATTAAATGGAAGAAGCAGAATTTGTGCTGGTCATTCAGAAAATATACAGAACTAGTCCTGTGCATTTCAAGTTGAACAAAACTAGTTCTGTGCCTCTCAAGATGCTCAAAACTAGTTCTGCATATTTGGTAATGCTCAATAGCCGTATAAAATTCATATTTCGGGTTTGGGAAATATTTATTGCTCAAAACTAGTTCTGCGTATTTTTTTCGGGCATTGCCCGAATTCGGGTATTGAGCGTAACATATACATACAAGTATTGTTTTAGATCGTTCTCTATTGCGTAATGCGAAATTTATTGAATGGATTTTAATGGGATTTCGACACAGTATTAATACCTCGGCGAGGATGTAAAAGCGTATGTTTTGGAAGAATCGTGTCAGCGGCGGCGCAGCAATAAAGAAAAAACTAAAAATATAAAAAAGCTCAAACTTCGTTTTTAGACGGTTTGGAGGCTCCTGGTCGTTTCGTATCGTCCAGTTGAAACATGGAAAAAAAACTGTATGGCGTCCTAGACCTAGTCCCTAAGGAGGGAGATTTTTTTGCGGGCGGGTGGCCGATGATTTAGTTGCAAGGGAATTTGAAACTATAGCTTCATGCAGTGAGAAAATAATAAAATGGTATCATCATTATGTGTGGGAAGTACTGAGTCAATCAACTTGAGTCCATTTTTTTTGAGGTGGTTGAAATGAACTGAGCTAGGATGGGGTCTCGGATAGGGTGGTTGGGAAACCCCGGAGCGCTTTTGATAGTCCTCTAAATAATTATTATATTGCTAATATAATCTGCTTTTGAATATCGGAAAATCGGCATGCCATATGATTAGGATATCTGTTAAATATTACATAATAAACCGTAATGTGTGTGGGAAGTACTGAGTCAAGTAACTTGACTCCATTTTTTACTTCCCACACCGATAGGTGAGGGGAGTATTGTGATCGCGAAAATTTTCGATTTTGAGATAACACACTTTTTGGGCGTTTCATGATGTCTACATAACGAAAATCCACGTCACTCATTTCCGTCGGTCTGTCTGTCTGTCGGTCTGTCTGGACGCATTTTTCTGTCCTCGTGATTTCAGTAACCGCTGCATGGATTGTGATGAAATTTGGGCAGCGATATGCTGTGGGGTCGTAGTAGGTAATGCTGCTATAATTTTGGAAATCGGTGCATTGGCGGCGGAGTAATTAGCAAAAAACGAAAAATTTCAAATATTCCCCAAACTTCGTTTTTAGGCGTTTTAGGTGTTCCTGATCATTTTCTACTTTTTTGGGTGGGGGTGGAAATTGGGGTGGTTGGGGGTTGGGGGGTTGTAAAATTGAAAAATTTGTTGTATTCATAATAGACTACCCACTGACCTGTGAAGGAAGACCTAGCGACATAAATAACTTTTTTAGGTCTATCCGAACATTGCCTTATGCCTATTACAGAAATTAAAGGAATTTTTTCCGATGTATAACATATGAGTATTGCTTTAGATCGTTCTATATTATGTAACGAAGAAACTGTTCAATTGATTTTAATGAAATTTTGACGCAGTATTACTACCGTGTCGAGGATGGAAAATGCGTATGGTTTTTATAAATCGTGCCAGTAGCGGCGCAGAAATAATAAAAAAACTAAAAATATAAAAACAGCTCAAACTTCGTTTTTAAGTGTTTTAGAAGTTCCTGATCATTTTCTGAGTTTTTTTTTGGGTGGGGGTGAAATTGGGGTGGTTGGGGGGTGGGGGTATTGGAAAACTGAAAAGTTTGTATTATTGATAATAGGCTGTTCATTGACTTCATTGACCTGTGCAGGAAAGACTTAGCGGCATATGACAATTTGGGGGGGGGTACTGGCGATGATTTTGTTGCAAGGGGATCTGAGACTAAATCTTTATGCTATGGGAAAATAATAAACTGGTATCACCGTAATGTGTGGGAAGTACTGAGTCAATCAACTTGACTCCATTTTTTGCCTCATGTGAACGTGAATGTTTGCAATTTAGTATGCATTTGCATATATTATAAACAATCCGGAGTATCATTGCTATTACAATACCAGTAACGATCGTGCCTTACAGCAGTGGGGAATTTCCCACTAAAAAACTCAGTGCAATAACATAATACTTGCCGTGTGCATACCGTGTGCGTGTGTGCATGTGTCGTCGCGATCGTCGACGCTGTCGCGTGTTCAATTCGCAAAGGGGCGCCGCGACCGCCGCGACGCCGGCGCCTGCGACGCCGCACCGTCTTTGCCAACGAAAATGGCGGACAGCGTCGCCGTGCTATGCTGAACAGCTGTTCGGTATCAAGAAGGCCTCGCTGCATGCTGTCGGTTGCGTGAAATGATGTGGTGGTCAACGATAAAAAGTGGCGGAGAGACAGAAGGTTGTATGAGCAGAAGATGAGGAGAAACGCGCACAGCCAGTCTTCCAATTTGCAGTTAGCAGACCAAGGAGATGAGGATTGTGTTAATTCTTCTTCTGGCGCGTCCGCGATTGCATCCTCGCCTGTAAGTTTCAATGATATTCTGTGCTTTTAAAGTATTGGGTGTCTCGGATTGGAACGATGAGTCACGTTTCGTGTTGTGTTGGTTGCAATATGACTGTTGTCAAGGTGCTATGTATTTTTTTGTACTGTAAGCGGGCAAACACGGAAACACCAAACAATTTAAAAATCATTAGGTTTCCATCTCATTCTTCCTCCTTTCGGGAGGACAGCATTCCTTTTGAAAATTACGATCTATTGTCTCCTTTGTTCTCTAAATGTCTGGCACCTTATCAATATATTATAACGCTGCGTTTAAGAAATTCTCACAAGCAAAAAAGGTATCGTCGTCCCGTAGATTTTCCAATTAGAGATATACCATTTTTTTGGACTTTTTAGATATCTACAGTTAAAAAAACTATTTTCTGTAGGTTTATCTGTCCAATAATGATCGACCACTCTATAATTCACAAAGTATTAAATGAGCGCAATGGTTCAAATAGCGACGTTGTTATTATACTATTCTCTACTTTTCAGAGCTATCCGAAGATATTCTTATTTTTCTGTAATGAATGATAATAATTTTAAATACTGTGATCTTAGAAGTAATTTTCAGACATCATCTTTGACAACACTCTGTCATCTATAAAGTCGATCCTGGATGAAAGTTTACATATTGGAGAAGGAATGTATCATGACTTTTTAAAAACACTCCAGTGGAAGCGCAATATCTACCATCTTAGATGCATGGAATATTTTTATTGCCTCTCTACATCGTCTTTGGGCTTAGAGAAATACTTTTCAAGAGGCATTCACAGAAACTATGATCGGGTTAACCCGATCACTTGGATCACTGATCCAGACGTTCGGAAGGTGATCTGGGATCAGTCAGAAATAGAGTCGGTTTCAGTTCACTCTTGATGATGTACAGTAAGTGATTACGATCGGATGATTCAGATCAGTAGCTGTTTTCCTTAACCACATGTATCTTATTCTTAAACTAAATTTTTCATTATTCGATGTTCGTTAAATCCATAAAGTAATAAATTCCTCTGTTTGACGTAAAACTATCTATCCGGATTCAGATCACTGTTTCCGTAAAGGCCTAAGATGACCAGAATCTTTTGTATAAATAATAAGGCCTTTACGAAACAATGATCTGGATCCAGATCGATAGAGATAGAGAAGTAGGATTTACAGATGGTTATAAGGAAAACAGCGACCGATCTGAATCATCCGATCGCGATCACTTACCGTACAAGAGTGGACTGACCCTATTTCTGACTGATCCTAGATCACTTTCTGAACGTCAGGATCCGTGATCCCTGTAATCAGGTTAACCCGATCATAGTTTTCGTCAAGATCTATAGTAAGGCTTTACGGAAACAGTGATCGCTATACAGTTCGTTTAGTATCGGCTGTTTAAGGATCAGTAAACCGTCTAGTTGGATCTTGTTTTATTTCCGAATGGATGAATCAGTTGATCACTGATAAGTGACAGCGCACCCAACATATATAACTCATTTAACCCATTTTTTATTATACGAGTATTTAATACTAACGGGAAATCGGTTTCAAATAGTAGGATTTATGATTCAATGGATCAAACGATCATCGAACAACTAAAAAAGAAAAACAGTTGCTGATTTGATAACCAGATCGAGATCACTTTCCGTGCAAGAGTGAACTGATCCTAGATCTCCTTGCGAAGCATCAAGATCAGTGTTAATCAGATCATAGTTTCCGTAAAGGCCTATAATGAATAATATAAATACCCTCAGTTGAGAAACCTGATACGTAATTTTAGATCGTTGTGCTGTTTTATTGCGGAGTAATTGAGAAAAAATGGAAATAAAAGTAATACTTTAACAGCCTGAATCTTAAAAATTGAGCATTTTAAGGCTCTATTTTCCTATCTGAATGTGAGGTCTATCACCTGTCAAGCGCTGTCGGTCGAATATTCGGCCACCCTGTATAAATTTCATTTAATAAGTGCGTCAGTGAATTTTTGAAAAATAATTATTTTTTATAATTTTAATTATAAGGTTTAGAAACATATTTGAATTGATAAAATATTATTTTTATGCGATAAGCAGAACAGTGAAGGTCGACCTTACTTTGGATCTTAAACTAATAGCTGTAGGTGATTGCTAGTTCGCGGCAGGAGCGATCCTGAAACGCCACTTTTTTCATGCACGCGATCTTTATTAAATACAAAATATATGACAAAAACGTTAATTTGGAATAAGTACCATCTTTTGATAGTTGTAGCAGGAAAGTAGCTTTTGTTCTTTTGCGAAACAACTTTCTAACCATATGGATGATTCTGAAATCTTAAAGAAAACAAAATGTTGAGTCTGCATCATTGTTGGTGAATCCAAAATGAGGGCCAGTAAGATAATGCTATCGTATACTGGCTCATTAATAATCAAGATTAAACTTTTACATTTCTTATTCATCAGTTGACTTGGCAGTGTGGTTGGCAGTAGCGTAAAATTCGGGGCCCCCCGCAAGAATTTTTCGGTGGCTTCTTTTTTCATAATATATCTTGTATATATACAGAGTGAGTTCTAAGATGATTCTTTTTTTAACTGTGTATAGAGGTCGATGAAATAAACAACTTTTTCAAACGACTTTTATGCAAAAACTGAAAAATAAGCAAGATACAGAATCAAGCAAAGTAAACGTGGATCCTGGTCTGGGCTTGTGTTAAGACGTACATAGTCTCTTTATGTTTAGTTTTTTGCTCGAATTTTATGTTATCACCAGGCATTGTACCCGATTGTATTATCAATTTGAAATTAACAAAGATAAACAGAAAGTGACTATTGCACTATCTGATAGGTGCAATGCCTAATCGATAAGACAAAAATCCGAGCAAAAAACGAAACATATTCAAACTATGGAATGAAAGGTGCTTGCTTACTCCGCAAGAAGGAGATGATTCCAATTCTGTGAACGAAATGATTGGAATATTCAAACTAGGTACGTATGCATTGATAAACAAGCCTAGATTCACATCTCTTATTTTGGGCCTCGCTTATTTTTCAGTTTTTTGAAAAACTAGTTTATTTCAACGACTTCTTTACACAATTAAAAAAAATACCAACTTAGGACTCACCCTGTATATATTAAAGAGAAAGTCTTGGGGTTAGGCCAAAATTTCGGAAAGAAACACAGCTCATTAGTCATTGCATAAAGGAGACTACCAAGTTGCTGCCAAGCCTTCAGCAATATTTATTGCCATCTTCAAGGCTTTAACGTTGAGGTTTGCTCGTAAAAAACCGCAATGTACATTGTACATTGAGTTACAGACTTTCAGACTGCAATTTTCAAACAAAAAACGTCAAAAAATATTTGGCTAATTTAACTCGGTGCGCGGTGCCTTCCACAACACAGGACACACAAATAACCGACACATAGGTGTAAAATCCAAATTAGACAACGGCCTTCACATGTTTAAATCACCCGAAAAATTATAAAATTCGTGGTTTGAAAACACACATTTTTCGGTTGAAATTTTCTTAAGAAGGTCCATGTTTAGTTTGTATTGTAGTGTGTTGGTTATTTGTGTGACCTGTGTTGTGGAAGACATCGAGTTAAATTAGCCAAAAATTGGTTGACGTATGCTCCCTTGCCGTATTTTTCCATTTACTGCGGATTCTGCGCCGATCTTTAGGGTTTATTTCAAAATGCAATACTCTCCCACATTTTCAATGTTCATAGGTATTATTTGTAAAAAATATTAACCTACAAGGAAAGCAACATTTTAATTTACTACTTTCTTGTTGCACAAACGATGGCGCATGAAGACCCTGGGCCTTTTAGTTACGACACTGGTGGTTGGATATATTCTCCAGGAAAAAAATCACTATTCTCCAATTCAAAAAGAGTGCCATAAGTTTTTCCAGGTTTCCTAGTGGTTTGTTGTTGGATCTCGTGTGAGATGCGGTATAGTCTAGGGTAACAGTCTGTGTGTCACATTAAGACGCTAGGCACGTAATTCATTATGGGCATATAGAAGGGTTGTAGGAGTGAACTAGAGGCCGAAGACCAAAGTGGTGTCCTGGCTCTATACTAAAATCGTAAGGTCGTCCTTATTATATGGGTCACTACTGTGATGGTCATGTTAAGGATATAGAAGCAATCAAAGCAAACCAGTCATTAAAGAGGCAAAAAATGCCACGGAAATGGCCAAAACGTCAGTAAAAAATCACCTTCCATCATAAAGGATAAGTTTCAGAAATTTTATTAACTGAGAAATTTTTGTACCCAGTGATTCTTGTCTAAAATGTTCCCTTTTGAGGAACTACAACAACAATACGATACACATGAAACAGGACAAACATTTTTTATCAAGAATCAGCAGATAATGTGCGATTTCCAAGACTCCAAACAATATGATTACGCAAAAGTGCATTATGTCACTTCAAAGCGGAGGTGCACCATATATACATATCGTAATTCTAGACTTCTAGGCTACATTATTTCCTTGTGAATAATGTTAATAATAATGCGAGTCCGTGATAATGTTTATCGAATCAGAATGTGGTATGTGTATGTTTAATAGTCTTTTAGTACAAAGTTCGTGAATACTATAGAAATAATTGATTAGAACCATTGCAAAGAGAAGTGGAAAGTGAAAATTGACTATTTTCAAAAGTGAACGAATGGAATACAGTGCTATTGGTGATAACAGTTGTGCTTACTGAAGATACTTTGTTCCAACTGGCGTATCTTATGGATATGGTAATAACTAACACTAGATAAAAATTGGAGATTAAGTAACCCATATTGATCATTCCTAATATTCGCGAGGTAAATTTGGTATATTGCTGCTAAAAAAATTGGATACTTGAATACTTATTGTTATCAGCTTGACCTTACTACGTGTACTTACGTGTCTATTTTCCGAAATTATTGAAAAATATATTCAAATAATTTGATTTTATACGTTTCATATAATAATGATCAAATTTTATATTTCTCAATGTCTGTGAAACAAATGAATTTGCTTTAAAGTAACCGCAACCTTACCAAATTAGAAATTCATTAAATAATCCATTATCCATTAAATTTGCAACCGAAGAAGTCCTAAGCAGCACTTGTTTAATAATCTCAATAAGAATAAATCTGGAAAATTTCCAAGCATCGAGAGACTAATGATAAAAATGCTCAAAGATCCTCATATAGTAACAACATTTTTTTCAGGAATATTTAAAAACATAGAATATAGAATAGAATATATCTTTATTCAATTGATCAACAGATGATATAGAATGCGTCATTAAACTAAATACATACATCATACAGCAGTGCACATTTTGTATTGTAAGTCATCCTAAATCTTTTTAAGGATTAGTTTTTTGTTTATGATAGATTCTGAACCACTAACGTCTCTGATAGGTTTAAAATCGTACACATTTTTTTCAGCAAAGTTAATGGTCAATCCATGACAATTTGAACTTTAAAATATTGTTAATTTCTGAAACAAAAATGGTATACAACTCCTTTTTCCTTAAAAGAAGATTTGGCAAACGTGTAAATAACTGAAAGTTTAAAAAAATACGAAGTCACTCATAACTGAAGACCTATGAATACTGTCCACAATGTGGAAACAATCTAAAAAAGTGGTTCGAAACTTTCCAATTGTCTGAAAAAGAGGAAAAAGAAGAGAACGAAGAAGCAGGATCTTTGCGCAGACCTTAAAATCAACAGTAACTTAGAAGCACATATCAGAATTTGGGTATCTTGTCTTGACCTCATCATTTTTGCCACGTCTAAAAGCTACTTCAAAAATCAAAACTCATAAAAACAAAAGACGGGTTTCATAATAATCTGAGAATTTTCTTTACTTCAAACATCCCCATAATCATACCTTCGAAAATGATTGAACACCTAAAAAGCTACCAAAAGTTTGCATATGTAGGTACTTTAGAAGTATCATACACAGATGCATCAAACGACAGAGATAATGTGATCTATACCATTTCCAGCAGTAGTTTCAAAAGGATATACATATTTCCTCACTGACCGATAAAGATAACCAATTCCTTAAAGGGGAAAATCGACTGCGGGATAAATGTAGAATAAGGAAACAAAATATTTGATACATTTTGAAAAACAACAAGTTATAGCATTTGCCAATTTCAGATGAACCCGTAGAAAAATGCGAATATATATCTCTGCGCTATAAATTAGAAAGTTAAATATGTCACGATATTCGCCATCCAATTAAGATTCATACTGCATAGTGTTTCCAACCTTGGTCATCCAAAGAAAGACTGTTTCCAAAATGGACTCGAATTAAAATAATTGTTATTCATAATATCAAAACAACAATTAACTTGAATTGTATTGAATTCGAGGAATTGTTTTTATGTTTATGCACTACTGAACTTGCAGTTTTAGCTCAGTCTTTCAATATATGAGTTCTGTTTATTTTCTAAGAAATATAGTTTTAAGGCAATGACGCGTAACTTTCGTGCCTAGCAAGATGCAAGAACCGGATAGCGCTATTTGAGGCAGTTTCTTGTCATTGCATCATAACTCCAAAATAGGAGGGATCTGAGATAGAGGGCGGTCCGAAATCTACGGGCGGTTTGAGCGTACCGATTTTTTTAAAATGAAAAAAAAAGAATCGTCGCGACGGAACCGGTCGGGACTTGATGGAAAAGTCTTTGTTTAATTTGTAGATAACACAAAAAGATACTGTGATCCGTTTCTGCGGGACAGTTTATGAGAAATATGAGCTTTTACACGTCATTTTCATTAAAAATCGTTAAAAGATTGTTCATATTATTTAAAACGAATGACGTTTTTTATACATGTTCTTGGGAAGTCCAACTATGACATGCATCAATGTCACCCGTTTTTATTATGTTTAACACCATTTTTCAACCCCCGTTATTGAACGCCTTCTGAAAGAATACGGATGTCAGGATACTGAGAACAGTACTTTCAACGGCATATGTTTAGCTAATGTGGTTTATAAATGATTCACAAGCCCGCTGCCTTACCTACTCCAATTAAAACTCCTCCCACAAAAATAAAAAATGGTCGGTCTCATCTGAAACTCTTAAAACCTCTTTTGATTTCCAAAAATATAGTAATAGCACCTAAGCGATAACAAAAACGTCAACGCACATGAAGTTATTACAGATTATATATCAAAATTAATTGGCGTTCTTCCAACCCCTTAGCCTGCCCAACCTCAATCTCAAATTTATCCTTCTCAAAAAAAATACAACAAGGGCATCTGAAAGACGCTAAAACAAAGCTTTATAAATCTTAATGTACATTTTTTATGATGAATCGTGACACGATATTCAAAAACTATACCTACGATATTTCTATCTCCATTGTGGTAGTGATACGGTGACAAAAAATCATTGAACTTAAGGTATCTGTTAGTTTCTCTTTCACATTTGTAACATATATCAAAGAGTCCTCAAATGTAATGTGCGTATAGGTCTGTCTGTAAAGTATAGAATATCATCAGTCATTTTTTTACGTTGGCGGAAAGTAAAAAAATTGGAGATCTCCGTTGATCACCCTCTTCACCACCCCAAGTTCATCCCTTCTATTCTGAAAAATAACATTACTTACTGTGGCTCGACATGATTTCACACCCAAAATTTCATCAATCGGTGCAGCAGTTACGGAGACTGTGTGATTGCTAGGATACACGATACTCTCATCTTTGGAATGAGAAAAATTCCATAGCTATATCTTAAAAGGCAATGTTAGGATATGTCAGCAAAGTACATAATAGCACCAGGTTCATTTTTTGGGGTAATGAATTGAATTTTATGGAAATACTAAATGTTGGCCTCCCACCTCCAGCATTTTTCTCCCTCATGGAAAAAATAGAGAATGATCAAAAATGCGTCACATGCCCAAAAACGAGGTTTGGAGCACTTCCGAGTATTTTCTAATTTTGTTAATCACATCACACACAGCTGCAAATATTTTCGAAAATAGACATATAGCAGCCCAAATCTCTTAAAAACGGGTTTCAACGGTTACTGAGATTATAAAAAAATTGCGACAGACAAACTGACGGAAATGAGGCATATCATTGTCACTGGCACTTCTGAGAAATAGACATAATGAATTAAATGAAACATCCACACATCACACAAAATCACAATAATATCGGTAGCACTCTCCTCATCTACGATGTGAGGAGTATAAATGGTGAAAAGTGGCTTGACTCAGTACTTTCTACACATTCTAAGTACTAAATTCACGATTAATCCCGGAATCCCGGCGATATTTGGTCACGAAAATCCCGGGATTGAAAAACGGGATCTCGACTGCACTATTCCTTTTTTCTCCTATAGTGGTATAACTAATTCAGGCACTCCCTCGTAAGAATTTTCACAGGGCCCATTAAATACAGTGGCATAAAATTTCGCGAGCAAGAAAAAGCACCTGCACGTCTACCGCAGATGTTTAAAAATTACTTATTTTAATTGCAAATTTAAATGAAACTTAATCTTTCTATTTTTGTTTTTAGCTCCTGTTCCTAATTTTATGTTTTATAACCAAAGTTGATTTTGTTTGATATTTACTTTTTGGAAGTAAAAATATATTTTTTTGTGTTATTTAATGAAAACGTTCTTCTGTTTATAATATTTTTGCATTTCGATCATTGATGTTACTAGTGTGAGAGTTTAAAAAAGTTATAGTGCCAATCCCGAGGCTAATTCCAAAATCCGCGATCTAGATTTTTATCCCGGGATCGCGAAACGGGATGCCGATCCCCAAAATTGGAAACACTACACACAACATCCCTGATGATTGAACTGAAGTTCTTGGTCAGACATGATGTATTTCTGATCCCACAACAAACGTTCATGATCCAATATGTCGCAAGTAGAGTGTGCTTCTGCCTCTGTTGTAATAAAATTTCTGAAAATCGCTACATGACAGAATTGTTTCTTAGCGCTGTTCATGTTGAATTGTGAACAGTATAGACATATTGCCACAATGAAGGCGTATATACGTAGGTACTTGCTCCAATAACATGCCACTTCTTTGTGATTCTCTAGCTTTCTTTAATTCTTTCCTAATTGCACTTCTTATATTATTAATTTTATTTTTCTTGGCATATAGTCGTCATTTCATATTGTTTTGAACAACCTCAATACGCTATATTTCTCAGATGTACAATGCAAGAAGTGCCTAAGTCACATTTTCATCAATTATAGACTATCAGTGCGATCTAAGCGAACTTTTTGTTAGCTTTCTGCTAATACATATCTAAAATCGTTGGGCCTAAGTCCAGCCAAATATTAGATAAAATATCTACAGTGGAAGATGAGCCCAAGTACACGGCCTGTTAGTCACTATAAATTGCTATAAATGTCAACTTCAACGCAAAAATTGCCTTAGTCCACTAGCATTATTTATGCTTAGTTTGTGGTTTACCATTCGTTTTTCCATTCACTGATAGAAGCATGCTCTTGGTGATTTATTATTTCACTCAATTTGTCTAATCGTTTATAGTTGAAAAACTGTAGAGAAATAGAACAAGAAAGACAGATAAGTGGTTTTCTTAATATTGTCACGACGGCCTCTTTTTCTTCACCCAGGGAATCAAACTCGACGTAACTTTCACCGTTTTACTTCACAACTCGATATAATATCTCTTAACCTTATCTCAAGTACAACTCAACTCAACTGACTGAACTACCACGCTACCCGTGGCCTTATATATACTTCATCGAACCATCTAGAAGATTCGAGACACTCAGATGACATTCGAGAATGCCGATCGGACAGTCCAGAAAATTCCAGATGATTCGATGACGTTTACACATCAAAAAAATCTAACCTAACATCAATAAACATCAATAAGCAATGCTACTATATACAGGATGTTACACTCTTCCCCCCTTAGCGTTCGGCGTCCTCGACGAACAGTTCGCTTCGATCCTTGTATGGCCACAGACGATCGCTATGGACGACCTTCGGTTTTGCACTACCCATACGTATCCTGTAAACTACGTCGTTGAGACGCTTCATCACCACGTAGGGTCCCTCCCAATGGCGTTGTAGCTTCGGACATCTACCCCTTCTCCGTCGTGGATTGTAGAACCATACCAGATCACCTTCGACGAACTTTGGGCTATTTGCTTTCAGATCATATCTGGCTTTCATTCTGTCGCTGGCAGACTGGATGTTTCCTCTAGCAGACTCATGGATATCCCAGAGCGTTTCCTGAAGCTCGCTTACCCATTCGCATGGAAGACGGCGTTCCGTTTCTGGGGGTGGACCAAAAGCTAAGTCCAGAGGCAGCCGCAGTTCTCGACCAAAAATTATCTTCGCTGGGCTCAACCAAGTTGACTCGTTCACCGCTGATCTGTAGGCCAACATTCCCAGAGGAATCTTCGTGTCCCAATCAGACTGATGTTCGTTAACAAATTTTGACAGGTAATCCAGGATTGTCTTGTTGAAGCGTTCCACCATACCGTCGGACTGAGGATGAAGAGCAGTTGTTCTAGTCTTCCGAATTCCGAGCTTTCTCATCAGCTGTATGAAGACCTCCGATTCAAAGCTGCGTCCCTGGTCTGAATGTAGTTCATTAGGAACTCCGAATCTGGACACCACGTGTTCTAAAAGAGCCTGTGCCACTGTGGCTGCTTCTTGATTGGGCACAGGAATTGCTTCTGGCCATTTAGAGAAATAATCCATTACAACAAGCAGATACTTGTTCCCAAGGCTGGTTTCCGGCAAAGGACCCAAAATGTCTATGGCGATTCTCTCAAATGGCGATCCCACGTTGTACTGCTGCATGTGTGATCGTTGACGAATACTTGGACCTTTTCTTGAGTTGCAGACATCGCACGTGGAGCAGTAATTTTCAACATCTTCGCGACAGCCAACCCAGTAAAACCTCTCCTTGATTCTTTCCAGGGTCTTCCTGATGCCAAAGTGACCCCCACTGCTACTATCATGTAGTTGTTCCATAATTGCTTTCCGTAATTTCCTTGGTACTACAAGTTTTTCTTTAGCATGTCTGCCATCAGTATCCTCCCAGATTCGATACAAGAGGTTACCTCTTACCTTTAGTGAGTCCCATTGTGCTAGGTAGGCTTTAGTGATGGGACTCATAGCACTTATTTCCTGTCGATTAGGCTTGTTTCCATTTAATAGTGAATGAATAACTAACCCTAACTCGGCGTCTTGTGACTGAGCTTGCTTGAAGGTTTCTAGTGAAATCTTGGTTCCTTCCAATTCAAATTCTTCTATTCTTAATGTGTTTATGTCGAATTCTCGTTGTTTTTCTTCTTTCGAGCAGTGCTTACAGTCTTCATCACAGGGCCTGCGTGACATAGAATCGGCATTCCCGTGTTGCTTTCCTGGACGATGACGAATTTCAAAGTCATAGCTTTGGAGGTATTCAATCCATCGAGCAAGCTGGCCTTCTGGATTCTTGAACTTCATTAACCACTGCAAAGCTGAATGATCGGTTCTCACGACAAATCTTCTTCCGTGCAATAAGTGGTGGAAATTTCCGATCCCTTTCACCACACTGTACAACTCTTTTCGTGTCACACACCAGTTTTTCTGCGCTTTGTGCAAAGTTTTACTGTAGTATCCAATTACTTTTTCGATGCCATCTTGTTCTTGAGATAAGACAGCTCCAACAGCATAATGGCTAGCATCTGTGTCCAAGTAGAAAGTTCCTTCCCTTGTAGGATGAGCTAGTATCGGTGAGGAGGTCAAAGCTGTTTTCAATGCGTCGAAGGCTTCTTGGCAGATGGAATCCCAATAAAACTTATTACCATTTTCAGTTAAGGCAAATAATGGTTTGGCGATGGTAGAGAAGTCTTTCACAAATCTGCGATAATAACTGCACAGTCCCAAAAAGCTTCGTACCTCATGAGTGTTGGACGGTACTTTCCATTCCTTCACAGCCTGCACCTTCTCTGGATCCGTCCGGATTCCGTCTTTGGTTAACAGATGTCCGAGATATTTTACTTCCCTTTTGAAAAGATGGCATTTCTTAGGGTTTAGCCTCAAGTTCGCTTCCTTAAGCCGTTGGAAAACTTGTCTTAGTCGGAGTAGCTCTTCTTCAAAATCCTTTCCAAACACAATGACGTCATCGAGATATATCAGTGCTGTCTTCCAAGATAAACCTTGTAGTACAACATCCATTAGTCTTTCGAAGGTACTGGGTGCATTGCACAGACCGAAAGGCATTACTGTAAACTGCCATAGCCCAGCACACGATGTAAATGCCGTTTTCTCTTTATCTTTTTCATCCATTTCAACCTGCCAGTACCCACTTTGCAGGTCCAAGGTGGAGAACCATGAAGAATTTCCAACTGCATCCAAAGTGTCGTCGATTCTTGGTAAAGGGTATGAATCCTTTTTGGTCAAATCGTTGAGCCGCCTGTAATCCACACAAAACCCCGTTGATCCGTCCTTTTTCCTAACAAGGACTATCGGAGAGGCCCAAGGGCTAGATGATGGCTCGATTACTCCTCGTTTCTGCATATCTTTTACCATATTATGTACTTCATCAATCCTAGATAATGGAGTTCTTCTTGGGGGCTGTTTGACTGGCTGGGCATCTCCTACATTAATTTTATGACGTACCAGATGGGTTCGCCCTAGGTCATCATTATTTTTAGCGAAAATCGAATTAAATTCTCTTAGTAGCTTCAGGACCTTCTGCCGCTGCTCGGGTCGCAAATTCTCACAGCTTCTATCATACAAATCTCGAAGACGATCTGAGATCTCAGTGAAGTCATCGTCATTCTCTTCTTCCATGCCATCCAACCTCCGGATCCATGCTACTGGTTCTAGCCTACCCAGTGGCGTACCTTTCTTGATTTGTATTGAAATCCTGGATACATTTACGGCCCTTATTAACAAATTTGAAGAATCTGTTATTGTTCTGGCTAATAAAATAGGTTTATTCCAACCTAGCGTAGGCTCTGGTTCAAAAATGCATGGGGTAAGGTTGTGTTCAAGTGCCTTATGTGCATATATAGGTATAACAATCTCTTTTTGTGGTGGTATTGTAAAATTCCTTGGTGACACAACGTTCATTTTCTCTAGCTGAACAGTTCGGCAGAAAAATGAAATCTCTTCCGAATCCCCAATGCTTAAGGTATTACCAGTGAAGTTTATTACGCAGCCAGAACTCTGCAGAAACTCAGCACCAAGGATGCAATCATTTGTGACTGAAGCTACTAAAAGGGGATGCTTCTTACTAAAACTGCCAATGCGAATCTCTAATTCTTCAACACCCAGTACTGGTATACGGTCTCCATTAGCGGTCCTCAACAACATTCTATCCGTTTGCGTGGTTCTGCTTGGCGACTTCCTTCGAATTTCTTGGTATATGTTAGGACTTATTATAGTCACATTTGCTCCGGTATCAACTAACATCTTGCATGGTATATTTTCTATGTAACCTTCAACTACTGGACTCTTCTCAATTTTATTAACCTCAATTTCGATGACCACGGGGCTTTCGTCATGATGGCCAGCCAGTTTTTGCCCCCTAAAACTGGCCGGCTTTAGTTTTCCGACTCATTCTCCGTATTAGTACTAGCCTCTCTTGACTTTTCTGACACCTGCATGCGACAGCCCACTCTAAGGTGCCCCTTCTGCCCACATCTCCAGCACGTAAACTTTTCAGGTCCTTCTAAATTTGTGCGAGCTGTGTTTCGTTGGAAGGTACCACCTCTTCTTCTTGGAACGAACGCTGTCGCCCTGACCTCCGCTTCATCATCTTGTTCTACAGATCGCACCCTCCGTGTCATTCGCGTGGCTTTCGTGGCAGCTTCAATTTCTAGAGCCTTGACCAAAGCGTCTTGTAAAGTTCTGGGACTGGACAGTCTTACGATTCGCTGAACGTCTAGGTCCGCAATGCCTTCGACAAACTGACGAGCAGCAACGTATTCCTGTGTTTCGACGGGGCTGTTGACGAATGCCCGTTTCGCTAAGCTTTGGACTTCATATGCAAACGTAGTCAGATCCTCCTTGGCTTGCTGTGTCCGGTTGTGCAGTTGTCCATGTAGCAGCTCTGTTAAGTGCGCATCTCCAAAGCGTAACCTTAGTGCAGATGTTATCTTATCATAGTCACGTAGATCTGATGAGCAGAGATTTTCCAAAATAGCTGCGGCAGAGTCTCTTAGCATGGATGTAAGCACACAAGCTTTTTCTTCATTTGACCAGTTATTCATACGAGCGATATTTTCAAATTGCATATAATAAATGTCCCAGGACGTTTTGCCGTTGTACGGATAGGGCTTTGCTACTACGCCACTGTGTCTATCAGGAAAAGCGAGTGGTACAGCTGTTAAACAACGCTCACCTGCACCAAGTTCTCGCAGCTCCTCTCTGACGATTTCTTTGACACGATCTTCCACTTGCTGTAGTTGTTCACGCTCAACTCCACTAAGTTCTCGCACTTCGTCTCTCACGATTTCCTTGACTTGATCCTTCACTTGCTGCAGCTGTTCCTCAACGATCTTTTGCGATGTCTCTATAGCACTAATACGATGATCTTGATTTTCTAACGCCTGACTTACGGCTTGCCTCTGTTCCTCCAATCTAGTCATTACCAGCTCCTGTCCACTTTTCAAGTCACTCTTCAAACCTGCGACTACCTCACCTTGGTGGTACTTCAGCTTCTCTTCTAGGTTCACGACTGCCTCGTCTTGATGTTGCTTCAACTTCTGTTCGAGGTTCTCTTGATGTTGCTTTAGCTTCTCTTCTAGGTTCACGACTGTTGCTTGCATAACAGCTGCCTGGTTATCTTGGCTACTTCGAAGACTTGATACAGCTTGTTCTTGACTACTCTGAAGATTGGCTGCAGTTTTTTCTAAACTTTGTTCGAAGCTGGCTTTCATTTCTTGTAGCATATTCATCATTGCACTCATTTCGGACGACATAGCTCTGGTTATTGGCATGGACTAATGCTGTACTCACTTCTTCTTTCCTTTTCTTGGCTTGACTCGATGGATAATCCCACACTTCCGACACCAATTGTCACGACGGCCTCTTTTTCTTCACCCAGGGAATCAAACTCGACGTAACTTTCACCGTTTTACTTCACAACTCGATATAATATCTCTTAACCTTATCTCAAGTACAACTCAACTCAACTGACTGAACTACCCAGTGTTGCCAACAGTAAAATATATTTTCCGCCAAGTACAGGCTTAAAATCCGCTAGATTGGAGATTATTTTCCGCTAAACATACTACCCCCCCCCCGTCGTTCCAGGTCAAACATAAATTTAAAGGTGCCAAACAAAAAAGTTATATTAACATAAAGTAATTGATAATTTGGAGAAAGGCAATACCTACAAGGACGCCCAAAGCAGACTCACATGTTGCTTTAAAAGGGTTTACTCCACTCGCGTCTCGATATTGCCACACTTCGGATCAAAACTTAATTATGTCAGTAGTATTTTCCCATTAAACAAAATTTAGTTGGTGTATTGCTGTTCAATCAAACCTATAATGTTTTCGGGCATGTTTAAATTCTATAGCAGACTTAATAGTTTTTCATTATCTTTTTGTTGCTTATTTAATACATTTTGGACCGAAATTAATGACATTTTTTCTAAATGTTTTATATTATCCGGCAAACGTTGTTTTAACTGGTTATACAAATCGATCAGGAAATCGCGACATCTTTCTCTTACTGTTTTTTCATCAGCAGCTGTTATATGTTTGTTTTGAACTAACTCATTCATCTTTTTTTCAAACTGATGGAAGCGCCCAAATATGGTTTAGGATTTAAATACTTTTGTACCTCTCTCTTTTTTCCACATTTTCTACTTCCCAGTCTGGCAGAAAGCTTGCAAATTAGATTTTCCTCATATGTCTAGTTATCGTTTACTTATCTGAACATTAATAAGCTAAAATCAGTTCTCAAAACTATTGATAATATTCGTGTCGGCAATACTCTAGCTCCGACTTAATGCATTTTACGAGTTCACAACATGTCTGTTAAGACATTGTAACTATGATGATGAAAATCAGCTAAGAAAATCTCACAATCCGCTATCCGCTATCGCCAATTTTGTCCGCTAAATTTAAACCAAATTCCGCTGAATCTAGCGGAAATTCCGCTAAGTTGGCAACACTGGAACTACCACGCTACCCGTGGCCTTATATATGTCGGCGTCAATTACTGAAATCCGTCAATACCTGAAATGCCTAGTCATTTCACGTATTGCCGGCAAACAGCGTAACTCTGCATTTGGTACACCGTTTGACTAAGAGTTTCAGGCATTTTCTGGATAGACGGAATTTTTTCAGTCAAATGCTGTAATTAACCAACTGATTCCAGTTACAGTTACTCTGTTTGCCGGTTTTAGTCAATCATTGTATAACCAGAACAGTGTTGCCAGAAGAGAACAATAAATTAAATATGACTCTCTGAGTAAATAATAAATAAAATTCGTTTAACTTAGCAATTTTTTCTTCTGCCACTTCCAACACATCTTATAAGGATAAAAGGTGATACTGTCTTCTCGTTTTTTGCCAGAATTTTGTTTGGCCCGCAGAATTTCTGCTGCAATCTGAAAAAAAAAATTTGGTTGTTCTTCACATCAATTCCCTGGCACGCCAATATAAAAAGACATTACTCGATTTAGAACACAGATTTTACTTCTTTTTTATACCTCCTTTCTTCTTTATCTATACCCTTTATCTTGCACCAAAATATAATACCAGCTTTATAATGAAAATCTACATGATCAAAAACCAATAAACAGGCACACACTAAAATCACTTCCTAAAGCAAATTGATTATAAAACCGTGTTAAAAGTGGCAACAGGGTACGATTTGAAGTGATTTTGTACGTTGCAATACTTTGAGGTTATCTTTAGAATCCTAAAGAATTCACTTACCTCCGTTAATTCAGCAATATTCCAAGGTTTTTTCTTATTCCGATCGGAGTAGTAGTCATCTAACTTTTTATAGAACAATTCTGAATGCTTAGACATTTCAGCTTTTGCAAAAAAATCACTACACAGATCTTAACGACAATTACAGCGTTCGACTAAACCCGCCAAACAAAGTAACAGCTGACAACAGAAAATTACAGCATTTGACTAACGTAAAATCCCGCACTGCAGGGAATGACTGAAACTCTTAGTCAAACGGTGTAGCAAATGTAGAGTTACGCTGTTTGCCGGCGATACATGAAATGACTAGTCATTTCAGGGAATCACGGATTTCAATAATTGACGCCGACATATATACTTCATCGAACCATCTAGAAGATTCGAGACACTCAGATGACATTCGAGAATGCCGATCTGACAGTCCAGAAAATTCCAGATGATTCGATGACGTTTACACATCAAAAAAATCTAACCTAACATCAATAAACGTCAATAAGCAATGCTACTATATACAGGATGTTACAATATTGTCAGTGATATTGTGTTTGTATAGGAAAATCCTGTTTTATGCTGAGATAACCTAAACATTTTATCATATAAAGCAAAACTGTCAATTTTACCACATTTTTGTCTTGTAGATATCTCATATCTGACCTACTACAGATAATAATACATCTGATATGGGTCCTGGCTCAGAAAATGAAGTTTTTGATGAAACAATAGACTCTGACATTCTGACACCGATATTTATGGATAACTTTTGTATTTGTAGTGTATTTTGTATTCGCATATATTGTAAAATAAAAATACCTTAAACTATATCATAGGTGACAAATTGAATTAATTAAAAGTAAAAAATGCTCAATGGCTTTTCCAGGATCAAAAGTTTCCGGAGGTAAAATACCTGGCCGTTCGGATCTCCGTGTGCCAGGTGGTCCGGGGGGACCATTAAGCGAAGTTTGTTTAAAGAATTGTGCTGCCACTCCTCGTCAGGCTAACAAGAGAAGCCGTTCTTCGCAGCAACTTCGCACTGACGACAGGCCCGAAGGCCAGAGAAACTTGTTCAGAGCCGACTTTACAAATATACGAGGTCTTGCCTCCAATATAAACTCTGTCCATCAACACTGTCAGGCAGAGAAGCCACATATTCTGACTCTTACGGAAACTCACCCGATTTAGTCGTAGGTTTGGCGTATGCGTGTACGTTAAATCTGGACTTTCTTGTCATCTAGAAGAAGAGCTCAAACTGGAAGGATTTGACATCATATGGCTAAAAATATCCTTCCAAAATCATTCCAAATTTATATGCTGCATTTATAGGCCACCAACCAGTAACAACTGCAAAGAGCTCTTCTAGAAGCTTTCAGTCACTGTGGACGCGATGCAATCAGATCACCCTCATTTAGAGATAGTCTTTCTGGGTGACTTCAACGTTCACAACTCATACTGGCTCAAACACTCAAACAAAACGGACGACGAGGGACGTGAAGCTGAAGCCTTTGCTATTAGCTGCGGCTTGGAGCAGATAGTCAAAGAACCAACAAGGATCCCCAGCCGCCACGGAGATTTTGCTAGTCTGTTGGACCTATATCTTACAACTACTCCAACAATGTACACAGTGAAAGTAACCGCCTCACTGGGAACGTCTGACCATAACACCGTCTCGATGCTATGCAGAATGCATTCTCCAGATCTCCACCATACACAGCCTTGTCGGGTCTGGTATTACGGGTCAGCAATGTGGGACGACCTAAGGGAATACTACCAGTCCTTTCCCTGGAACCACGCCTGCTTCAAGTCACGAGACCCATCAGCTTGCGCCCAAGAAATAACAGAGGTATTAATATCCCGCATGGAAGCCTATATTCCTCATGTCGTCAAGCATCCCTCCAAAAACAAGCCATGGTTCAATCAGCGTTGTAGTAATTAGTTACCTCTTAAAACCAACATTACAAAGAATGGAGGAAAAATCCAAATGTCGAGAACCACCGCAGTTTTATCGACGCCAGAAATCATTGTAAACGCGTGATTGACAGCAGCAAGGAGGAACCAAAAAATTAAGGACAAGCTCCTCTCATGTCCTAGTTCGTCCAGAACATTCTGGTCTGTAGCTAAGGCTGTTAGTCAGAACTTTTCCTATTCGTCAATACCACCCTTGACCAGAGAGGACAAGTCCATCGCTTCTGCTCCTAACGAAAAAGCAGACATCTTGGGGAAGCTCTTCGCAGCCAATTCTACTGTAGACTTTCAAGGTAGTACTCCACCACCATAAGCGTGAACTCGAGAATGGTAGAGGTCAAATTTCAACATCGAGATGTTAAAAACATCCTCCAAAAACTGAACCGTGCTGTGCCGCTGAGCTTGCACCTATTCTTTGCAAGATCTTCAAACTTTCGTATCAACGAGGCGTGTTTCCCGCTTCGTGGAAGATTGGCTGCGTACAACCCATCCCTAAGAAAGGCAAAAAAACTATAGACCTGTGGCTCTTCTCAGCATCTTGCCTAAGGTTATGGAGACAGTCATTAACACACAGCTCTTGAAATACCTGGACAACAATAACATCATAAATGATCGCCAGTATGGCTTCCGTAAGCACAGGTCTGCAGGTGACCTCCTTGCCTACGTCACTCACTTGTGGAACAGAGCAATAGAAAATCATGGCAAATCCCGTGTTGTTGCACTTGACACATCGAAAGCTTTCGACAAAGTGTGGCATGAGGGACTTCTGGTCAAGCTTGCTGCTTATGGACTATACCACCTGGCCTGCGCCAGTGGCTGAATAGCTTTTTGAACGACTGATCTCTGTTTGTTGTAGTCGAGGGCTGCTCATCAGACGTATTTTCAATAAACGCCGGTGTTCCTCAGGGATCTGTCCTATCCCCTACACTGTTTCTGCTGTACATCAACGAGCTGCTGGAAATAACATCCAATCCAATCTACAGCTTCGCAGATGACAGTACATCAGTGTCGTGCATGGAACCAGGCAAGCCACTATCATCCCAGGAGACGGTACGTCGGCGACAGCAGCATGCCTCACAGATCAACGCAGATATCAAAACAATTGTCGAGTGGGATTATTGGGGGATTAGCAAATAAAGTACAGTTCAACGTACAAAAAACTCAGGCAACAACACTTGCAAAGAAGTCTCACGATGGCGTACCAACCGTGGAACTGGAGGTCCACCCCATAGTCGAATCACCTTCCGTCAAGCTTTTGGGGATCAACATCAACAATAACATGTCCTGGCACGACCACGTCGTCAGCATTGCTAAAACGGCATCGCAGAAGCTTGGAGTTTTGTTCCGCTGTAGGAAGTTGTATACACCAGAGCAACTGCTGCTGCTCTACAAGGCACAGATCCGACCATCGCTGGAGTATTGCTCCCATGTGTGGGGATGCGCTCCGAAACACTCTCTGAAGCTTCTGGACACTATCCAGAAAAGAACAATTAGATTAATCGATATGCCTAACCTCACAAAGGACATCCACAGCCTGGAACATCGAAGGAGGGTGGCTGACCTATCCCTGTTTTACAGATTCTATCACGGAAGATGTTCGAGTGAGCTCTCCTAGATAATAACACCAAAGGCCGTCCGAACCAGGAACACTAGAGAAGCTCTGCGAGCTCATCCTTACCAGGTCGAGGTCCTTACTCCCCGAACCAGTCTCCTCCAGCATTTCTTCTTATGTAGAACTTCGACGGCTACAACCTGCAGCGTTTCAAATCTAACGTGAACCGACGCTTATCTTCTCGCAGCGCTTCTACAGCGCTATAGGCTTTCAGCCTTTGCGGGAGGCTGACCATAAAAAAAATGTACAGGTTTTTATGACCCTATTGATTTCCAAAGATTTCAAACGAAAATACTTTTGTATTTGTAATGTTTTATTTATCTATCGTATGGCTCAAAAACATGACAGTTACTATAGATAAAAAAACTGTTAACACCTATAATAAAATAAAATAGATACAGCTACAAACTAAGATACATAGTCTTTGGCATTTATAGGTTGATGTCCAGTTCTTTTAACCACTTCAGCGCCAACGGTGTGGCTGTGAAGAACTCTTCTCGCAATCCCTGAAACACTGTGCACAGTCCCTTGTGATATGGTTTATAGTTTGGCGGGGCGCGCCACAGTCACATAAGGGAGATTGCACATAGACATAGCCCCACTTGTGAAGGGAGTCGGGGTCGGCACATCTGCTGTGGCCTGTTCGGACTTCATTAAGCTTTACCCACTTTTTCCGGGGTAGTTCTGATCCTGGAGGTAAGGCCGCCCCCATAAATGCGCATCGTGAGTGGTGTTCCGCAAAACCGCGTCCGTAGCAGGAAGCTACACGTGCACTCGGGTAACGCTAAATGAGCTAGAGCGAACCTGAACCAGACTCTTTTTTGAGATATCCTGGTTAAAACATTTGTAATGCATTTTGTATTCTTATATATTATAAAATAAAAATACCTTGAAGTATGTTACAGGTTTTTATTTATATATTTTATTATTTTTGAAATCGAAAGAAAAAAATGCTGAAGTCCATTTTTGAAAAAAAAAAACAAAATCTTGGAACGTAAATCACTAAACTAACTTTTATTACTTAAAGTCGCTCACTGTATAAAACATTTATTTAGCTCTAGTATTACCAAGTTAACAAAGAAGGGATTAGCTAGAGCAGTAACTACAAAAAATTACATAAGTTTGAAGAACAAAAAGTACATAAAATAGCGCTGTGCTCCGCACAAAGGGGTCTTCGACATTGGTGCGAATTGATGCCCATCATCCGGTGTTTTTTTTGGCTCCAAGTCCAACTTTGCCAATCGTACATGTATGTTGATACTGACTAGGCCCAATGATAAGTATAACGTATTACATTCTGAAATTTGTATTTTTCACCAAGGCGTATTTGAAGGGGGGGGGGCGCCCCCCAAGTTATTTTATTTTGAATCTGTAGAAATATGCATAGAACGTGCTTGGAAAGTGCATTTGTTGCAATAAACTTATTTGAAGTTAGACTTCTTATTCTTAAGGTACTTCGTCAATAGCAGAGTTGCCAAATTGCATCATTAAAAATGCAAAGTTTGTTACAGGATTATATTGTTTAAAAGATGTATGTATATCAATACACGCTACCCTTTTGCAAAGTGCTGCAATCCATCAACTTAAACTTATGCGAAGCTATTACTGTAACAGAAGAAACGGCGGATAAAATCAAGAAGATACGAGTGGAAAGTGACGAAATCTCTGATAAAATATTCAATGAATCGGAATGTCTTTTCAAAGAACTAGATGCTGTTATCAAAGCTCGGCGAATACCCATCCGACGGTCACAAAGGTTGGTTATCAATACAGAACGCGCCGAAGATTATCTCAAAATTACCATATTTTTTCTGTTTCTGGACGTCTTAAGTAGAAATCTAGAAGATAGGTTTCTAAAACATAAATAGTTAATAAAGAATTTCGAAAGTTTGTTTTCAACACCAATTGACGATTTCGAGAAATAACTTGAATGCATATTGAATCTTCATGACATCTACACAGGAAATGGATTTTTAAAAAGTTTTACTAAAAAGATCATTTTACACAAGAAAAATGCCAACAAAAATATCAAAGGAGTCTTCCTCAAGGTATCTGCCGACTGCAATAGTGACATTTTCCCGAATATAAAGAAACTGTTTGCAAATCTTTCCAATTACAACTGCAACTTCTGAAACGTCGTTCTCTAACATTATTAAGTACCTAAAAAAAATTAAGAAGCAGTACATCAACAAGCAGATTGAATGGTTTGGCCAACCTTTGTCATGATATTCTTGTAACCCCAGAAGTAGTTACTAATAAATTGGCGAAGTTGGGTAGACAAGATATGTTGGTCGAAAAGACGTTGTTGTTGAAAAGTGCATAAATTTAAACCCTAATTTTATACCTTTTTCTACAATATTGTAAAAAAATAAACTGAGCTGTAAACGTATTCACTAGAAAGCGACAATGTACATGTTTATTTTGTTTATTTTTTTTTTTGAAAACGTAAACCTGATCAGACTAATATAGTACCTATCTAATGAAGCTTGTTTTTTAATAAATTTTTTGTTCTCACAATGCTTTATTATTTTTGGAAGTTATCAAAAAAAACATTGGAACACACATCAAACACTGAAACATGATATTGTATTTAATACTTTGGAACCCTCCAAAAAAGTGTTGCCCCCAACCCAAATAAATTTTCTAAATACGCCATTGTTTCTCAAAAAGCGAAATAACCTCAACATTTTGGTTCAAACCTTCAGAGAAAAATAAGTATGCTTTTATTTTCTAACTACATTGTTTCAGTCACAGATACTGGATCGAGTTCAATCGGATCGAGTGACAGTGACAAAACCTGAAGAGGACAGACGGAGACGCACCATCATCGTGGAGAAGAAGAACGGCAACTTTGGATTTACGTTACAGAGTTACGGCATTCACTACAAGAGAGAAAAGGAGATAGAAATGATCACCTACGTGGATTATGTGGACTATGATGGGCCAGCTTACAAGTATGTATTCGGTTAAGAGATACAATGTCTTCATATTATTTAAACGTGTACTTTATTTCAAAGCCCACGCCAATTGTCTCTGAAAATGAGTGTAATTTTCTCTAGATAGATTTTATCAAAATTTGCGGTAAGTGAAACATTAAGAAACAATAAAAACTGCAAATTTCATCGTAAAGTATAAGTGTCAAAAATTAGATTTTTTTAATTTCATTCATTTAAAAATATAATACTTAAATATTTGGCCAAACCACCATAGCCCACAGTCGTGTTGTATTTTATCAGCTTTACGTTTTTCATATCTTATTAGCTACCTCGATGTCAGAATTTTTAGTGGTATCGGCGTGATAGCTGGAGTATACTTTTGACTTTGAATTTACTAAACGTGGTATCTGTTTACCCTTTCCTTAATAACCGATTAATATAATCATTTTACCTTACAGTAATCATTTTATGTACTAACACATACAGGGTGGGCTAATAGTGAGTGGACGGAAGATTATGGGCTTACTAAGAAATGTTTCAGAAATCTGCCACTTGATTATAGTAGGAACCCTTGAGGGCTATGACGAAAAAATATTTTCAATTATATACACAGGGTGATTTATCTCTAACTTGCAATTTTTTTAATAGAACCCCCTATACAGGGTGGGCCAATAGTGCGTGGACGGAGGATTGTGGGCTTACTGAAAAATATTTCAAAAATCTGTCAGTTGATCATGGTAGGGACCCTTGAGGGCTATTACGTAAAAATATTTTCACTTAAATTCTGATGTTTATACAGGGTGATTCATATCAAACTTACATTTTTTTTAATGAAACCCCCTATATATTATTACATATTTGGATTCCTTGGTCAATTCTAGTCTGACTTTATGTATCACACATGGAACTTTAAACGAACCGTTTAGGCGCAAATCACCATAAGTAGGTATCAGAAAAAAATTGAATATCGCAGCGATTATAAAACTTAGAAGGCCGTGACTTTGCGGTACGACTAAGCATGAAATGCGTCACCTAAGGTCAGACGGCTAAATTTGAATTCTTTTTGTACTTGATGAAATCAGAGGATAAATTAAGGAAACTTCAATCACAGATAACTTGATTTTTTCAAATGGGAATGCCTATTTTGGTTTAAAGAATCAAATGTACAATTTGCCTGTCTGTCGGTCTGTCTGTCGGTCTATCGGTCTGTCGGTCTGTCGGTCTGTCTGTCGGTCTGTCTGTCGGTCTGTCTGTCGGTCTGTCTGTCGGTCTGTCTGTCGGTCTGTCTGTCGGTCTGTCTGTCGGTCTGTCTGTCGGTCTGTCTGTCGGTCTGTCTGTCGGTCTGTCTGTCGGTCTGTCTGTCGGTCTGTCTGTCGGTCTGTCTGTCGGTCTGTCTGTCGGTCTGTCTGTCGGTCTGTCTGTCGGTCTGTCTGTCGGTCTGTCTGTCGGTCTGTCTGTCGGTCTGTCTGTCGGTCTGTCTGTCGGTCTGTCTGTCGGTCTGTCTGTCGGTCTGTCTGTCGGTCTGTCTGTCGGTCTGTCTGTCGGTCTGTCTGTCGGTCTGTCTGTCGGTCTGTCTGTCGGTCTGTCTGTCGGTCTGTCTGTCGGTCTGTCTGTCGGTCTGTCTGTCGGTCTGTCTGTCGGTCTGTCTGTCGGTCTGTCTGTCGGTCTGTCTGTCGGTCTGTCTGTCGGTCTGTCTGTCGGTCTGTCTGTCGGTCTGTCTGTCGGTCTGTCTGTCGGTCTGTCTGTCGGTCTGTCGGTCTGTCGGTCTGTCTGTCGGTCTGTCTGTCGGTCTGTCTGTCGGTCTGTCTGTCGGTCTGTCTGTCGGTCTGTCTGTCGGTCTGTCTGTCGGTCTGTCTGTCGGTCTGTCTGTCGGTCTGTCTGTCGGTCTGTCTGTCGGTCTGTCTGTCGGTCTGTCTGTCGGTCTGTCTGTCGGTCTGTCTGTCGGTCTGTCTGTCGGTCTGTCTGTCGGTCTGTCTGTCGGTCTGTCTGTCGGTCTGTCTGTCGGTCTGTCTGTCGGTCTGTCTGTCGGTCTGTCTGTCGGTCTGTCTGTCGGTCTGTCTGTCGGTCTGTCTGTCGGTCTGTCTGTCGGTCTGTCTGTCGGTCTGTCTGTCGGTCTGTCTGTCGGTCTGTCTGTCGGTCTGTCTGTCGGTCTGTCTGTCGGTCTGTCTGTCGGTCTGTCTGTCGGTCTGTCTGTCGGTCTGTCTGTCGGTCTGTCTGTCGGTCTGTCTGTCGGTCTGTCTGTCGGTCTGTCTGTCGGTCTGTCTGTCGGTCTGTCTGTCGGTCTGTCTGTCGGTCTGTCTGTCGGTCTGTCTGTCGGTCTGTCTGTCGGTCTGTCTGTCGGTCTGTCTGTCGGTCTGTCTGTCGGTCTGTCTGTCGGTCTGTCTGTCGGTCTGTCTGTCGGTCTGTCTGTCGGTCTGTCTGTCGGTCTGTCGGTCTGTCGGTCTGTCGGTCTGTCTGTCGGTCTGTCTGTCGGTCTGTCTGTCGGTCTGTCTGTCGGTCTGTCTGTCGGTCTGTCTGTCGGTCTGTCTGTCCGTCTGTCTGTCCGTCTGTCTGTCGGTCTGTCTGTCGGTCTGTCTGTCGGTCTGTCTGTCGGTCTGTCTGTCGGTCTGTCTGTCGGTCTGTCTGTCGGTCTGTCTGTCGGTCTGTCTGTCGGTCTGTCTGTCGGTCTGTCTGTCGGTCTGTCTGTCGGTCTGGCTGCCGGTCTGTCTGTCGGTCTGTCTGTCGGTCTGGCTGCCGGTCTGTCTGTCGGTCTGACAGTCGGTCTGCCTGTTCGCGTTTTTTACCCTCGTAATCTCAGCAACCGCTTCATGGATTGTGATGAAATTTGGGTACCTATATGCTGTGAGGTCCTAGTAAGTAATGCTGCAATAATTTTGAAAATCGGTGCAGTGGTGGTGGAGTAATTAGCAAAAAACAAAAAAGAATTAAATATCCCTCAAACTTCGTTTTCAGGCGTTTTAGGGGTTCCTGATCATTTTTTACTTTTTTTGGGTGGGGGTGAAATTGGGGTGGGGAGTTGTAAAACTCAAAAATTTGTTCTATTCATAATAGGCTGTCCATTGACCTATAAAAGAAAGACCTAGCGGCATAATGGACGTTTTTTAGGTGCATCCGAGCATTGCCTTAGCTATTACAGAAATCAAGGGACTTAGAATTTTTGATTACATGCGAGTATTGCTTTAGATCGTTCTGAATTTAGTAACATGGAACAGACTATAGCTTCATGCAAAGGGGAAATAATAAAATTATATTATTGTTATGTGCGGGAAGTACTGAGTCAATCAACTTGACTCCATTTCTTTCAAATAGGAATGGCTATTTTTGTTTATAAAATCAAATATAAAATTTGATTACGTTTCTAATGGTATATTAAATATTATTCTCAATATCAATCTTTTTTAGTTTTCATTTTATTTCAATTTTTCAGTCAAATCGGTGTTCTTCAATTTACCTACGTGTAAGCAACCTAGCAGGCCATGAAAAATAAACAAAAGCCCGGCAAGGTGGAAGAAACCAATTAACTTCGTAGAAAGATGCAAACGAACTAGAGTAACGAGGCAAGATTGTGAAAATTCTTTACAACACATTAGCTCTAACCAGAAACAACGGCGGTAACAAGAATGTTCATTTTTCACAGCCTACTAGCTATTAGCCAATTTCCAAAGTCAGTAAAAAAATTAGTTAAGGGAAAACTACCAGCGATTGTTGCTGGCAGTACTTCTGCTTATTAGCAAAATCGCAGAAAATGAAACCTGGATTGCAGTCTGTTTGAATTATAAAACATAATTTAGCTTGTAGAAAAATACATGAAATAAACACAATTACAACATGAAGTAAAAAAAATTCTAGCAATCATTTCAATAGCTGCTCAGAATGCCCCGCCGGGCTATTCATGTCTCGCATCGGCAAACGATCGTTGGAAATTCGTTGGATAATCTCTGGATAACACGTCATTTCGTACGCATGCGCCAATTTTGGACATATCCAGCGAGTGGCAATCCTGAGAGGCGTGTCATGACAGTGATGGCGGCTTCCTGTTCCTCAGCAGTCAGCTGATGAGCCTAACCTAACAACCTAACCGTACTTATTGTTTATTTTATTGTTCATTGTTGTTGTTTTAGCCGAGAATAGCCACCACAGCTATATACATATTCTCGGGTGCGTAACGTGAAAAGACCCCCTGCAGTACATGATCGACAGAGGGGTTCGTGAAAGTGGTATGTGCAGGTATAGTTTATTCGCGCCTCAGATACTGTGTGGATAACAAGTGCGTATGTTGTTTTTCATTTTCTACACTGGAACAAACGTGAGGGACGTAGGTTGGTAGAAGAACATTTGTTATTAGCCACTTAGCCAGTGAGTTTAGGAAAGCTTACTGAGACCATAGAAGTAGGATGGGTTGGCCGACAGTTTCAATACTCATGGTTCTGAAGCTACAAGGAATGGTGCGTGCTGGACACAGGTAAAGTAGCATTATAGTGTTTTATGTGATCTCATAAAAGGGGCAAAATTAATTTTATATATGTCAGGCTGTGCTCTACATGGTAGATATTATTGTGGCACATCATAATCTTCATGGAACTTATAGGGTTATACACCTTATTTTGGATAATCTCTATTTTCATAATAATTGTTACCATGACTGGGTCTCATGCATAGGTACTCGTTACCCAGCCTTTGTGTTTAAATGAGAATTTAATGTTGCATTAGTTCTAAACGATTCTACAGTAGTATGTTTTTATTGTGAGCGTGCCAACTAGTTATGGTAGTGGTCTTATGATGGTCACATTGTGTTGTATATATTTACATTTGCAGTAACCAACAATTATTCATACATATGTATGGATGACAGTTTTTATCACAACACTGTGATTAAAGTTGGGGAATTGTGTGTTGTATGATGGTACCCTAAAGCACCTTATGCTATGCAGTTATGTTCTTCGCAATTACTGAAATGAAAATATCAATAATAATTTCAACACTGCAGTTCCCCACACGTGACCTTTATTCACATTCATAACTAATTTGAAGAGTTTATTGCTATTGATGAACTGTAGTTACTAAGTTATAGTCATGCAATTCACTTTTGCAGGATGGGGTGGACATGATACATCGAGTGACATCTCAAGCAGCACATGTGAAGTAATATGCTACAGGGACTGAGGCCCTTCCAGGGTAGATTATGTATTGTGTCAAAGTTAAAACATTATTTATTATGATTACAGTATGTATTTTAACTTTGTGTAAGCACAATATGATATGAAGTTATTTTCTAATAATAAAAGATAAATCCCATGCATTCATACTTTAATATACAAAATAAATGCAACAAACTATCTGTGATCATGGTTAGCTCTTAATAAAAACCTAAATGTAACTAGGCCCATCAAATCACTTCAATCAATCAATTTATTGGTGATAATATAAAACATATTTACAAAGATCATATGGTGAACAAAAGTAAAATACCAAACTAGAAATATGAGAATATTGTTAAAAACTTGCACATATAAAAACAAACTACAAAAAATAGTTTATCAACAATGATAAAAAACAGGCGAGGCCACTATATGTATTGGGCATACCTATATATGTCCCATCTTACTAAATAAAAAAAAATTAAAAATTCATCAATTGAGTAAAATGCTTCTGATATCAAAATTTGTTTTATTTTTATTTTGAACTCAAACTATGGCACAGTGCTGTAGCTTAATGGTAACTTATTATATAATTTAACAGCCAGATATCCTGGACCACATTCACATCTTGTTAAACATTGAGAAATTGGCATAAGTTTCTTTCTATTTTTGGTTTCATAACTATGGACATCACTGTGCAATCTATATTGATCCTTATTACCCACAGTAAATTTTGAAGTATATAAACCGCTGGTAAAGTGAGTATGCCCATATTTAAGAAAACACGTCTGCAGTCATCCTGATAATCCAACCTACCCACCATTCTTATGGCTTTCCTCTGCAAGGTAAATAACCTTTTCATTTGCGGGGCATGGCCCTATGCTAGGATGGCATAAGTAGGTACAGGGTGCCCTAGTCGCACATCATGCCATGAAGCCTACCAAATTGCAGCAGAAATAATGTTCAGTTGATTGGGTTATACAAAATACTTTTTTATTAGTCTACAAAATAATACATTTCACTTATACACTGTAATACTTTCACTCCACTACCTTTAAGCTGCAATTACAATACTCAAGTCACTGTTGCAGACCTGAAAAGAAAAGCATGATTAAAGTTTCCTACTCACTTGTCAGCTGCTGTAGTCAGCCACACATGAGGTTTAGATGTACATTTAATTGAATGTAGCAAATAAAATTGTACAAGCATTATTTGCTGACTGATGAACTTTGAATATGCATTTGAACATTGGTATTAATGTTGCTAACATGACGCAGACGTGCCATTGATTAGTAGTTTTTGTTTGTTTTAAACTCAGCACCAGTCTACTTCTTTACTTCACATGTTACTCAAAATTGCTTCACATAACTGTATATGCAGTTGTGCACATATTTCGAAAAGTACAGGTCAGTAACAATGTAGCCCCGTTGCAGTTAATGTTGATGGCCCCTGCATTTGATAAGGTGTTACTATATCTTCATCATGTACTAGACATTGGAACACATACACAAGTCCTTGTGTGCAGTGGATGGTTTCAGTTAAGGCTAACATGATACAATCATGTTTGAGAAGGATTCAAAATACACCACAACATTCTCTGCATTTGAACGATTCATAATATGCTTGGCCATGTGCAGCCTCTTGTATTGTGTATTTGATAGCTACATTATGCAAATGTATGTAGTGGGTGTTTCCTCATACAATGCCATCCTTCTTATCTTTTTTATTTGAAGTAGTAGAAAAAAGTTTCCCATTTAAAAAAATATACATCTATACAAAAAACAAGTTTTTTATTATTTTATCTTTTTGTTCATATTGTATTCTAAATGACAACAGAAGACTATAAAAGTTTCATATAAAAACTTGTTTCTATCTCTGGTTACGATTGGTATTTACCATTTAAATAATTTTGTATATTCGAATCTCCCGCGTTTTGACTTGCGAGTTTGAAGTCTGACGGTTGACGCGGAAGAAAGAGAGAGTCGTACTTCAACTACCGAGGTGAACGGACGTGTGCGTGATATCCGTCACCCCGTGTGTAGCGGGTACCTCCAATAAGGGCGACCACAGCCTTACATCGCTCAGCTAACTAGGAATCTGGATAGAGCAACGCAGTACCCAGCTGGGGAAGACATCCGACGCCAACCAACAAGGGGTGAGTCAACCGATGCATGATTAACCTTCAATTCTCGTGAGTCATCTGCGGTTATTTGCCAATTTAGTTGGTCCTTCACAATTGGCTACAATTACTTTATTGATCGAATTGTAACCATTTTTTGGCCCTCCGAGCACGGATAAATAAATCGCGCTATAGTAAAATAGTCTACGTAAAATCTAAATTGGTACGTATCCTTGACAAAAAACGGAGTTTTTTTGTGACATCGGAATTTGTTAGTGTTGCGCGCTGTTTGTAAAAATTGGTTATATTCGAAAACAAGCAACTTTTGGTGTATTGTGTTGGTAATATATATCTGGGGAGTTTTCTGGGCATTTGAAATTGACATTTTGCGAATTGCGTGAGCGCAAAAGTTGTTGATTCAGTTGGTTACATTCGGTTGGGGGTTCGAAAACCGGCGTTTCGACAATTGGTGTAGTCGACGGAGATTTCGAAAAAGAATAACAACTGAAAATTTTGTGATTTGTGTGTGGTTGCCGTATTGTTTGTGTAAAGAAGTTGTGTTTACTAGCAGATTGATTCTAAATTTGATTATTTTGGTCTTGTGTTTACATTGAATCGTTACCTGATACCTGAACATGCCTAATGCAAATGTTGTGAAGTTGCAACGGCAACGCGCGCTAGTTTTAAAATCTATTAAAAATGTTCTTGAGGCGGCCAAGAAGGCTCGTGATAATGGCGAGTATCGGACGGAGTTTTTTCTCAGGTATGGAGAGCTGGATGGGTATGTAACGAGGTTTGAGAATTTGCAATATGAAATAATAGCCTTGGTAGATGAGTCTGCCTTAGAGGAGGAGGAAGCAGTTCATACAATGTTTGATGATATGAGATATTCAATAAGGGGCATTCATAAAGATCTTTCTGATGAGATGATGGCTCGTAGTGAGCATGAAACATCTGCAGTGGTCGTAAGAGAAAATTGTTTGAGGCTTCCCAAAATTGAAATACCGAAGTTTGATGGTGACCTTACAAGGTGGCCTACGTTCATCGACTTATTCAATACTCTTATTCATAGAAATAATTCGCTGTCAAAAATAGAAAAGTTTCAGTTCTTGATTTCTTATTTAGAAAAAGAGGCAGGTCTAATAGTAAGGAATGTGCCCATTACTGAGGATAATTATGAAATAGCCTATAATGCATTAATGAGTCGATATCAGAATGAACGTGTTTTATTGAGCAATTATTGGTTTTCAATTTATAATGCTTCTCCCTCTAGGCATGATTCTGCAGTTGAACTTCGAAAATTGTTGTCAATATTTTCTGAAAATTTGGTGGCTTTAGAGATGAGTAACTTGAACCTATGGGATTTTACCAAATTCAATTTATTGTTGCAGAAATTACCTTCTTCCCTTAAAACGCGATTTGAACTAGAACATAATGGGAATAATGTTCCGGGGTTTGACATGCTTTTTGGATTTGTTGAGAAAACCTGTCGAGCTCTGGAAAATACATCCCTTACTTCCGCATATCAAGGGAGTAATGTGTCTAATGCTAGTGGTGGGTTTAGAAAGAATAATAGTCCTGCTAATCCCAAGGGAAGGCAGACACTTAGTTTTTCGACTGGCACATTAACACAGGAAAAGTGTAATTTTTGCAAGGGTTCACCACATTCGTTGATCAAATGTGATAGATTCTTGCAGGCAGAATGTCGTAAGAGGCATGCCTTTGTCAAGCGGACTAGAATGTGTTTTAATTGTTTGGGAGCTACTCATCTACTAAATAAATGTAAATCAAAAGAACTTTGTGGGGTTTGTGGTGGAAAACACCATGTACTATTGCATTTTCCGGACACTAAAGTGACAGATTGTGATGTCAGTGGTAGTACCTCTAATGAATCTGAGAGTCATGTTCAAGTCATGGCAAGTAAGTTGTCTGTGCAGCCTAGAATGTTGCTTGCTACTGCACTAGTCTCAATATTGGATTCTGAGGGTAGATCCACCAAATGTCGTGTTTTGTTAGATTCTGCTAGTCAAGCCAATTTTATTAGTGAATCTTGTGTGAGAAGGTTGAATCTTACTCGTAAGGAGTATTCAACCCCTGTTGTTGGCATTAATGGAATGTCATCGAATGTGAGTTCGGGAAAAGTCTCTTGTGTTATCTTTCCCTACAGCAAACCGTATCCTAGCTTCAATTTGGAAGCTATTGTGATACCTCAGATTTGTGAGAAGGTACCTCAAATTCCTGCTGTTGTTCAGAAGTGGAAGTATTTAGAAAATCTTTGCCTCGCAGAGCCTTTGGCTGCACATGATGAAATGGAAATTGATCTGCTTCTAGGGGTAGAAGTATTTGGTGAGATCTTACGTTCCGGTTATGTGAGAGGACAGAATGGTGGGCCACATGCTATTAACACCGTATTTGGGTGGGTGTTAATGGGCAAGTTGGGTGGTGTTTCCACTAATAGTGTGCTGAATTTTCTAACTTCTGTGGGGGAATTGGATTGTACATTGAAAAAGTTTTGGGAAATTGAAAGTATCCCTAAGTGTGTCGCATTGTCTGAAGAGGAACAGCAGGCTGAGGAATTCTTTACGTCATCTTGTTGGCGTATGGACTCAGGAAGATATGTGGTGAAGCTTCCCTTTTCTGAATTCCCCCCAGTTCTGGGTGATTCCTATTCACAGGCTTTACATAGATTTAAGCTGTTGGAAGGACGTTTTCGTCGTGATTCCGTCTTACATGAAGCATATTGTGATTTTATGGCTGACTATTTGGAGCAAGGCCACATGTCTGAAGTTGGGAACCAAGTGGGGTCTAATAGTGAGTATTACATTCCTCATCATGCGGTGGTGAAAAGGAATGCGAATGGTGAAATAAAGCTTCGGACTGTCTTTGATGCTTCAGCTAAAACTACCAATGGAAAGTCCTTGAATGATGTTCTTCTAGCAGGTCCCAAGTTACAAAATGATATCGTCTCAATATTGTTATCTTTCAGGTTGTATTTGTATGTGTTTACCGCGGATATACGGCAAATGTATCGACAGATTTTAGTTGAGGAGTCTCACACTAGTTATCAAACTATTTTGTGGAGACCTAACGGTGACGAGCCTATAAGGAAATATCAGTTGAAGACCGTTACCTATGGAGTAACGTCTAGTCCTTTTCTAGCGATTAGGACGTTGCTGCAACTGTGTAGGGATGAGGGTGAAAGGTTTCCGTTAGCTGTAAATATTTTGGAGAATTTCTGTTATGTTGATGACGCCATTGGAGTAGCAAACTCCAAGGAAATTGCCTTGGATACTCAAAACCAGTTGATTGAATTATTGGCGTTGGGAAAGTTTGGACTGAGGAAATGGGCAAGTAATTGTTCTGAAGTACTTGCTCAGGTACCTGAGGTTCATCAGCAGCCACTTGTATTTGATAAGGATTCTCTTGGAATAAAAGTGTTGGGTTTGCAGTGGTGTCCCACTACGGATTGTTTTTCTTATTCTGTACATCCTCAGATACGGTCCTGTACAAAGAGGAATATTTTGTCAGAAATAGCAAGACTGTATGATCCTCTAGGATTCTTAGCTCCAGTAATCATTGTTCCCAAGCAAATACTTCAGCAATTGTGGGCTTTAGGGATAGGTTGGGATGATGAGCCACGGCTGGAAGTTGCAAACCAGTGGAAAACTTTTGTGGCTGAGTTACCTGAGCTATCTTCGTTGAAAATTCCTAGACATATACTTCATATAGAGGCAAAGTTTACAGAAATTCATGCTTTTTGCGATGCTTCGGAGAAGTCGTATGCAGCTGTAGTTTATCTGAGACAGGTTTCCACGGAGAACAGTATTTCTGTACATTTGGTGTGTGCCAAAACTCGAGTGGCGCCTTTGAAAAGACTGTCGATTCCACGACTGGAATTGTGTGCAGCCTTATTAGCCGCAGAGCTGATTGATTGTGTATCCCATATAATGGTAACACAGAAAATAGATAATGTTTGTGCTTGGACGGATTCGAAGGTAGTTGTGACGTGGGTCAAATCTTCTCCGCATAGGTGGCGGAGCTTTGTAGCCAATCGTGTAGCTATAATCCAGGAGAAGGTAGCTCCTGATTCATGGTATCATGTGGTTGGGAAAGAGAATCCTAGTGACTGTGCTTCTAGGGGGACTTTTCCTCGGCAATTTCTAGAACAACCCTTGTGGTGGGAGGGGCCAACTTGGCTTAAGCTTCCTCGGGATGATTGGCCTGTAACTTGTGTAGGTGAGCCTTCCTGTACAGATGTACAAGAAGAAGCAAAGGTTGTTTGTATTACTATTCACGGCTCTAGTATTGTTTCAGAATTGTTGAATAGATATTCTTCCTTACGCAAAATTGAGCGTGTTGTTGCTTATTGTTTGAGATTTCGTAAAAATTGTTTGTGTCGAAAAAGGGGTTACCCGCGTGAGATAGGTAATTTATCCGAGGCTGAATTGTATGAGGCTATGGTGGTTCTGGTCAAAGACGTGCAAAGAGTTGAATTGGATAATGAACTGCGGAAAGTTCGTCGAGCGGAGGTCTGTCCCAAAGCTATAAAGAAGTTAGCTCCTTTCATTGATTCCCAGGGTGTCCTGAGGGTGGGCGGTCGCTTGAGACAGTCTAGTCTAAGCTATGATCGGAAGCATCCAATTCTGCTCCCTAGGAAGCATCGATTGACTTATCTCATTATCCAAAGTGTGCACAATAGGAGTTGTCATCCTGGACCACAAACTTTGCATTATCTGTTAAGGCAGAGATATTGGATACTATCTGCCAAACGGGCTATAGCTTCAGTGTTATCTCGTTGCATAAAATGCTTTAGAGTTAAGCCTCCTCCAGTGGTCCCCATAATGAGTGATTTACCTTCCGTTAGAATTTCGGAAGTCAAACCTTTTTCCCATAGTGGCGTAGACCTTTTTGGTCCTTTGAGGATGTCTTTAGGTAAAAGACGAGGCATTAGTTCTCAAAAGGTGTATGTGTGTCTTTTCGTGTGTATGGCTACTAAAGCAATACATTTAGAAGTTGTGTCAGATCTAACTAGTGAAGCTGTTCTTGCAGCACTTAGGCGTTTTATAGGGCGGCGAGGACGTTGCAGTGATATTTATAGTGATCAAGGTACGAATTTTGTTGGTGCTTATAAAACTTTACAGTTATTGGGTGCTAAAGCTTCTGAAGCTTTGCAAATTAAGTGGCATTTTAATCCTCCAGCTAGTCCTTCCTTTGGAGGTATATGGGAGTCCGGAGTGAAATCTGTGAAAACTCACTTGCGGCGGGTGATAGGTGCGCAAGTGTTGACTTATGAGGAATTGAGCACCACTTTAATCCAAATTGAGGCAATGTTAAATTCGAGACCCTTGTGTAGTTTGAGTTCTGATCCTAACGATGTAGGCAGCTTGACTCCGGGTCATTTCTTGACATTAGAGCCCCTGAATGCTCCGCCTGACGAAGATTTGTTGTGTGTGAAACATAGTCGGTTGAACAGGTGGCAGTTAGTGCAACAGATGCAGCAACATTTTTGGCGGCGCTGGCATATGGAGTACCTCCACACCCTTCAGCAACGACATAAGTGGAATACACCACATAATCCTCCCTCGGTTGGCCAGTTGGTTCTTCTCAAGGATGAAAATACCCGTCCTTTACAGTGGCCATTAGGCAGGATTATTAAGTTATATCCCGGTACGGGAAACATTTCGAGAGTCGCCCAAGTTAAGACGAGTAAAGGGCTGTTAGACCGTCCTTTATTGAAACTGTGCCCTTTGCCGGCACAATAGGCCATGATTTGCTTGTATATGATAATTTTTTTTTTTCGTGTTGTGTTATGGGTGGGATAATTCCACTAATTTTCTTTTGTGGGTAATATAGGAATTACTATGATTGAAAAAATATTTTTTTTCTTTTTATATTTTTTGGTGGGCGGAAAATGGTTACGATTGGTATTTACCATTTAAATAATTTTGTATATTCGAATCTCCCGCGTTTTGACTTGCGAGTTTGAAGTCTGACGGTTGACGCGGAAGAAAGAGAGAGTCGTACTTCAACTACCGAGGTGAACGGACGTGTGCGTGATATCCGTCACCCCGTGTGTAGCGGGTACCTCCAATAAGGGCGACCACAGCCTTACATCGCTCAGCTAACTAGGAATCTGGATAGAGCAACGCAGTACCCAGCTGGGGAAGACATCCGACGCCAACCAACAAGGGGTGAGTCAACCGATGCATGATTAACCTTCAATTCTCGTGAGTCATCTGCGGTTATTTGCCAATTTAGTTGGTCCTTCACAATTGGCTACAATTACTTTATTGATCGAATTGTAACCAATCTCTACAATTAAAAGAGATAAGAGGGGAGGCGAAGTATGAGGAAACACCTGGTATAACCACCCTGCCTCTTTAACCATAGATTATAGCAGCTGAGGGACATAAATAAGTCATGTGACAGTATCAGGATGATTTCATGGATCTAGTACTGCTTACTCAGAGTGTCTGATCCAGTCGGTGGGCTAAGACCATGTCAATACTCAATCAGTTTCTGGTATGCACCTAAACTATATACTTACTGAGCATGATTGGTCAGACAACGAAAACTGTTCACCTTGCCCTCTATCCTTACAGCCGTGCTTCTTCGTGCGTCCACGGGGTACGGTGTTATCTCGTGCCAAGCCTGTTGAAATAACTTAACTACGTGAGCCAGTTGTAGTGCGCCCTACACTAACTGTGCGATGGGATGATATCCCTGTTCTGTTCAGGACGATCTCGGCGTAGGCGGCTAGCATAGTCCTGGGTCTTCGATCTCCCTCCCAAGCTTCGATACACAACACTACTCACGACGTAGTGGGGGCAGTATACACGCTGAAGTAGTCACATATCGATTCTAGCCCTACTCCAAGTATATCACACTAACCTTTTCTTCGATACATTGTGTTTGTTTGTAACACCATACGATCCTTCATCACTTGGTCAGCGACACAAAATAGGTGTCAGTGACCTCAGAGTTCAGCGACTAACAGCTGATCTGCACCACAAAACATATACACTGATATGTTTTGTGGTTTGTGGTGCAGATCAGCTGTTACTCCACCTTAGATAAGGAAAGAGAGGGGATACCGCACGCCCATTTGATGCTATATGGATTAGCTGATACCGAAAATGAATAGCTGTCAAAATGCTGGTGGAAAACTGACGGTAGTGTCAAGGTGGTGTTTTTTGCGATATTTAACGTTTTTAAGACCAATAATTGTGAAATATTATGGTGAGCGTAATGGTGGGGTGTGCAGCTTACCGTTGTAAAAGCCACAGCAGCAGGAAGGAGCCAGGAATCACTTTTCACAGGTAAATTTATGATCTTATTTTTTTGGTGTATCCGAAATTCATGCAAATATCTCGATATCTAGTTCAAAGATATATGTGTATCCGAAATATAATTTGGAATGTACCACTAACATGCGAATCATAATGTTTTTGAGCACGTAAAGTCTAAAAATTATGTTTTTAAGGGATTTTTTGGTTCAAATACAATCAGTTTTCCAGTGGCGTATCTATTATAGCTTACATTTTGAATAGAAATATTATGACTTTGCATTGTAATATATAATATACCAATACCCTTATACAAGGTGTGCATTTCAAGGGTGGCCTTTATTTGTAGTTGTATGAATAATAAAATTAATTTTCTTTCTTCCTCGACAGGTTTCCTAAAGATCTTCCTAGACATGATTTATGGATCAAAAATATGAGGATCGAAGGTTGGAAGCCTACAAGCAACGATAGGCTTTGTTCTAAGCATTTTGAACAGAATTTCCTTCATCAAACAAATCAAAAAGTATATCTTCTGAAAGGAGCAGTCCCCACCATATTTGACGAGCTTCCGGAATACTTACGTCCAAAAATTGTAAGTTATAATTCCTAGCTTACATTGTCTACGCTTAATCAATGTTAAAATAATAAACATTCTAGGATTATGATAGATGGATAGATGGATAGATGGATAGATGGATAGATGGATAGATGGATAGATGGATAGATGGATAGATGGATAGATGGATAGATGGATAGATGGATAGATGGATAGATGGATAGATGGATAGTTGGATAGATGGATAGATAGATAGATCGATATACTTTATAGTCTAAGAATTTACAAGATTCTTATTGACAAAGCTATATAATAACAAACAAAACTTTTGGGATATTCACTAAAACCTGTGAGGAGGAAGTTTGTTATAAATCTTCACTCCATTGTATATAATTGGATCATTAATGAGTTATGATTTGGGTGTGATATTAATTTAAAATCATTCTTATGCCTTATGCCTATATTCTATATTTATGGTCTCAAATTTGGTTTTATATTTGAGTATTAGTGATGACGTTTCCAAAATAAACAGTGCAATAAAGTAAGGAGAAATACGATTACGAATGGCTGAATAACCATTTAAAAATTGATAGCTATGAAAATCAAAAGGCAGCTAACCTCAAAAATGTAATAATTTCTTGTGTTACAGTTACATTATTAAACAACTATATTTAGGTGTGTTTACTCGATACGAAATCAAAACAAAATGTTACTGTCACTTTTCCTATAAGATTCAGTCACTCATTCACATCTACTTAAATCATAAATTAATTTGTTCTGTCTTTCTTTCGGAAATAATGTTTCAAACATTGTCTAATATACAGCTCTGTTATTTTAGGCAAAAGAAAGAAAAAGACCCCGTGAACGTGATGTTCATCCAGAACCATCGCCATCAACCTCAGCTCTGGCTGCACAGGACGACTCTCCCCGGAAAAAGAAACTTAGAAGAGAACTGCTGCTGCAAAAAGATAAGAATAAGGAAAAAACGAAAAAAATCCGTGCCCTTGGTCAATCACTGAAAAGAGCACACAAAAAAGTAGCCTCTTTAAAAATAATTGCTGAGGAATTAGAGCGACAAAATTTACTATCTCAAGAAAATTTAGTTTTAGTTCAAAATATGAGCAAGGTTAACATAGAAATATTGAACAGAAAAATGGGGAGAAATGTTCAATATTCACCTGAACTTAGGAAATTTGCCCTGACATTAAATTTTTTTTCACCAAAGGCATACAACTATGTGAGAGATGTTTTTGACACTTGTCTCCCGCATAGCAAAACTATTGCTAAATGGTTTCAGAATGTGGATGCTGAGCCTGGTTTTACCAAGGAATCAATAAATACCTTAAGAAATAAGGTTCAATCATCTGACAGACCAATAATTTGTTCATTAATTATCGATGAAATAGCCATACGGAAACATTTAGAATGGGATGGAAAAAAATTCCATGGTTATGTGAACTGTGGTACAAATTTAAACGATGACTCTAATGCTTTAGCCAAAGAAGCTTTTGTTATAATGTTGGTTTGCATCAATGGAACTTGGAAATTACCTGTCGGTTACTTTCTTACAGATTCTTTGAATGGCAGTCAAAAACATTCAATTGTATCTCAATGCATCCATCTGATTGAAGATACGGGAGCCAAAGTTATGTCAATCACATTCGATGGTGCTCCATCTAATACCGCTATGTGTCATAACTTTGGATTCTTATTTAACATTTCAAATATACAGACAAGTTTCAGAGTTACAGATCACAATGTATATATTTTTTATGATCCATGTCATATGATAAAACTTGTTCGCAATGCATTTGGTGAAAAGAAAATCCTAATTGATTGTGATAACAATTTTATTCAATGGAAATACATAGCGCTTCTAGAGAAGCTGCAAACTAGCGAGGGCTTACATTTAGGGAATAAGTTACGTCGCGCTCATATTATTTTTTTCAAACAAAAAATGAAGGTTCGGCTTGCAGTTCAGTTACTTAGTGCATCAGTAGCCGATGCTATTGAGTATTGCGAAAAAAAGCTGAATCTTGAGGATTTTAAAGGTAGTCAGGCAACAGTTAAATTTATTAGAATTGTAAATAGCATTTTCGATATTTTAAACAGCAGAACCCTAGTAGCACCAGGTTATAAAAAAGCATTATGTCAAAAAAATATAGATCGATCTGCGGAATTTATCAATAGTGCAATTTTTTATCTTTCAAAGTTGAAATTATCTAATAATGAGCAAGTAATCATGTCTAACAGAAAAACTGGGTTTATTGGATTAATAATTTCATTATCAAGTTCTTTAGGATTGTACAAAGAACTTGTTTCTGAGAGAAAAACATTACTGTACCTTCCGTTGTATAAGATTAGTCAAGATCATTTAGAATTATTCTTTTCGTCAATTAGATCAAGAGGTGGCTGGAATAATAACCCAACCGCTCGACAGTTTCTAGCTGCTTACAAAACGCTTCTGGTTCGAGCAGAAATTAGAGAGGGCGGTATGGGTAACTGTATTCCATTAGATCAAATCCCTATTCTAAGTAGTTCTACAAAAAATGTAAGGTCTGAAGATGTAATTAATAGTAGTTTATCTAACCATAGTTTAATAGACATAAATGAGCCTTCTGATGATCTAGAAACTATTTGGAAGGATCATGACTACATCATGAATGCACCTGTGATAAGTGAATGTTCATCCCAAATTGTGCAATATATTGCTGGTTATGTTTCGCACCAATTACAAAAAACAATAAAATGTGAAACATGTGTCACAGCATTGATTGGTACTAGAGATCGGTTTCTCAATTCCCTAATTGAATTTAAAAGCCACGGCGGTCTGACTTACCCATCAAATGATGTTATCAAGATATGTTTGAAATCGGAACATTTTCTGAGAGTTAATGAAAATTGTATTCACACCAAACATTTTGTACCTTTGCTGATAAGCAAAATAATATCAAGTTTTCTAGGCACCCCTATTTTCAGCTGCTTAGAACGTCACGTATTAGAAAATGATGTAAATCATATATATTTTTTAATAAAAGCTGTATGCACAAAATACTTAAATATCAGAATCCATTTTATTGTAAAATCTCGATCACAACAGGACAATCCAGTTCGGAGCCAATTAACAAAAATGATTCTGTTTAAAGGGCAGTAAAATATTGGTAGTTTTTGACCTTCGTGACTGTAATATTGACTGCCATCAATTGTAGGAGCAAGCGAAATGCCACGTTCCTACAAAAAAATTATTTTTGTTGAAGCACACAATACTGAGTTTCACCCAAACTTCCCCATAAGTAAATACATAACTGCAATAAATTAGAACTTACTGGAAGCAAGGGGTTAAGTGATAAAATAGAGTTGTAATTTCTATGTAAGTTATAGGACCTCACCTATATTGAATGAATTGTTCGTTTTTATTTACTACTAGCTAATCTAGGAGTCATTTTCTAATTTTGTAAATGTTTTGATTTTGGATAAGATTAAAGGACCTTTGTATTTCTAGCCCAAAACTTACTTTATTTCATGTCTGAGATAATTTTTATGTTTAACCCCCCAGCTTTTTCATTAATTATTGCCACCGTCGCAAAAAGAAGTTATGTATAAAAAAGCCTCGTTGGAGTAATTAAAAATACTGCTCTTCATTACACACTACAAACAGCAAGTAACAGCGTAACAGCAAGTAGATTTTTTTACTGCATATGGGGACTCCGAGATTGAAGGCATCAAATTCCTCAATCTCGTAAGCTAATCTATAATAACAAAAATGTTTTATTGCTGCTTCTGTTTACAGTATGTAATAGACAGTATTTTATATATAAACATAATGTCAATAAATATAAATATACTATAGGTATTATGTGTTCTTTAATAATAAAAAATTGATTTACTACAAACTACAAGCAGTTTTTTTCTTTCTAGGTAGAAGTATAATCGTGTCTTCCATCAGTCATATACTGCAAATGAACATAACATGTTCATGACTGAATAAAATATATACATTATCAATTTTTATATATTATTGGCCACAAAACAGCAGTCGAATGAAAATCACGGTTACGGTAATGTTAGTCACTTAAGTTTTAATTGTGGATGGCGAAATTGGCCATATAGAAACCCTGAATAACAATATTTCATTAAATTTTATTTGAAAAAGATTATTTCTACAAATAGCTCAACCAGAACGTTAATCCCATTAGTTACGCCACTGGGAATAGCGCTTTGGTGCCATTTGGTATCAGAAATGTCAGTCGCGGGTTCCGTCCTCTCTCTTTCCTTGTCTAAGTACTCCACAAACCAGAGCACAAACACAAAACACAAACAAGTCTTTTAGGTTAGGCTCATCAGCTGACTGCTGAGAAACAGGAAGCAACCATAACTGTTTAACTGTCAAAATAGGGCTAACAGGCCTGCCACTCGCTGGATATTTCCAAAATTGGCGCATGCGTACGAAATGACGTGTTATCCAGAGATTATCCAACGAATTTCCAACGATCGATTGCCGATGCGAGACATGAATAGCCCGGCCGGTTAGAGATATTTTTATTTTTTTTACTTAACGGAACGGAAATGACCATTTTTTTTATCCCACTAAATGTGAAATTTAATTCTAGAGATGTTAGACTATGAGCAAAATCCGCTGGTAGTTTTCCTTGCGTTTAAAAATTTTTGATCGTTTTGGACAGTTGTCAATCTCTAGTAGACCTCAGTAGCTAGTAGGCTGTGAGAAAAAGCACTTCTGTCATACCCCAGCCTATCATTGACATTAGATATATTAATTAATCTAGTGATTTCTCCAAGTACAGAAAGAATTCAAATTTAGCCGACTGACGTAAGCTGAGGCATTTAATGCTTAGTCGTATCGCAAGGTCACGGTCTTTTCAGTTTTATAATTCTTGAGATATTCATTTTTTTTCTGATACTTGCTTATACCAAAAATGGTAATTTGCGCCTAAACGGTTCCTTTAAAGTTCTATATATCATACATAAAGTCACACTAGAATTCACCAAGGAATTCAAATATGTAATAATATATAGGGGGTTCTATTAAAAAAATTGCAAGTTAGAGATAAATCACCCTGTGTATATAATTGAAAATATTTTTTCGTTATAGCCCTCAAGTGTCCCCTACTATGATCAAGTGGCAGATTTCTGAAATATTTCTTAGTAAGCCCATAATCTTCCGTCCACTCACTATTGGCCCACCCTGTATGTGTTAGTACATAAAAGGATTACTGTAAGGTAAAATGGTTATATTAATCGGTTACTAAGAAAAGGGTAAACAGATACCACTTTTAGTAAATTCAAAGTCAAAAGTATACTCCACCCGATACTCCAGCCATCATGCCGATGCCACTAAAAATTCTGACTTCGAAGTTTGATATGAACCACCCTATATATAATTTAAGATAGATATGTTATAGTCCTCAAGGGTTCCTACTATTATGAAGTGACAGTTTTCTAAAATATGTTTTAGTAAACCCACAATCTTCCGTCGATTCACTATTGGCCCACCCTGTATAGTAATTTGAAGGTGTATCAATCTGTCTGTCTGCCTTTCTGGAGGGAAGTTGAATCTCCAACTCTTTACTTTTGCCTTACATTTATGACCTTGAATAATAATTATTAATCCAATCAAGTTATCAATATTATAGTAAAGTTTACGGAATACATTCCGTAAACTTTGATTATAGTAAAATAATATGCAAAAGAAAAACCACAAAGCAGGAATGAAATGGGCTTAACCGATAGAGTAGACGCTATATATGGACCGCTCCTACAAATATTGATTCGATTTCCCAAATCATAATGTACGTACCTACATTATTCAACACAAATGATAACTCAATAAATATATTTCTTAACAGAGCTGGAATGAGGGAAGGCGATGTAATTTTGTCGATAAATGGAACTGACATGGAGAAAGCAGACCACAAAACGTTGGTGAATTACATCAAAAACTGTGATTCAAGAATGAGAATGGTCGTCTTGTTTGAAGATTGTGTCCGAAAGGTAACGCATAAACATAACTATAAATAGAGCTTAGAACATAGCTGCAAAATTAGAGCATAACCGTTTAAAGACAACCATCAATTTAATTTGCAGTAGAGTTTTTCAGAGAGATTGTGTTTCTTCGACAAGCTTGGAGATTATTAACTTGATTGTAATGAAAATACGACACCTACAGTTTTGGTGAAAATGAAGGGATGTTCATGAAAATTGCTTCTGTGGCGGAGCGGTGATTGTAGAAAACAGTTAAACGTGCTCAAAATTCACTTGAGGTTGTTATATAGGTTCTTGGTCATTTTCTAAGGTTTTGGGGGTTTTTGGGATAGGGGAACTAACAAGCAAGTTTTGACGTGTCGCTTTTTTAAGCTATCAAAAAATTCTTTGCAACGTCCAATCACAACACCGGTCACAAAGCGAGGTCGTTGTCTAGGCATGAATGGGTAGCATCTGTATAGTTTTCAAATGTTCATTTTATTTCTCACATCGTAGCTAGGGGAGTATTGTAGTTGAGAAAATTTTCGATTTTGAGATATAGATAAGTTTCTTGGACGTTTTATGCTGAGATTTAGCAAACATCGAAAATTATCAGACCTGCTTAAACATCGTTCGTTCGTTTTGAAGGGCCGAAAAAGGAAGCTAACTCCAAATATGTCTGTATTCATAAAGGACTTTCAATTTAACAAAACGATCTTGGTGGTAAGGTATGGTAAGTATCTTAGTTCTTTAGAGTGTCTTAGTTACTCTAAAGTATCTAAGTTGCTATATCTTAGTTCCTTTATGATTTTCCAAAATAGTAACTAGTATCTTAGATACTTTACATCCTAATCAAATCTAATTTTCTATTTATCTAACAACTTTACCTAATACATCGACGTTATGGAATTTAGTACTTAATACGTACGTAATATACAAAGTAACGTAAAAAGGAATTTTGAAGTATCTTAAAAAGTAACTTAAGATAAGTATCTTAGTATCTTTTTTTAAGAGTAACTAGATACCAAAAAGACTTAGGATACTTAAAAAAAGTAACTTATTTAGTATCTATAGATACTTTTCCAAAGTATCTTTGACAGCTCTGAGTATATACTTGACAATCTTATAATATATGACTTAACTAATAGCTTAGTTGTCATGAAACTTTTGCGTTATATTGCTACTCGGGGACGATACCTAATGAAAAAAATGAAATCAAGTTGATTGACTCTGTACCTCCCACACATTGCGATGATACCAGTTTATTATTTTCCCACAGCATGAAGCTATAGTCTGAGATCCCTTGCAACCAAATAATCGCCAGCCCCACTCCCAAAAATTGTCTTGTGCCGCTAGGCCTTTCCTTCACAGGTCAATGGACAGCCTATCGTCAATACTACAAACTTTTCAGTTCTACAACGCCTCACCCCTCAACCACCCCAATTTCACCCCCACCCAAAAAAGGTAGGAAATGATCAAAAACCCTTAAAACATCTAAAAACGAAGTTTCAGTTGTTTTCATGCTTTTAGTTTTTTGATTATTGCTACGCTGCCACCGACACAATTTTTAACAAACATACGCGTTTTTCATCCTCACAATGGTAATAATACTGTGTCAAAATTTCATTAGAATCAATTTAGTAGTGTCCACGTTACAAAATACAAAACGATGTAAAGCAATAAGTACTCGCATGTAAGTCCCTTTGTTTCCGTAATAGGCTAGGCAGTGTTCGGATGGACCTAAAAAAGTGATTTATGTTGCTAGGTTTTCCCCCACAGGTTAATGGACAGCCTATTATGATTACAAGAAATTTTTTAGTTTTCAACCCCCACCCCTCAACCACCCCAATGTCACCCCCACCCAAAAAAACGCAGAAAAGGATCAGGAACCTCTAAAACGCTTAAAAACGACGATTGAGCTGTTTTTATATTTTTAGTTTTTTATTATTTCTCCGCCGCCACTGGTACGATTTATAACAACCATACGCCTTTTCCATCTTCGCCACTGTAGTAATACTGTGTCAAAATTTCATTAAAATCAATTCAACAGTTTCCTCGTTACACAACATAGAACGATCTAAAGCAATACTCTCGTATGTTTACACCAGAAAAAAATGGTTTCTGTAATAGGTAAGGCAATGTTCGGATGGACCTAAAAAAGTTAGTTATGTCGCTAGGTCTTCCTTCATAGATCAGTCTATTATGAAAGCAACAAATTTTTCAATTTTACAACCCCCCACCCCCCAACCACCCCAATTTCACCCTCACCCAAAAAAAAGTAGAAAATGATCAGGAACCCCTAAAACGCCTAAAAACGAAGTTTGAGCAATATTTAATTTTTTTTGTTTTTTGCTAATTACTCCGCCGCCCATGCACCCATTTTCAAAATTATAGGAACATTACCTACTACTACCCCACAGCATATCGCTGCCCAAAAAAGCGACAGACAGACACACCGACAGACAGACAGATAGACGGAAATGAGTGACGTAGATTTTCGTTATGTAGACATCATAAAACGCCCAAAAAGCGTATTATCTCAAAATCGAAAATTTTCGCGATCACAATACTTCCCTCACCTATCGGTGTGGCAAGTAAAATTGTATAGTTTTTGCCAGTGGTTTCGAGCTAATCATATAATTACATTAAAACCGATCAAACATTTTCTGCTTCTCTTGTACATTTTTAAAAAGGATGAATTTGAGGTTGAGGGGATGAGGAGGTTAGAAGGGCAGCAATATTTTTTTGATTAATTTAAGTACGCTTGATGTCTCCATAATATAAATCGTTTTACTTTCCGTATGTTGAAGTTTTTGGCATCACCTAAGGTACCTAATGCTAGAATAATTTTGAAAATCTGGGCCTTTGAAGTTTTCGGGTCAATATCCTTTGATGGAATATGAGGCTAATAAATTAGATTGGGGCGTCGTGTATAAAGGACTATAAATGTCATCGTGGTCAAATCCTGGTCAAAACACTGACCCTCTGTTTTTTGGCGCCTAAGCGACGTTACAAACACTGCCTTTGATGTCCTGATATCAGCTCCATGTGTAAGGTAATGCTGATCTATACAACTTTATAAAATTAGTTCCTCATTTGCGTTCCTGTCCTTACGAGTTCATTTACAACATTGGAAAAAAGTGTTCGCTGGCATCATTGAATTAAGAATCTTCTTCGTACATATAGGTATCGTAAGCACATTAGTCCAATAAAACTGGTTTACTAAATTTACTATTACAAATAATGTCAGCCGATATAGGGGGGAGAGCAGGGCTGGTGGTGAGCGTAGGTAATCGAGCAGCTCCAAAACTTTTATAGCAACGCGAATGTGTAGGAAGAACTCCATCCAACCACTTGACGCCTTTTTTTCTAATTACAGGTGGAGCTGCACATGAAGTATATCCAATTACAACGACTGCTTCAAGCTAAAATGGAAGAACTGGACCGGCTTTGCATTCGAGAACGTAACTTACTGGAAGGCAAATGGAAGACGCACAGTCTTCCGGCGCGTAAAAAAGCGTCACAGTCGATCACCGCTACGTCCGGTGGAGAAGGGGTAGGGGTAGGGAATGGTGAGGGTGCATCTACACCTACGCAGCCTCCTTATGGCGCATACTGTAGACCTACGGTATCCACGGAAGATGTGGCCAAGGTTGCTAGGCAACATGAGGCCAAACAAGCACAGCCGCTACCGCTAGTGTTCGCATACCAGTACATGGACACCCATTACAGGTTTGTAAGTTAAAACATATTGAAATCTATACTGTACAGGTATAAGCAGTCTTCTGAGGATAGATACACTGTGGACGCAGATGGCTGTGATGGCTTTCCCACAACCAGCGCTCAAATTTACATGATTCACACGCCTGATATATCGTAGACAAACCTTATTTATAAGCAGCTCTTTATTTAGATTGCAAATAATCCGCCTTCAAACCTGGCTAGTAATGCCAGATCAACATAATTACAGCGCCTTCTAATAATGCTCTGCGAAGTATTAGCGAAGTTAGGTCATCAAATATATATTCCTTTATGGAATAGCGCTGTAGTGAGCAAGTGGTCACTGTTCAAAATCGATTACCAAATTTTGAAATAGCCAACGTGATCAAGATGTCTAATGGTGAAATTTAGGACCCAATGTTGTGTGTGTATGATAACCAGATTCCTTTAGCATGCATGTGTGCCAACTCAGAGAGAATGAAATCAAAACAGAGAAATGTTATGATATTGATTGTTTCTTAGCATTGGTTTTATATTTATTAATCATGAGTGCTTTGTATTTCATATATTTTACTGGTAATTAATTTATATTTATACGTTGAAATGTACCATTCAAAAATGTCTGAATAGTAGTAGTCAACTGGCTCTAATTGTATAATAAAGCAATGGTTAATAAACATTCATAGTCTAAATGATAAATAATAATAATAATACATGGTGTGCTAGGTCTCTGTTAAACGTCAAGGAGAAAATATGGATAGGATATGGAAAATGTAAAATATAACCATATATAAATAAATAAATATAACACATAAAGGAGTAAATAAAGGATGTAATTGGAATAGTATATAGAAAATGTAAGCATAGCATAGCATAGCATATAAGTATATAAATAAATCAATAAATAAATATAAACAATAAGCAACATATAAAAGGGCGATTGGAGGAAACCGTATAGCGCGTAACCTGTCTTAACCCCATTTAGGCGTCCTAAATATTTGAGCTACCCGTAAAACTTGCCACGGCTTCCACAACCATAAAATAAATATCGTATATAGATAAAGAGAATTAGATGCACCTAAACACCACCAAAGGTGTCTCTGTTCACCACCAGCCTGCAATATCCCACACCTTGGACCTAATATCTAAAGTAGACGGAAATCAGAGACCCAACGCCATATAATATCGCCTTAACAGCCAGTTTAGTATATATCATATAAAACATGGGGTCAAGTCTATGGTGAACGCGGTGGCCAAGCGTCTAATCCACGGCGAATATCATTCATTTAAAGGGTTTCCCAAAGACATGAGAGCTGTTTGTACAAAATCTTCAGACGCAATTTTCAAACATTGCATTTTGCTACTAAACCTGTTAGTAGTGTCGCAACCACTTACAGCATGTAATGCTGGCAAAATATCACATATGCTTTCACCCTGGGATTCAGCAGCCACATGACACTCTAGCAAATTAAACGTTCTTGAAACTTTAAACATTTAGTTGGATCGTCGAATCGTTCACGAGTATAGATCTCGCAGTCTTGTTTTACTTGTGCATATTTTGGAGCATAGCAAAAATTAATCGAATGAATTGCAATTTATTAGGAGCGTTAGCAAAGAAGCTTTACAGTCAGCAGGACACTTGTCGAATGATTGGAAATTATGATATTTTTAATGATCTGGCCTTTACTCCGTAATTTTGTCTCCAAAAATGTTATAGAAATGTCGTCATATGCATCAGATCTATCCTATTAACGCCAATCAAAGTAAAAAATCCAAAATTTTTTTGAAGAGTTTCTCGGCATAACCTCCAAAAGTACTGAACTTATTCAATTGGATTTTGTGAACATTAATAATATAAACTTTAGAAGTATTTAGATTTAAGTCTTGCTGAGAGCTTGTACCACATTTATGATTTTTTTAGACTTTAAACAGACACTAAAAATTCACAAAAATACTATTATTTTATAATTATTCGAAAAGACGACTGAAAAAAGAACATCTTTACGTCAACGGCGTAGAAACACACTAAATGTGTGTGCGCGCGGGCGCGCGCTATGCTTACTGTATGGACGAAAAGGGGCATGGGAAGGGAGCGGGAAGGGACCATAACATCGGACAGCAAAAGCAAAATGTGTTTTGTTATTCAGGATTAGAGATTCGGTCACAGTTGCCGTCACTGGGATTTTGCATAGCTACTCAACTACCTCTAGCGCCTGCACTAAACTCCCATATCTCCAATTCGGTCCGTTATAATCACGTCATATTATGACTATCAAATATGGCGTACAATTCGAATCTTGCTCTCTGATTGTACTTGTGCGGATACAAAAACGGTACACTTACTGTATGTTGCAATTTTAGATATATGATCCACCCTGTATCCAGCTCCAGCGGAGAATATCTACTCAGCTTCGAACCGCCGCGTTATAAGGAACATGGATATACCTCAAAACCACCCACCGAAAAACAGTCGAGGGGAAACCAAACATCAAGAAGTACAACGACATCTGAGAAGCCTAAGAAATCTCACGGCCCTTATCACAACTATGCGGGGCAACTCTGTAATCCTTGCCTTCAGGTAAACAAGCATAATAATGACATGTATCAATAACATAGTGTCACATTGAAGGCTGACATTGGTTGATCCTAAATCTGTATCTGTCTATTTGAGATAGTTTTGAATAGAAATTATTACTGTCAAGCTGCTACAAATGCTATGTTTGCATGCAATGAATCGTGACTCTAGTCACTACAATGCCTGTTTTTGGAATAAATTTGTGACGCTTTTTACCTGCTTTTCACCTGTATGTTCGTATGTTTGTAACTGACTGCTTTGGACACGATTTTTACCCACTTCAAACGAACAGATTTAATTTAAATTTTGCACACTTATCAAGAATCAGCGACAATACAATAATTTCATAAGTTTGTCTCATTATCCTGATCAGGACAGTGGCGGATACAGACGTTTTGTTGAGGAGGGGCGATGAGTGCCGATTCCAAAATCGAGGTTTTATAAAATGATTCATTGGATGAAGGTTGTAATATGTTCTAATAATAAGCGGCTGATGACTACCTAATAATTATTTTGTTAATAGTAATAGGTTTTTGACATATCAGGCGTTGAGAGGTAGAGTGGCCTATCGCACAAGAATGAGAAATGTGGAAAACTTCAAATAGGTACTGTAGTGAACAACAGGTCACTGTCAAAACCGATACCAAATTTAGAAATAGCCAAAGTGATCAAGATGTCTAGTGGTGGAATTTAAAACCCAATGTTATATGCGTGTCCGTGGTAACCAGATTCTTTTAGCATGCATGTGTCCAACTCAGAGAGAATGAAATCAAAACACAGAAATGTTATGATATGGTTTTTTTATTATTCGTTTCTTAACATTTGTTTTGGATTTATTAATCATGAGTGCTGAGTGTTGGTATGGTTTTATTACTTGATTCTTGTATTTATCAAATGATGAGTGCTTTGTATTTGATATATTTTATTGGTGAAGTATTTATATTGACATGTTGAAATATACGATTCAAAAATGTCTTAATAATAGTGGCAAACTGGCTCTTGTTATTGATATTGTATAATAAAGAAATGGTTATAAACATTCACAGTCTAAATGATAAATAATAATAAGAATACATGGTGGGCTAGATCTCTGTTCAACGTCAGGGAGAGAAATATGGATAGGATGTGGAAAAATGTAAAATATCAGCATATATAAATAAATAAATATAACCAACCATATAAAGGAGTAAATAAAGGAGATAATTGGAATAGGTCCAACCTGGGTTGTTGCCAGGCTATCAACCTTCCGTAGATAAATATCATATATAAATAAAGAGGAGTCATTAAGGATTTAAATAAATACACCTAAATAAGACAGAGTTGTCTCTGTTCACCATCAGCCTGCAATCCTAATACCTAGAGTAGACGTAAATCACAGACCCAACGCCATATAGTATCATCTCAAAAGCAGAACGTTATAGTATACCTTGTGAAACACTTTAAATTTTGTAGCCAGATCACATTAGTTAATAATACAAACTCAAAAGACAAGATACCTGCAAATATTCGCGAAAAAGACTCAAAAACCCCGTTGTTTAAATTTTGGTCTCCGGCTTGTTGCGTTTTACAAAAACAATCCCGAGTCGTAATAATTAAACAAACTATCCACAAAACTATGGCAACGAACAGTATCTTTTTTGGCTCAGATTGAAAATTAATATGGAACTGTTACGGAATTGGTTGCTCTATGGAAAGTTACTCATGATCTGACAAATAACAAAATATCTGAACAATATATGATGTAGTAATAATCAAATAGATTACTTATCTTAACTTCGTCGACTAATTACACTCATACTCAGATCTTACAATTTTTCATAAATCATCCGTCGATGCCGCCAATGTCCATCTTCAGTCACGTGACCGCTAAAGGTCCGTTCTAACATCTGGCAGCCAGGAACGCGTTCCGGATCACCACAGTACTGAACACTCAGCTCATGTATTTTCAATACTATAATGGCCTATGACTGATTTCGCCATTATTACAGAGAAGTCGGAGTCGCCACATATATCATTATAGCATTGATATAGTTCCTGATATTTGCAAATCTTTACCAGCACTTTTCTCAGCTCAGCAGCTGAATTTTGGAGATAGGCCACTCTATAAATAGCTCTCACCGCCATCTTTTAGGGTAATAAATGAGTTTGATCTTTGATCTCATCATCATGCATATGGATTCAGTCTTTAGTGAATTGAGGATGATTGAGGTGATTTCTAACTGGCGGCAAGTTCACGTACTGTGAGAAGTCGCTTGTTATCGTGTGCATTTGCCTAAACGCCATCACGGCTCACGGTGCACAAGATTGAAAACTTGAGGTTGAGACAGTTGCACTGGTGGTTGCACTAGAGTGCGTTATAATGGTGGCCGCGTTTTAAAATTCTCGGGAGTTTTTCATGCAATGTTGTAATTCTTTTTTTTAACTTCCCTGACAAAGGAGGGGTAAGTTATCATTAGAATCGGCCCGTTTTCGCAAATTTTACCGAAATCAACGTGCGAGGTGTCACTTCCAAGGTAAAATCACCTCTTAACTCATTTTCTGAAGAAAATGCCAGGTTATATTATTATTTTCCGAGTAACCTCCACCACCTCCCCATTATTAAATCATGGGTATATTTGCACCAAAAGTGGTCCAACAGATAGAAAACAAACATTTATTTATGACAGTGAAGTTTGAAATTATTTGCGCGGAAGCGTTTTCGACATAGGTAATAAAACCAGCTTATTGTGGTAGCATTAGAATTACACGTTAGGACATTATTTTCTGAGTTCGCAGCGGGACCAAAAGCTAGATTTTTGTTCCTAATGATAACCTTTTTATAGTGACCAAGTTTGAGGCAAATCGGAAAACTTTGGTTTTTTGATGTCCGCCTCAAGCGATCCCAAATTTGACCAACTTGAATTAAAAAAAGTCCTTTCGAGTTGAAAAGGTTTTGGTGCCGATCGGACAATGGGGGGGGGGGTGGAAAATGGTGAGGGGTGTACAAAAAAAATAATACAAGATATAAATTTGATAGCACCAGTTGAAAGATAATCTCTCTTTATGTCTAAAACGATATATTACATGTTATTTTTTTCTGAAATGGAGGAAAAAAATTGAATAAATTCAAAATTTAAATTTAACTGTGTTACTTGTTGTTGTTGTTATTATGTTATTAGTGTACTAATTGTTGATATTAGGCAGCCGTAAATAACTTAAAGATGTCTATCTCAAAATAATACTACTATTGGATTGGATTCTTAAGGGTTAAAGGGAGTGGGGGTTGCACAAAATTGGTACATCTGGTCCCACCAAAAGACGACGTGTTTTTATGCTAGAAACGATAATCACATGTCACTTTTTCTCAAAATAGTGGTTAAAAAATTAAATAGGGTGAAATGTACAAATATCAATAACTGATGTAACAAGCTTATGGTAAAATAAGGACAGGGGATGAACAACAACCATTTGAGTCGGGGAAATTCCTAGAACAAGGTCTACCTCGTTTTACGTCCACATTTTTTATTTAAATATATCAATGAGACATCTTACGCCCCGATATGGTTGCCCTTGTATCCGCCACTGGATCAGGATCGTGAGAATTGATTAATTTAGAGGTGAACTTTATTTGAAGATTCGATGTAATGACGAAGGCAAGCTACAACATTTTTTTAAGAAATAAGATACATTAATTTATCACCAATATGATGATTCTCACCAAGGCAGGGTAACGATGTGAACGAACAGATTTAATTCAAAGTGAAATACGTTTGTTCCATAATCCTAAACTAGAAAGTGAAACATAAGTTTAGTTTAAAAACCAAAACACGATTTCATAGTACTGAAAAGTCGGAAATAATTCTTAATATACGCTGATAATAATAGAACGAAATATACGAGTATTATTTTTTTACTTCTATGTTAACAGCACCGACTGCTCTGGTCATTACCCTCGAATTCTGTGTAGGCTTTGTTACTGTTTCCCGGCGCCACTCTAGGAACAGCATTGGAAGACAACGGTGAAGGTTCAGGTGGGGATTCTCGCTGAACTTTTTTTCATGGAAATTCATTTCTTGTTGAAAAAACCAGTCCGCCTCTGACGGGGATCGAACCCGGGATCTTCCGGTGACGAGCCCTCGGATATACCCACTGAGCCAACCCACCCCCAAAATACTGGTTTTATTATGAAAAAGGCGTTTTGCGACGCATGTTGCGTCATATTTTTCGTATATCGAGCAGCTCACGCTTTTCTCACAATAATTTTTCGTTCATCATTATTTTCAGCTTATATTAAGAATCTATTATTTTTCACTTTTTAGTGCTATAAAAACGTGTTCTTAGTAAAAAAGTTGTCCCACTTGACAAATATTTTGCCGTGTCCTGTATATAGCAAAATACACCAGGTATACAGGTGTTTTGTTCGTCTTTTTAGTTTTCAAAACCATTTATTTATTTTACTTCTAGGTAGCAAACAACGGTGACAATACAAGCTTAGATGCCTACGACCTAGCTAGTCCGTGTTGTGACCCCAGATGCGTGCCTTCGAATAGACGTCGATCTCGAAGCCACAAGGACCCCAATAAGAAGAGAGATTCTAAGACTGAAGAGACCCAAACGGAGCCTCAACAGACGAGGAGCCGGACCACATCACATTCCCAACAAAACAATGGTAAAAAGAGTCATTCTCCTTATAGTGGTTAGATTTCTGGTCAAATTAACAATTATATAAGAAGAATTCAGCGGAATAGGTTCTAACGAATGAATTAAGATACAATTTCAAAATCAGATGTTAGCCCTGTTAGCTTTAAAATGATATCTTATGATTTGTATATTTTACCAAGACGAAGAACCGTGGGACAGATCATGATGACCGTCCAGGTACACTTAACAAGCAGATGACTAAGGCCGTGAAGTGAGCCAGCAGTAAGCAAGCAGGGACGGCCGTGTCTGGTGGCCACTAAGTGTACAGAGAGCGCACTGCAACCACACCTCACAGAGGTCGCAAGCGTGGGCTAGCAACCCCGTGATGGATCGATTCGATCCACCACTTCATGATGTATGGCTCTTGGGCCTTGGGGAAATATCTAGGCTGTACTTGTTACGTATCCCATATTATGGATTATCACAAGAAAGCTTTTATTGCTCCTATACGTCTTCATACCTAGTGGATAGGTATTTAAGTAGGGTTATCAATCAACTAACAGGAACAAGAAATAAACTAAATAAGACTAACAGAGAAGATTTAAGATTAAACCTCGGATTACACCAAACTAAATTGATGCCAAATATTGAAAATTCATTATCAAAGCTTCAGGCTTATATCTCTACCACTAAAAAGCATGTAGGTATATTTTTGCTTTGCGATTTTATGCACTACATACCAAATTTTTTTATTCAATTTTCACTCTGCACCTCAATACAGTTAGAAATCACTCAAAAACACATTTTGGTTGATGAATTCGCATAAATGGTAAGAAATGCATGGCAAGTGGTCTACGAGACAAAACAGTTTGAATACCTATGTTATAGATAAAGAAGCCTTTTGTAGATATCTGAAAAATTGTCTTTAAGACGACCTTCTAACTTATTTACCCGAAATGGAAACATCTTATTTTATCTGTGTGGATATACTCGTACGTACAGTTCCCGATGTTTGACCAATTTCTGAGCATAATTCATATTATTTGTTGGTTTAATCATCGGACACAGAGAAGACAAGAATGGTCTGTGTAAGGCTTTCGCGGGCATCGTCCAATAAATTTGTGGTTCTTGGGCTTTCAGGCCGGCGTCGTTTAGCGTTAAAGCTTGACGTTCCGCCACCACGAGTGGATGGCATCTTCAGAAGCTATTTCACTTCGCCGACTTCCAAAATACTGACGGTGGAGGATCTGCACCTGTATTTATACCTTTTAACGGTGACGTGGCCCAACCAGGTGCGTTAGTAGTCCCGCTCAGTTGCGATATGGCAGTGTCTTCAGGTCTTTTAGGATGGGCATCCATGTCCGATTGGCTTTCTGTATCTCTTCTTTTCTATTGAAATTATTGTGGTGCTTTTGTATCTCGATGGCTTCTCTATTTAGTCTGGCATTCAATGGCTTTTGAATAAAGGCAGAGAGACGCTCAACCTTCTGGTGGGGGTTCTCACTGGCCATTGCCGGCTGAATAGACATCTGTCACTTATGAGAGTGGTAGGGGACCCCATTTGCTCCAGATGCTGGGAGGGGGACGAGACAGTGTTCCACTTCCTAGGCAGATGTGCAGTTTATCGCAACCTTAGGGTTCAGATATTCGGCACGACGGAGTTTGGGGAGGAGCCACTATATTCAGCGAAATGGTCGGACATACTGACTTTCGTCAGGAGGTCTGGTAGGTTCGACAAGGAGCTTTCTAGGGTGTAGAATTTTAGTTTTTTCAGTGATTGGTTCAGTGGGGTTGGCAAAAAGGACCAAAGGTGGCCCACTTGCCTGGCTTCGCCTCCCCATCACTACTACTACTACTACTACTAGTCTGGCATAGTATGAAAACGTTGCGGCAAGAACCTGAGTTTCTTCAAACTTGGCCTTATGGCCTCCTTTCTTAATCGCATGTTCGGCTACTGCTGATTTGTCCGTATAACCTAGTCGACAGCTAGCCTTATATTCTGCAATCCTTATTGTGTTTATCGATCGCTTCGTTGTTCCTATGTATACACTCCCACATGTGCATGGTATGCGATAAACCCCCGGTGTTGTGAGTGGGTCTCTTTTATCCTTCACCGTTCTCAAATACTCCTGTATCTTTCTTGTAGGCTTGTAGATGGTCTTGACGTTTTCTTTCCGTAACATTTTTCCTATTCTGTCTGTTACTCAAGGTACATAGGGTAGAAAAGCTTTTGCTATCGATTCAGGTTCTTGCTTTGCCCTGCTTCTTCTCATTGTTCTTGTTATTTCTTATTTTGTATAGTCGTTTGCCTAAAGAACGTTCTTTAGGTGTTCCAGTTCGGTGTCGAGTTCCCCTGGTTGGCACACTTTTCTAGCCCGTTCTGTCAAAGTTCTAATAATTCCGTACTTCTGAGATGGGTGGTGATTTGATTCTTTGTGTAAGTACCGGTCAGTATGAGTTGGTTTTCTATATACCTTGTGTCCTAATGTAGCTCCATTTCTTGTTAGAGGCCAGTTTTTTGTTTTCTTCTACCTCCATGGTAAACTGGATATTTTTATGCACGCTGTTCAGGTGTTCTAGAAATTCTTCTAGCTTTTCTCTTCCGTGGTTCCAAATGACGAACGTATCGTCCACGTATCTCAGTCCCAGACGTCTGGAATAACAGACAGAATAGGACAAAAGTTACAAAAAGAAAACGTCAAGACCATCTACAAGCCCACAAGAAAGATACAGGAGTATTTGAGAACGGTGAAGGATAAAAGAGACCTACTCACAACACCGGGGGTTTATCGCATACCACGCACATGTGGAAGTGTATACATAGGAACAACCAAGCGATCTATAAACACAAGGATTGCAGAACATAAGGCTAGCTGTCGACTAGGTTATACGGACAAATCTGCCGTTAGCCGAACATGCGATTCCATAAGATCAAGTTTGAAGAAACTCAGGTTCTTGCCGCAATGTTTTCATACTATGCCAGACTTAACAGAGAAGCCATCGAGATACAAAAACACCACAATAATTTCAATAAAAAAGAAGAGATACAGAAAGTCAATCGGACATGGGTAGTATGGGTACCCATCCTAAAGGACCTGAAGACACTGCCATATCGCAAGGGGGCGTCACCGTTAACAGATATAAATACAGGTGCAGATCCTCCAGGCGTCACTATTTTGGAAGTCGCCGAAGTAAAATAGCTTCTGAAGATGCCATCCACTCATGGTGGCGAAACGTCAAGCCTTAATACGCTGAACGACGCCGGCCTAAAAACCCAAGAACCACAAATTCACAAGAATGGTCATTTGGCATCGGGTCTTTAAAGTGGGTCACATGGCGTTGAACCTCTTTAATTTTCAATTAAGAAGTCATCACCTTGATCGGGTACCGCCGAGCCATCGCGTCTATTTGCAGCAACACTCTGTTGTACAATGTCGGCAACGTTCACGTTACTTCTTTTGCGAGGATTATTATGAATCTAAGAATTAAATGCACCTACTCGTAAGTCTACTTTCTACCCTCTATACTGAATAAGAGCTGAAATTTGCAAAGTTTTGATGAGGAAGAGTACCGTCAGAGAGCGAAAAGGAAACGGAGGTTAACCCTTAATGTTGTGTCTGTGTTCGGTGGTTGATTCAACTGTGCTCGACTATTGTATATCTGTCTACATTTTATAAGCGAAATTCGAACGTTGTTTTGTATTCACTCCAGCGCAACACTCAGCGCAACAGACGGTTCAAAGTTACTCAGCACCGCGGAAGTACTTCCACATTGGGGCAGGCCTAGTAAGTCAATGCAGTCTACATTCCTGTACTTCTAGTGAAATTAGCAACGTAGTGCCAACAACGATAGGTGAGAGCTCAGTAAACAGCTATACAACTTCTTTGAGCACCGATACGCTTTATTGGGACGGATCCTGTGATAACTCTAGGTGAGTATGTAGCCACCTTAGTTAACTATTAAGGTCTTTTCTGGAACTTATCCAGTTGTTATCTTTATTTCATCCAGGAGCCTTTATCAAAGTACAAAATATTTCACTACACTGTCTAACCATCTGATTTTTTCGTAGCTTACACATGTTTTGTTAACAATGTTTGCATCTGCATTGAAGACTTTGACTAAATTCTATCTCCTAATGATTGCCTTATACATATACAGGGTGTCCAGTTAGTGTGTAATTCTTCGATATCTCGCAAGGTATACCTGATAGAAGAAAATGTCAAATACAGAAGTTATTTGGTTACTTAAGACGCATATTCTACAAATATTTTGAAATATACAGGGTGTTGCGGGAAAGTAGGATAGTGATCAACTTGATTTTTTATGTAGAACTATAACTTTTTCTTAAATTCTTCTAGTCTACATCATTGATCTTCATTCAACCCTGAAATATTTTTGGGATCGGTTGCGACGTTGCCAAGTTATAATTTATTTTCTATTAATTTCCGGATTTGCAAGGTCGCAAGTAATACGTTCAAATCGATATATTCCTTTAACTTTTCTCAATATTATTATACAGCGAGTTACTTGAATATTAAGTGAATATTATTTTCGATGTTACCAGCAATTTGTATCTACAGGGCGTTTTTGACAGAATTTTTAATTACGGCAATGTGAAGGTCATTTTACTTTGTTTTTTTAAATGTAACAACCCTATATGTTTTATTTTAAATCGAAATATCTACTAATACCCTATCTCACCTTTTCCCATTTGCGCGATGCCAAGTTATAAATTATTTTTCCAAATTTTTAAACAAATATCCCCGATTTTAATTTATTTTAAATAAAATCCTCTACTTATTTTTATTGCAATGAATTGCACATGTCGAACTTAATAAGATCTCACAATTTCAAAATGTTGTTTCTGTTAATTATTGAGATACGGCAACACCGCTTTTTCAGTAAACAGTACCGGAACGCATAAATATTTCCAAAACTGCCACAGCTGGAGAGGTGAAATTCAATACTTGGAGGTTTTTGAACATACAGAATTCAAAAACGATAACATCAGTGTTGTCAGATTTAACAATTTTACGTTATAATTTTGAATGGAATTCCCTAGTTATGAAGTCTAACGTAAAAGTGGTGAATCTGACAACACTGATGTTAGCGTTTTTGAATTCTGTATGCTTAAGAACCCCCAAGTATTGCATCATAGTAAAATGACCTTCAAATTGCCGTAATTTGAAATTCTGCCAAAAACACCTGTATACAGAACATGCGACTAACCATAACATGTATATGATAAGTCAGATAATTACTAAATATTTGAAAAAAAGCGGATATTTATCGACATTCATTACATTGTTTGACTTACTGGTTACTTCTCAGCCTTTATATGTGTGTCCAGCTTCTTGACGTTTACTACATTAGGATTTAATTTTAAATCACTTAAATATGCTTGATGCTCACTGTCGAACACAAATTAATCTACGGTAGACTTATTTTTTTTAACATATCTTGTCCTAGCTTTAATAGTTCTAGTTTGAGTTTGCCCTATGTAACATTTATTACTATCACTTCGGTTAATGTTGTATGTTCTGCACCTACTAATTCTGTCGATATTGTCTTTTGGGTTATCTAATAACTTCAGGACCAGACCGATACATCTTTCTCAATCTCAAACCCTTAAAAATCCTTTTAAGATTTTTTATATGTTTGGCATCGAAGGGTGTTGATGTAATCAAATAAAACCTGCAGTATTTCATGTTTCATAAAGAAAAGTCCTTCTAAATCAAGCAAGTTTTTATGCAGTTTCTCAACAAAGACCTTAAAATTTGTTTGATTATGTTTCATTTTGGTAGGAAGTTTCAAACATGCACCAATTCTTGGAGCTGCTGAATTATTTAAAAATATCTATTACTAGTTACATCCTATTTAGTAACTAATAGTCGGGTAGGTAGCGTCAAATTTTCACGGAGATTATACTGAGAATTTAAAGTTTCTTATCAATTAGTTTTCTGTATTATAAAGAAAATGTATAGCTGGCAGCGAGAATCTGTGACCTAAGATGTTTACAGCACGCGTAGGTTGCAAAAAAATGTTGTCGGGGTATTTTACTGAAGTTCAAAATCTGCAGATAGTTAATGAAATTTTCATCCTGAAAAACTATGGTAGGTACAAAATGTCTGTGACTCAACATGTTAGCTGCGCGAATGGAAAAAATATCTCATGTAGATGGCAATAAAATCTATGTTTCAAAATAAGTGTTTACCATTATACAGAGTGTCCAATACATGTGTGACTTCAAAGCTGCACGATGATGAGCGTGCACTAGAACCGTCTTTCCTAACGTGATATCACGTCATGGTACGTTAGGCATGACATCACGCAACGTAACAATAATGTGTTTCCGCCTTCCAGTACTAAAAATAATTGCCATTATTCTTATTATAGGTCTTCATGACCATGACCAACTAGAACTACTATAATAATCGAAACTTTAAGATCGACCATCTCCTGAGTAGTCTAATATTAAATTATATTATATTCTCCTTTCCAGACAATTAAGTTTGAAGTCCGCCAAGCACGACCAACACCAGCACCACCAAAGATATTCTTCAACGTCTTCATCGCAGCACCAAGATCAAGCCATATATGTCCAGTACAGCCAGGTGAAGCCCAAGTCTTGGGATAATCTCACCACCAAGGCCATTGGGGGCTATGGCTTCGGTTACGGATATTTGGACACCACCACAAAGAAAACTAAATCCCAGGGAACTCAGTATGTTAGAGGGGATAGTAAACCGAGCGGTGGTGGAAGTGGAGGTAGCAGCGGTAGTGGGGGAAGCTCAGCACATCCTCATTACACTCAACAAGTGCATCGGAGGTGAGTTGAAGAGCATGGAAGGCGGATATAGGAACAACGAGTATTTTATGAAACCTATTCTGTGGTTGTCTCTTTGATCCCTCGCGCTTTTCTGGCCCATCAATAAAACCACGTGCTGACAGATACATTGACAGCTGCGCCAGGAGACAACTTATGATTTTTTTTGGCGAAATAACTTCATATCCAAATTGGTAATACTGAAATCTTAAAGTGTTGCATTTGCATTATTGACAGACCCGAAACGAGAGCTAGTAATATATCACTGATGTTTTTGGATCGTACAGCACCATGGAAAAACTTATGGTCGCTCCTCTCCTTGGTTTGGAGAACAGATTTTTTCCTTAAGCTTGTCTAACCATTCTGAGTCGGAGTGAATAATTCAACTTTATATAGGTAGAATACTTTGCTTTTCTCTTATAATTATCATCCTCGTCTAGAAACGATCTCATTTTACACGACTTGATGCCAGCATAACTCACCTCGAATAGGTCGGCAGTTCTAACGATCCTTTTGGGAGGATGTACTGGGTGGCCAGCAAAGTGCTGTATCTTGGAAGCTTTTCATATTTTGCTAAATAACACTAACTACCAATGTAATAGCGTCTTTTTTATCAATATGATAACTACATATTCTTTCTTCAATATTTCACGTTAGGAATAAAATGTCGACATACGGTTTTCGCTAGCCTATTTGGACATCATTTCTCTACATTCTTATAAAAAGTGACATCATTGCATTTGATTTTTTAGAGAATTTTGCAGTTTTCGGATAATATATTAAAAAAACACGCCACCACTTGATCTCAATAGATACGTCAAAAATTAGCCCAGTAAATCCTAGCTTTGAAAAGCACATATTTTGTGGTAACGTTTACTAGGTGGATTTTAGTGAAAAGTCATTTTAAATGTTTAAGACGGCGCTTGCGCCCGCGCCCACTGGTACCATCTTGGAAATCTGAAAATATTTTTCGCGGTCACTTTAGTAATAATTTTTTTCCACCGCAAGTCTCTACGGTGAATAGTGCCGTGATCTTGGCGGATCACAAAATCCAGATCATACAAAGTGTATGTACTGCTATCTTCATTACACTTGGAAAGGTGTCTCTAGTCAAATCCGTTATTTCTTTTTCCGTTTCAAACAGACCTTTAACGACACCTAGGACAAAACATATATCACCATTGATTAACATATTTAACGATATCACTGACAGACAGTGGCGCTTCTAGGAAGTTTGTCTGGGGGGGTAGTTACTCTATGGATAATGTAGTGAGCGCCGCCAAGGAGACGGGGGGGGGGGGGGGGGGAAGAGTACAATAAACATCTTGTCAAATGAAGATATAATACGGTAAGAGATGAATATTTATGAAATTAAAATTTTTCAGCCGCAAAGATCAAATTAAACATTACACAGGTATTTTCCATTTTGTTATAAGGAAAATTAACAAAACAAAACACATATAATAAAACCAGACTTATTATAAATAATGTAAACAGAAAAATATATTTAAAGCAATAAACATAAACAGTTAAATTTCAATGCATCTTATTGCATCTTATTTTTAATTAGTCAGTTTTGTTCCGTGTTCTGGGGGGGTAATTACCCCCTCTACCCCCCCTTGGAAGCGCCCTTGCTGACAGAGATGAGTAAAGTTTATCTTACAGTATATGTGATTTTATTGATGGGCCAGTAAAGCCCTATAGAACCGTGTATTTGTTTTGTGAGGACGCATGTACGTAGATTGTAAATGGCGGCTTAGTTTAGGATTTTACATAGAGGTTGCTGAGAGTACTCTCATTACTCTGAGAGAGGTCGTCAAATATAACTATTCTATTCCAGATGAAATCGAAATCTGACTTTTACTGAACGTCTAGTTTACGTTTAGGACTGAATAAGTTTGTATCCTGAAGGCAGATATTTGTATTCTGGTATATTATGCAAAAAACAGCTGTTTATCGAAATATTTTGTAGGTGTGTAATAAATTCCTCATCACATCAGCACATCAATTACTCTTTAATTTGTAAAAGGTGCGAGACCAGCACAATTAAGTTCTAAATGGTTTTGGTTTCCATTAGATCAGATAAACAAATGAAAATAATATTTGATTCTTAAAAAATCTAAAAATATAGGCTATTGGTTGGATAGCTTCACAAATCAACATCTGTAGGTGATATAATAACAGGTGATTGGCCATAAAGGGATGCGAATGTCAAAAGAGTCCCGAAACCAAGCCATTGTCCTATGCAATTGTAACTCGTTAACCAGACTTAGATTTCATCTTGAATTGAATTTTCTGTCATTTAGCTGGCATTTTTGCATCGACAGAAGCCTTGCTCAATGCTGACGGTGACGACTCACTCTTTTTTACTTTGGCTTGAGGACCGAAACTCAAAACATATGGCCCAGTATACTTCAAGAATGTGTCCTCGGAGTTTTATATTATGTTCAACGAAATACCATCGGCGATGAACAGCAGAAGAGACAGCAGATTATTTTACTTCTCAAACTAGGCAAACATCTTTCTACCGTATGTTGTTATGCGATTAGACTTCTTAATTTAACTAACACGTAACGCTGCTGAAAATTGTTTTCCAAAGTTGTAAATATGTCTGGGAGTAATTTAGGTGACAAAAATAGTGGAGCCGGAAAAGTACATAAGCGTACATGGCTTTCAGTTTCCAAAAAGATGTGACCCAGGTGTGGTAGGCTATATAACATCATATCATACTTTCAGCATTTATCCGATTTGAAAATGAATGGAGATATCTCATTACATCAGGATTTCTTAAACTTTTTGCTGTCACGGACCAGTTGCACAACTTTAACAGTTCCACCGCTGCTTCAAAAAGTATTTTATGATATATTTTATATTTATAATTAAAAATACGTTAAATACTTACTACTATACTACTTAGTTTAATGAGAAGGATACTGCTGTTTGGCCTCTACGAGAACGTTAAATTGTGGGATTGTCTTCGATAAGGCAAGGTGCATGTCATCTGCGACGTTTAATCGATGGCGACTTTTTGTTTTTATCGATTCCAAAACCCAGAATATGGCTTTGCAAAGATCTGTAATAGGAAATGAGGAGGGTCATAGCTCCCTTGACAATAAAAGTGTAAGGTTGATCCAAAGAACACCAAAACTCTTCAAGTCTTAAGTTATCTTTAATAAGATCTTCATCGCTGATAATATCCATATTAATAGTAATTTTACTTCCCTCATCGATAAGTGAGACGAGTATTGCTATAGCGAAAATTTTCGATTTTTAACCATTTTATATCTGCATAACGAAATTTTATATCTACATAACGAAATTCACGTCACTCATTTCCGTCGCTCTGTCTACCGGTCTATCCGTCTGTAAGTAGGTCTGTCAGTCTGTGGGTCTGTCGGTCTGTCGGTCTGTCGGTTTGTCTGTTTGTCTGTTTGTCGGTTTGTCGGTTTGTCGGTTTGTCGGTTTGTCGGTTTGTCGGTTTGTCGGTTTGTCGGTTTGTCGGTTTGTCGGTCTGTCGGTCTGTCGAGGTGTCGGGGTGTCGGTCTGTCTGTCTGCTTGTCTGTTTGTTTGTTGGCGTTTTTCTAGCTTCGTAATCTCAGTAACCGCTGCATGGATTGTGATGAAATTTGGGTAGCGATACGCTGTGGGATCGTAGTAGGTAATGCTGCTATAATTTTGAAAATCGGTGTATGAACGGTGAAGTAGTTAGCCAAAAAGAAAAAAATCCAAATATTCAACAAACTTCGTTTTTAAGCGTTTTAAAGATTCCTGATCATTTTATACCTTTAATTGGGGGGGGTGAAATTAAGGGCGGTGGTGGTGGGGGGTGGGGGCTAGCGGCATAATACACTTTAGATCCAACCGAACATTACAGTATCCAAGGGACTTAGAATTTTCTGTTGTATACATATCGAGTATTGCTTTAGATCGTTCTGTATTGTGTAACGCGTATCATTTTCAGAAATCGTGTCAGTGGCAGGGGGCGGCAATAATCATTCGATAGTGGTGAAATTTTATGTGGTTGGGGGATGGGGGGTTATAAAACTAAAAAGTTGGTTGTATTCATAATAGGCTATCCGCTGACCTGTGAAAGAAAGACCTAGCGACATAACACACTTTTTTAGGTCCGTCCGAACATTTCCTTGGCTATTACAAAAACCAACGGACTTAACATTTTTTGATGTATACATATGATTATTGTTTTAGTAAAGTGTAAGGTGGAACGCATTCGAGAAGTCAGTTTAAACAAAGCCGGTTGGACCTCAATCAATCAACTCATGGAATAGCTCTTGGCAGGTCTGCCAAGTTAGACGCTATAGTGCAAAAACGCAGAAAGCCTTATTGCGTGACTGGAATAAATCGACTGGTTTGAGTGTAAATTAAGTCATGTAGTATAAAATTCTCAGGTACCCCGATAGTTTTCTGTGATAGAGCTATTTCCGCTTTGAAAAATAGGATACGCTCTTGCACTTTTTTACCTATCAGAAAAGCTACCTGTTTGAATAGATTTACGGATTGTTGTTATTAAAGGCCTCATAAACACATTATTATAAGCAATAATGCTAATTTTAGCCCAATGGCTACTCTTATACCTTACCCTATAAACCTGCGTCATCTTTTACTGAAATACTACGTCAGCAGCTGATACTCTCTATGCAAAAATGCAGCTGAGCATGTGCCATGACCCCAATAGGACACCTTCAACCCACATTTTCATTTATATCGTGGCTAGTGTGCTTGAATGTTGCTTTCGTGGTAGGTGTTCAACATGAGAAAAATTACACAAAAAAGTTCAGCATCCAAGTGTCACATTAAGGTGAATCAGGTCATGAAAATACATCGGAAATAACTTACTTGTAGGGAATCCCAGTAGCTAGGGGACCTTATTTGGAGTAGGTATTTGAGAGATTCGTATTTCTGGGAAAGCGTAGCCCACGGCTTTTCTTACGGCGAAACCTTTATTTATGTTTCACCGACCTGCAATTTTATTCTTGAGGGTCTCAAATCTGTAGAAATCCGATTTATACATGGAAAATACGTCATTTGTGACCCGGGATTCATGGAACCTCACACTACCCTTTCACTGGGATTCCTAATTCTAGGGAAAACGGAGCTCTCAGGGTTACTAAACAGGCATCAAACATTTAAGAAAACATTCTTTAAACCATTCTAAGCGTATCTTGTCCTTTTTTGAAAATTCGCTTTTTTGGATTATACAGGGTAAGCAACATTTTCGGCAAAGCTATTTTTGACGTTCAGTCACTTCTTTATGTTGATTTTCCGCTACACATTGCATTCTGTCAACGGTTTTTGCAAAACTTTGTTCAAGTCCGTCAACTTCAGGCAAAGGAGTATTCACAATAACGAAAGATCCTTTTTAACATCAGTTGTCGTTAAACTTTAGGGGTTGAATTAGGGTTTGAATTATAACAATGCAACCTCATTTTCTGAAATATGTATCATTAATTACAAGTAATGCAAGGTGGTACATTCACTGTTCTGCTCCAGCACATTTTAGTATGGTTGCTGGTGAGTTTTTAACAGTAGCTTACGCTGATCACTGGATTGATAGAGGTCCTTATGATGTGCCTATTCCAGTTTCTTGGACTTTCAATTCATTCTGAGTAATAAACATTTTTTGATTTACCAAATCTCTAACCTCTCCATCACTAAAATTTGCGGACACTATTAATAGCAATCGATCAAATGGATAATGGAATAATTTGCATACAATGATGTACGAAGTCGTCAATACGTTTGACAGCAAATTAGGCAACAAGAAAAAAAAACGCCGGAAAGGTAAATAGTTTTTACATGCCACTGATTTTCTTAATTTCTTGTTACCTCGAGGGACGTGCGCATATAAATACCACATGTAGATATTTTGTTTGTGGAAAGTACAAAATTTTCGATAAGATTTGCCTACAGGTCTAATACCAAATACTCATCTTTACATCTTTATCTAGTCCAGTAGCCTATAGACACACATACATCTAGCACTTTTCTTATCTGAAATTCAGGGAGTTGGCTGAATAGGTATATCGAACTGAGCACAAAACAGCGCAGATGAGACACGTTAATACCAAATTCCAGGGGGTTTTAATATCCTCCGTTTTTAATAATCAGTTCGCCGTTCGCCACCACTGGCACGATTTTCAAAAAGTACACAACTTTTCCTACTGCGTCGCAGTAAAAATGTCAATAATTGAGCTAGTATTTTTACAAGTTATAGGACTATGGTGTCTATTATGTAAAATATAGATAATTAATAGTCCTTTAGAAATACAAAATACTGTGCAGTTCAAAAATGTTCAGTGTGGGAAGTAAATACGTGATAAGAAACACGTTTGGAATGGTTTTTGTCGAATATTTAGTATATACCTACCTAAAATTAGTAGTTTTTGTCCAAATGAGTATGATTTCGATTAGGTATATAGATCACATAAATAAAGCAGGATGAATTACAGCAGAGGCAGGGGCATGGAATTAATTGTAGTTTCTCACAATAAAAGATAAGAGTATGACAAACGAGCACGCTTAGCCTGACTATATTATTTATTTTGTAAAAAGAATGTTAAACAGCATGTGTTATTTTTTAGTATATGGACTGTACATTTAACTATAGTGTAGATAGATATATGTATGTATATGTTTCCTTGTAGATTTGATATCTTTTAATTATTATGTTATGTACATTTTGTTCCATATTATTTGTAAATATATAATAGTTGTAAACGATTTTATTTAATGTGTTTTCTTTTTCCAAATAGTCAGCATTGTCAGTGTAATTTTCATATTTTGTGCATGCTCCCGTAATTGAGGTTTTGAATTAAGAAAAAAATTACTTTTTTTTGTGATAAATGGAAAGATCATATATAAGTTTTAAACAAAACTGTTTTTGTTTTCTTTTTTTTCGCAATAATTCAAAAGTTATATCAAAATAAAAATGGGTTTTTGAATCGAGTACCGAAAACACGTCGACGGCTCCCGAACCCGTGTGACGTCACGATGGCGGTAAGGATGCTCCTTTGACCAACGACATCCTCCTCCGATACTAGATTCTAGATTCCCAGCCAATCGCGAAAATACGTACCTACTGCTAAACTGGTAACTAGTGTATATTTGTTGCAACACAGTTGATGAATGAAGTTTGCAGCTCGAGACGAAGTCTACGATCGAAATAAATATGTTTTTGAATGTTTGAAGTTGAAGTCAGATTACAGATCCCAGTAAGTAAGTACCTATAATCAAATATGTTTCGTTGAAAAGATCTCCTCAATCGGAGGATAGCGCAGTGGTTAGAGAGTCCATTAGCCAATACTCTAACCACTAGGCCAGCCAGCCAATAGTGGATCTCAGGGTCTTTGGGGTCTTTGGATCGAACCCCAGACCTTCCAATTTTTTTTTCATTTTTTTTTATCAAAAATGTTATTGATGTGCTTTTTGCACTTGCTACGCACATTTTTTTTACGATCAACATAAATATGTCTTTGAATCAAATTTTGTTAGACATATTACTTGCACTGCACAGTGCAAAAGCTAAGTACAGGAGGCGGTGGACAATTCAAAAAATCAGTGGAAATGAGGTTTGTCCGTCAATATCAATCACCATTATTTTTTGTTAAATGTAATAGTTGGTTAATAAAACAAAATCCCTTCATCCATTCAATTCATTCATTTTTAAGTTTTTTAATGTAAACGAGTAACTCAAACTCGTAATCACATTCTGTTTATCACTTGGTATTATTATTTATTTAACTTTGGGCAATGAAGCTTAACAATATTAAATTTTCATAAAAATTTAACAAGCGCTGTGTAGTGCAAGTAATATGTCTAACAAAATTTAATTCAAACACATATTTATGTTGATCGTAAAAAGTGTGCGTAACAAGTGCAAAAAGCACATCAATAAATTTTTTGAAAAAAAAAAATAAAAAAAAATTGGAAGGCCTCGGGTTCGATCCAAAGACCCTGAGATCCACTATCGGACTCTCTAACCACTGGGCTATCCTCCGATTGAGGAGATCTTTTCAACGAAACATATTTGATTATAGGTACTTACTTACTGGAATCTGTAATCCGACTTCAACTTCAAACATTCAAAAACATATTTATTTCGATGGTAGACTTCGTCTCGAGCTGCAAACTTCATTCATCAACTGTGTTGCAACAAATATACACTAGTTACCAGTTTAGCAGTACGTATTTTCGCGATTGGCTGGGAATCTAGAATCTAGTATTGGAGTAGGATGTCGTTGGTCAAAGGAGCATCGTTACCGCCATCGTGACGTCACACGGGTTCGAGAGCCGTCGGCGTGTTTTCGGTACTCGATTCAAAAACCCATTTTTACTTTGATATAACTTTTGAATTATTGCGAAAAAAAGAAAATAAAAACAGTTTTGTTATAAAACTTATGTATGATCTTTCCATTAAGACAAAAAAAAAATTATTCAAAACCTCAATTATTTGTATGGTATTTGAATCAAATTTGGATAGACTCTCAACGTACTGTTATCCAAGTATTCAAAAATTTTAAATATTATTAACCCAAAATGCAATCAATAACAACTTTCTGGATACTTGAGGGACGTTAAACACATCAATACAAATTGGTAGACGTTTTGCTTAAAGGCATTACGCCGTTTTTCTTTAAAAAATAGAAATAATTTGAAAAAAGCCGCCATATCGTAGATGTTGTCTAGGAAACAGATACACAAGGAAAGCCACACTTGACGGTCCCACAACTATCCCTTGAGTGTTGCTTAGGGGAACCTTAAGTATTGCTCAAGAGACGACTATGAATACTGCCCTAAGTCCCACACATATTTGGTAATACTAAGAAATTTGAAGTCTGTATACAATGCCGTGGTATACAAGAGTGCATCTAGTTCTGCACTAAACAGTCTCTTACTTTCTAGTTTAACCATACGAGTATTTAAGATAGACGTACAAAAAGTACATTCTGAGATAGGTAGATGACGAACACAGTGTTTTCTCTTAATTCAATAATATTTTTTACTGCTAGCCAGCAGCGCAAAATCCTATTAAATGCAGAACATGGTGAATGAATGAATAAAGACTGTGGCACACTGCACGTATAAAGGGGAACTCGTAAGGTATAGTTGACTGAAACAAAACTATGTCTCTGAGTAAGGTCTGTATTTATAGTCGTTTCTCAAATACCCCTCAAGTATTACTCAAGGGATACTTGAGGGTTACTCAAGGGAGCCTCAAGTGTGGCTTTCCTTGTGTATCTGTTTCCTAGACAACATCTACCAGACGGCGAGGTCCATTCAGCGGCGTTGTCATATTCCAAATATAAGTCAATTTTTTATGTCTATGCCTACGCATTTTGATGTTTTCTGTTATTTATTTTTGTTTTCTGACAGTATTTCGTGTTTTATGCCGGACATTTTTCCCGATGTGACAGAAACTGACAACACCGAACTTCAAAATTAGCCTACAAAATCGCCTTGATTGCAACGAAATGTCATGTTGACATGTCATGTTGGCATTTCGTTATTTGGGTATTACTCAAGGGAGCCTTACGTAAGGGACCCTCAAGTAAGGTTTCGAAACACAAAACCTTACTTAAGGGACCTTCAAGTATTAAGGGACCCTTAAGTATCGACTATGAATACGACCCTAAAATATATGGACTTGTGATAACCGTAAGGTTTTATTGTAGGCTGCTTTAGAGAAATCTTTACTCTATTCAGTTATCACTGTTATCATTCATGATATAATTGGGAATCATCATCATCATGTAAGCACCAGTTCAGGTTAAGGGAGTTGTAAATAATAGAAAGCTGATTAATGACCACACCTTTAGTTCAACATTACTTTTACAGTGTATATTTTAACAGTATACGGTTCCAATCAATACTATCAGTGTGTACTTACTGCCATTCTGGGTTACAGTCAACAATATACAATAATTGCACACCCCAAAATACCTTCACCCTCCACGCGTAAACATAAACATCCATCAACTCTTGAAACGTTCCGTCCTATACGACGTCTCCAAACAATCTGCCCACCGGCGCAACTATCACCCGATATACACAAAATAATAGCTCGCCCAAAGACGTTAGACGTCAGGAATAGACGACAGAATGACCGAACATCTGGATAAATGGTAATAAAGCTAACAATCATCATTTGTTTGTACTATTTGTACTATGGTGATACAGCACAAATACTGCCACCTGGAAGGCTATGCCTTGCTTGAGGTATTGGCATTGACATTTCAGGAATATACATTAAAATTTAGCTAACCTATCTTCTCAGCTGCGCCCCTTTTCAAAATGCTATGTTTTGCCAGCTCTTGCTATTCCGCTATATGACCTCCAATGGATCTATCTCAGCTTGCAGACAAACATTCCTCTCTAATGTGATTGCGATATCATCGTTTTAAACTTAAAATTTGGATGTGACGTTAAGACTATTTTGACATTATTAGTTACATACAATAATACATACTAAACACATGACGTAGATGTTCATGAAGTTGGTTAAATTAATTAACCAAGAAATTATTCACAGCGAAAGTACTAAAATGGTTATTATCACGTTGTACACGTTGTACGGTACAAAAGATGGCTTTGGGTGATAGAAGAAACGCTCCCTTTTATAAAGATAATTATTCAAATCTGCTGCAAGTGATACGGCTATCCTGTGAATGGCATGAATGCTGCTAATAGTCCACTAGGTAGTACGGGGTTCTCAAGTTGCGCGCGAGCCGCAATCTCGTAATCCAGATTTGGATGGGAGCGCGAGAGGTTTGTTGTTTTTGTGCGGTAGTATGGAGTGATCGGTTGAAGTCGGGATGAAACTAAATCCCTAAATAAAAAATATAGATACATATCTAAAGTAGATATAAAGAATAGTTGCCTGTCTTGAGAGGAAATCGCAGTGCGGAAGTAAGTATCTTGTTTGGAAATTTGAGGACCAATTTACTTCAGCAGATTTTATAAAAGACAGAGGTGTCATTCGAGAAACATTTAATATTAACCGCTTATTTCTTGCTACTTTAAGTCCATCATAAGCCCGGCACCATCATTTCCTTTTTTCAAATAGCTTAGTGTGTACCTGTAGTGTCTTTGTTTCTATTTCCTTTTGCGCAAATTTGCCATATGGAAGAAAGCTCCACTAATCACCAAAATAGCAAATTCATCGCACATCAGAATTTTGATTATCTGTACTCTCTGCAAATACAAGGCTACTGAAATGTTCACGGGTTTTCTATGGATTTCATAAGGTTCTTCAAAATGGGAATTTCAACGAACACCTGACGCACAACGAACACGCGACACGTGCACAAAGCGCAAGTTGCGTTTGTACCCACATTTAGGGATTTAGGTGGGTTATAATCAATAAAATAACTAAGAAAAATGGAATCAAGTTGATTGACTCAGTACTTCCCATACATAACGGTAATATTATTTTATTATATTCCCATAGCATGAAGCTATAGTCTGAGATCCCCTTGCAACCAAATCATCGCCCACAAAAAGAAATCCAACACAAAACCATGTAAAACCTATCGTAAATAGTTTCTTATATCTCTGTAGAAAGTAGGACGACACAGTGTTTATTCTGCAAGCTTCAACTAGATGACACGATACAATCAGGAACCCCAAAATCACCTAAAAACGAAGTTTGAGCTATTTTTATATTTTTAGTTTTTTTTATTATTGCTGCGCCGCCATTGACACGATTTCTAAGAACCATACATATTTATGATCCTCGCCACGGTAGTAATCCTGTGTCGAAATTTCATTATAATCAATTCCAGGTTACACAATACAGAATGATCTAAAGCAATATTCGTAATATTCGTAATATGATGCATGCATCAGAGTCCCTTGGTTTCTGTAATAGGCAAGGCAATGATCGGATGAACCTAAAAAAGGGTATTATGGCGCTAGAGCCTTCTATCACATGTCAATGGACAGCCTATTATGAATACAACAAATTTTTGAGTTTTACAACCCCCCACCCCCTAACCATACCAATATCAACCCTCAAAAAGTACATTATCTCAAAATCGAAAATTTTCGCGAGCACAATACGCCCCTCACCTACCAGTGTGGGAACCAATTAAAATAAAAATAAATCAATGCTGTATCTTACTATATAATTAGAGGTTAAACGTCTTACCTGTAAGGAAGTTCAATCCTCAATTATACGAGAGAGCCCCGTCCGAAGAGATCACCCTGTAGTATATGCTTTAGTTCCCGTGTTTGGCGTCTTTCTACTCATATCGTGCACTTTGGGCTTGGGGAGGGCGGGTGTGATCTCTTCGGACGGGGCTCTCTCGTATAAATTCAATCCTTTCCTCTAATTATACAGGGTGTCCAGTAAGTGCGTAATTCTTCGATATCTCGCAAGGTATACCTGATAGAAGAAAATATCAAATACAAAAGTTATTTGGTTACTTAAGAAGCATATTCTAAAAATATTTTGAAATATACAGGGTGTTGCGGGAAAGTAGGATAGTGATCAACTTGATTTTTTTATATGGATCTATAACTTTTTCTTAAATTCTTCTAGCTTCCATCATTGATCTCTATTCAACCCTAAAATATTTTTGGGATCGGTTGCGACGTTGCCAAGTTATAATTTATTTTCTATTAATAATAATAATAATAATAATAATCGATTTTATTGCAAAAGGCAGTATACCATACAAATAAATATGTCTCCAAACATCCCCTAATTACCTTTGCAAAAGGCAGAGTTCACGTTTCAGTATGTCAGCTTTCGCTGACAACTGAAATGTGCTCTTCCACTCAACCTGAACTTAAACATTATTCATAGCCACTATCTACCTTAATTTTAAGAAATAAGAAAAATTTAATTCACATGAAAAACTTAATTGCACATATCACAAGAAAAAACACACACATAATCACATAAGCATCTTAGCTAATTACAAGTGTTCCGTCCAGAAGTGCGTTTTTCAAGGTTTTCTTAAACATTACCTGTCCCAGCTTTTTCATGCCTATTGGAATTCTGTTATAAATACTAGCAATATTATATGAAAAGGACGACCTAAAAAGAGAAGTTTTGTGTGCCGGTATGGTTAACAAATGTTTTCCTCTAATATTTACGTCATGCATGTCTTGACGGAACTTTAATTTGTCATACAGGTACGGAGGTACTTTTGAATTTATTAATTTATGTGAAAACACACAGAAATGTAACAGTCTTCTAGTTTTCATATCAAGCCAGCCTAGTTGTTGAAATGTATGCGAAATATGTTGATATTTTCTTATTCCACATATTAGCCTTATACAATTATTCTGCATTAACTGAATGCGCCTGCAGTCGCTTTGTAACAGGCCTGGTCCGTAAATGCAGTCAGCATAATTAAAGTGTGACAATACCAGTGCATCACAAAGCGCGATTTTACATTTCTTATTTAGCACCTTTCTGTGTGAATAAACTAATTTTAAGTTAGCGAAGGCTTTTTTGGTGGTATGGGATACATGCTGACTGAACCTCAGTTTATCGTCTAAATGTAAACCTAAATTCCTCTCACAGTCCGTTATCGAAAGCTTTTGATTTTTAACTAAAATATTAAGATGATGCTTGTTCCTCTCCTTGATTACCTTCCGTCCGAATAGCAGTGCCTTCGATTTAGCAGGGTTGATAATAAGACCAAAATCTTCAGATGTCTTCTGCAAGTTAGACAAATCACTATTTAACAAAGCATTAGCGACATTTAAATCACGTTCCTCAAAAGCAATATATAACTGAGTGTCATCTGCATAAAAATGACTTATTGAATATTTAAGAGACTTATGTAATTGAGAGGTGTATATTGAGAATAACAGAGGTCCTAGCACAGAACCTTGCGGAACACCCGAAGTTAATGCTAATTCATTTGACATATGGCCATTCAAAGTAACACACTGCATACGTTCTCTTAAATAGTTTGACACGAAGCTTGCTGAAGAATCCGAAAACCCAATATAATGAAGCAATGCGCTAAGTAGTTGATGATTAATCCTGTCAAAGGCTTTTGTATAATCCAAGAGTACGAGTACACACAGTTTATTTTCATCAATCTTCTTATAAATATCATCCGTTACCTTTATTAAAGCAGTTGTGCAACTGTACTTAGATCTGAAACCCGACTGATGGACAGGTAATATGTTATTATCATTTACATGTTCCCGAATCTGTTTTTCAACCATTTTCTCAAATACCTTTGACAGGACGCATAAGATACTAATAGGTCTAAGATCATCATGCTTTTCTGGTTTACTTTTCTTAGGACGTGGAATGATAATGGCTTTTTTCCACATTTTTGGATAAACATTATGTGAAATACAAAAGTTGTATATATGAGTAATGTATGGTAATATATAAGGACAGCAGTATAAAGCCATCTTAATACTTATGCCATCTGTACCTACAGCGTTGCTCTTGATAGAGAGAATATTTTTGTATACATCTAACTCGTCAATTAGTGAGAAATTGAAGACATTAACGTTATCCAAAACATTGTCTGAGTATTTATTATTGCTAGAAGCTGTAGAACAGTTAACAAAATAATTGTTAATAGTATCAACATCGGCTAACGCTTCTGGTAACATTGTAGTCTTATTATCGCTAACTCCCAGATCTTTTAACTCCTTCCACATATTTCCATTATTGTTTAGTTTATACTCTAAGTATGCTTTTTTTTCTCTATCAATGGCATAATTAACCTCATTGCGAAGCTGTTTATAGGCGTTGAAGTGTTGTATTTGTTTAGTAGATTTATATTTAGCTAATGCTCTGTCTCTATCTTTTTGCATCATTTTAATCGTATCTGTAAGCCAGGGAGCCTTTTTTTTAGTAATTCTAACTGTTCGAACTGGTGCATGTAGATTGAAAATGTTTAAGATGATATGATTTAGGTATATTACTTTATCATCTATATCGGGCAATGAGTAAATTGTATTTAAATCAGAACACAGCAAATCATCATAGAAGGCTTTGTAGTCAAACAATTTAAAGTCCCTGTAGGTATATTCAAATGGCTTTAGAATTTCTACTTTAGATTTTATTTCGCATGAAACCATACAGTGATCAGATATAGCAGAACAGTCATCAACTTTTCCATTTCTGTAGCAGAAGTTTTCACTAAGAATAATGACATCTATAAGTTTATTAGAAGTTGAAGTGTACCTAGTTGGTTGATCAATTATTTGCAATAATCCAAATGATTCTATTATATCATTAAATCGCTCGTTACCTTTTTTACTCAGGTCAAGAAAATCTATATTGCCATCACCTCCACAGACCACAAAGTCAAATTTTGGTGCAATGAATCCCATTATATTTTCAAATTCATCTAAGAATATATGCTCAGATATGTCTGGCGGACGATAAAAGGTACCAAGGGCAATTTTCTTATTCTTGATAGTAACACAGAGCCAGAAATGTTCACTTTGAGTTTGTGGTAACGTTATGATAGTTCCGTTGAATTTAGTTTTTAGATAAACGGCTAGCCCTCCACCCCTCTTAATAGGTCGGTCCTTTCTATACAACTTGTAATTATTTAAGTTTATAACAGAATTCGGGATGTTAGGCTTAAGCCATGTCTCCGAAACAGTTATGAAATCATATTTTCCCTCAAATATGTCCCTAAAACGATTAAAATTCGACTGAATCGATCTAGTGTTAATATGACAAAATGTTAAATACATGTTTATATGCCTACGCTAAGTAACTACAAAAAATATATAACTAAAGAATATACAGAATAGCAAAGTCTCTGTAATTCATGAAAGGAAGGTATAAGTGATCTTATATGTATGCCCTATTTAAAAATCATATATCTAACGTGAAAGAAAATAGAATATAATAATTATTATTCCCTTAAAACAAACAGCGTATGTTTAATCGCAGAAAAACAAACAGAAAAAGAAAACAAATAGAAAAATATCTCAGCCCGCAAGTAAAACAAAGCAATACAATATTTTTAATAGTCAAAGAACAGGACAGTGGCAAACTGGACTGATCTCAACAGAAAATACATCACTTTTCCGTACCTTTTGCCACGTTCATTCTTTCACTTCTAGTTTTTGGGCTGTAGGCTATCTTCGACCGTTTCCTTTTGTGTGGTACTTTCTTACTGCGTTCTGCCTTTGCCTGTTCCTCTTCTTCCTCCTCTGATTCACTTTCCTGCGTCTGCTCCAATCTCTTAAGTTCCTCTACACTGAAGATTTTATTGTCTATCTCTAAGCGGGTCCCTCTAATCCTGGCAGTTAAGTTTTGGTCCTTAGCCAACTTCAAATGATGAACTAGTACTTTTTGAAGTTGCCGATCCTCGTACGACGCATCATTAGCTATAGCTAAGCCAGTTCCCTTTAATTTTCGAACATTCTGTAATACTTCTTGTTTTTTGAGAAACGAGACAAATTCCAAGATGATCGGGGATTTCACATCATCTTTAGATATTTTATAAATATTATTGATATCTCCTATCTCAATGGTGACTTCCAGTAAATCCTTGATTTTCTTGGTTGTTAACTCAATAAGTTGACTTTTGTCTTTTATTTCCAAGCCAAATATAACTATATTGTTTTTTCTAAGTTTTCTGTCAATAGAATTTGCTTTCGATTCCAGTTGTTCAATTTTCTCCTGCACAGTGTCTAATACTCGAGTGATTTGACTTATACTCGAATTTAGTTCATGTTTAATCTCACCTGTTTGCTTGGTATTAGCCAATTGCATGAGATTCATCAACTCGGATACGCTAAGTTCATTCAGTCGTTTATCTTCTATGCCACTCATATTTACTAGGCGGAATTAACATTTGCCCAATTTAGCTGGTGGTCCACAAATTTGTAACACGATGTTGCGTATTAAACTATCTATTCACTGACTTAATGCAACTAGGCCATTCTATTTTCACCAATGCATTAACGACACCTTGTTTTATGTGTAGTCAAAATCCCAAGATTTTTGTGTCACTGCAACCACTAAAAATATACAATTTTTACAGAGCACAGCAGACAGTGGTGTTCACTCGTTCACGGTAGATATCGTCTTAATTAATTTTTGGATTTGCAAGGTCGCAAGTGATACGTCCAAATTGATATATTCCTTTAATTTTTCTCAATAATATTACTCAGCGAGTTACTTGAATATTAAGTGGATATTATTTTGGATGTTACCAGCAATTTGTATCTACAGGGTGTTTTTGGCAAAAGTTTTAATTACGGCAATTTGAAGGTCATTTTACTTGGTTTTTTTTAATGTAACACCCTGTATGTTTTATTTTAAATCGAAATATCTACTAATAGCCTATCTTACCTTGTGATATTTTTTTTCGCGTTTGCGGCGTTGCCAAGTTATAAATTATTTTTTGAAATTTTTAAACAAATATCCCCGATTTTAATTTATTTTAAATAGAATCCTCTACTTATTTTTATTGCAGTGAATTGCACATGTCGAACTTAGTAAGATCTCACTATTTCAAAATTTTGTTTCTGTTAATTATTGAGATACGGCAACACCGCTTTTCAGCAAACGGTACCGGAACGCTTAAATATTTCCAAAACTGTAACAGCTGGAACGGTGAAATTCAATACTTGTTGGTTTTTGAGCATACAGAATTCAAAACCGCCAACATCAGTGTTGTCAGGTTTACCACTTTTACGTTAGACTTCATAAATAGGGCATTCCATTCAAAATTATGACGTAAAATTGGTAAATCTGTCAATACTGATGTTAGCGTTTTTGAATTCTGTATGTGTAAAAACCCCCAAGTATTGAATTTCACATCTCTAGCTGTGGCAGTTTTGGAAATATTTAAGCGTTCCGGTACCGTTTACTGAAAAAGCGGTGTTTCCGTATCTCAGTAATTAATAAAAACAAAATTTTGAAATTGTGAGATCTTACTAAGTTCGAGATGTGCAATTCATTGCAAAAAAAATAAGTAGAGGATTCTGTTTAAAATAAATTAAAATCGGGGATATTTGTTTAAAAATTTTGAAAAATAATTCATAACTTGGCAACCCCGCAAACGCGAAAAAATATTACAAGGTGAGATAGGGTATTAGTAGATATTTCGATTTAAAATAAAACATCCAGGGTGTTACATTTAAAAAAAACAAAGTAAAATGACCTTCAAATTGCCGTAATTAAAAATTCTGCCCAAAACACCCTGTAGATACAAATTGCTGGTAACATCCAAAATAATATCCACTTAATATTCAAGTTACTCGCTGTATAATATTATTGCGAAAAATCAAAGGAATATATCAATTTGGACGTATTACTTGCGACCTTGCAAAATTAATAGAAAATAATATATAACTTGGCAACGTCGCAACTGATCTCAGAAATATTTCGGGGTTGAATAGAGATCGATAATAGAAACTAGAAGAATATAAGAAAAAGTTATAGTTCCATATAAAAAAATCAAGTTGATCACTATCCTACTTTCCCGCAACACCCTGTATATTTCAAAATATTTTTAGAATATGCACCTTAGGTAACCAAATAACTTTTGTATTAGATATTTTTTTCTATCAGGTATACCTTGCGAGATATCGAAGAATTACACACTAACTGGACACCCTGTACTTCGACAGCCCCGTCCTCGAGATCACCCTGTAGATGTTTAAAGATGGTTTCACGATCTGAGTATAATTCGAATGAAAGAGGAAAAACAAGTCTGGACATGGTTCATCCTTGAAGTTTTTTATTTAACAATTTTTCATTTTTGTTTTTGGTTTTAATGTACAGAGTGTCCCATTTTGGGCACTTTTTCGGTTATTTTTGAAGACAGAGAGTTGTGGTTTTCGCGACATTGTGCTACTTCTTTGTGAAACTAAAGACGCTGACAACAAAATTATCGTGGCCTCTTGGTTTTTGAGATACAGGGTGAAATCGAAAACTATCGATTTTGAGACCACTCTCGTATCTCGGTTGTCTTTTATCTTATTGGAAAATATGAACAAGGGTCTTACAGAATTTTTTCTGTAGAATCCAATGGTGTAATTTTATTTTGTCTTACTCTAACCATTTTTCAGTTATAAGCAAACATATTTTTTTAAATGGAACACCCTGTATATTATTTTTTACGTCAATCGAAAATAATTCAAGCTTTTCAAAAATACATGAGTATGAATTTTTCTGAAAACTAAGCTCAAAATTTCATTTTTTACTTTATTTGTAGCAGTAGGCCATGACGAATCTATTAAAAAATATCCAAATAAACATTTATTAAGAAATACAACATACTTCATACTTTTAAACTCAATTATTTAATTGTATTTTATATTAACTACTATTTGTGATAATGTTCAGTAAATATTAAAATATTACTTATTATATTACATTACTTAAAACTAAACATTATATCTGAAGAACATCAACACACCATTAAAATTGAATTTGAATCAAAATAAAAACTAAAAACACCGAGGAGCTTTTAGAGATGTTGGTTCAAGTTGGAGACTATTTTCTGGAATGCAAATCTGGTACAATTTCTTATTCTTTTAGTGGCATTTAAAGAATTATTGGTCTGCTTCGTGTTATGGGATTAAAAATTCCCAAACTCGGATCCTGTGCAAATTTTAAAGTATCTTAAACTTGTATGGATGGTAATTGTATTTTTTAGAATTATTTCTGCAGTTGATTTTTGTACCCCTACAGCTTCTTCTTTGTGCTTACAAGATGATGAATGCGTTGCTTCTGTGTAACCTAATACGTTTGTTTCCCTTTGCTCTGTATTCTCCTTGAAATAAGTTTTAGGACGTGGTTGAATAAAGGATCCGTACCTAACTATATTTATTTTTAGACGAGCAAATATATCTGAAAACGGTTGCTGTCTTTCTGGGTATCTAAGCTGCTATCATTATAGAAAATTGACAATAATTGAAATAAAAACTCAGAAAGAACAAAGCTATATTTAATAAAAATATAATTAAAAGCTGACAGCCTCGCAAGTTTTTTACAGATTTGCCTTTTTGTTTTTAATAGATGAGTCATATCCCACTATTTACTTGATATTATAATAACACAATATTCATCATTTTAATGAGACATTACTATTTAAAAAAATGTATTTTGATTCTGTTTTTTCGAATTTGAGTGGGAAATCTCTTATAGAGTAATAACTGCTTAGATGCTTATTATTTATAGTTGATTAAGCATGGCCTACTGCTACAAATAAAGTGAAAATTGGTAAAATCAAATTTTGAGCGTAATTTTCAGAATAAATTAATACTAATATATATTTTTGAAAAGTTTGAATTATTTCCGATTGACTTCGAAAATAATATACAGGGTGTTCCATTTAAAAAATATATGTTTGCTTCATAACTGAAAAATTGTTAGAGTAAGAAAAAATCAAACTGCACCACTGGATTCTACAGAAAAAAATTCTATATGGTCCCAAAATCGATAATTTTCGATTTCACCCTGAATCTCAAGAACCAAGAGGGCCATGATAATTTTGTTGACGGCATCTTTAGTTTCACAAAAAAGTAGTACACTGTCATGAAAACCGCAACTCTCTATCTTCTAAAATAACCGAGATACCCCGTAAAAGTGCCTAAAATGGGACACCCTGTACACGTATGTAATGTGTGAAAGTTTAGTTTAGTAGTATCACGATTCATCATCCATTTTCTATTATCAATGATTTTGAGAAATATAAATCATCAGGTATATGGGTCTGTTATAAAATGTAAGAAAAACTTTTGACCTATCACTCCACCCTGCGATATGTCTAATGGTTTCAATGCTTAAGCCTTCCCTAAAGACCGCGGAAGTGGAGGCGTGGCCAGTGCTCTGTGCTTTAAATACAGATGTGTCCCAACTCCCAGCATTAAACCTTTTTGGTTACAGTTTGTGGTATGGCTGGGTGGTGATGTTTTTTGGACGTAAAGTTGATCACTTCAATTACGATAATCTTGTTTTTTATACAGGGTGTTTGGTAAACATGCAGCAAAAACTTAAAGAGTGATTCCTTGAACAATTTTAGAATATTTTGTTCTTTAATGATTTTTGAAAAACTCCATTTTAAATATACCTACATAATGAACAAAAATTGAGAGAGCTAAAACATTTTATTATCAAAAATCACACGTAAGTTGCTCAATCTACAATAAATGTTCAAAATGACTTCCAACAGCTTGGATACAGACATGCGATCTTCCCGTCAGTGATTGTCGAACTCTTTCAAGCAAACGAGTTTCGTTTTGAGTGGAGTTACAGCCCGCAATTATCAGTTTTTCCATGGCCGTTTTTCAGCAATCACTTATAAACAAACAACGTGAATTATTTTTCATAACTCACGCTACAGTTTGCTACAGTCTTGAGTTATTGCCATCATTACTACTCGCTGAGCTTAGGTTAGGTTGAAAGTGAGTGGGGTGATTATGGCTCCTTCCACTGCGACTCTATTGTGTCCATTGTGGCTCACATCTGTTTAGAGATCACCGTATAATCCACATCTCTTACCGAAGGCGATGATCGTGATGGGTGAAACTTCCTTGAAGTCACAAGGTTCCAGTTGGTTAAGTCCAAATGTCTAGAACCTAGCTGTCTCTCCATTATTGGACAGGAGCACAGAATATGCTCCGCTGTTTCGTCCACACAGCAGAAGCGACAGTCTGTTGTTTGTTCAAGACCCAACTTACCCATGTGATTCCTCAGACGACAATGTCCCATTCCATGATCTTCGGGGGGCCTGACTAGAGGGGTATTTTGTGAACGTCTTCGAGTGCAGTAGCCCTGGTGTATCTAGCCAGTGCAAAAGTGCTTACCTCTCTGCCCAATCTGGTTTTCACCGTGTGCGCTTGGGGAACCATAGAGTCCGAGACCATTCCGAGTATGTGGTGATGGGTAATTTTACCCATGATACTCGTTGTGTCTGGTCCTAGCTCCGTTTTGTCCTGTCTGCCAGTTGATAGTCTGTAGGCGGCCATTCTGGCAGCTCTCTCTACATCAATGTGTAGAGGGGTTAAGTTTAGAAGGGTCTCCATGGCCAGTGCTGATATCGTCGGTGGTTAGTGTAGTAGACATGGCTCCAGTAATATAGCCAAACATGCGGTGCGTTGCACAGCCACCAGCCAGACTCTGTCTGTCCGTTGTAAGTATATCTGCCACCAGACAACAGCGCCATATACTAACTATTATTGGTTTTACTACTAATACTATCTAGTAAATCAGCTTGGCCCTAACGCCCCAAGAATTGCCGCAAATTCTTCTGAGTGTCCAGAGGGCAAGTCGAGCCTTTTGTCTTTTGTCCAATATAAGACCAAGATACCTTACCTCCTCTGCGAACTGGATTGACTCTCCCGCTATTCTAGGTAAGCGGAGCTTGTCTAGATATCGTCTTTTAGTAAACGGAACAATAACGGTATTGTGGGTGTTTATCGACATTTGTTCCATCCTGCACCAGCGGTCGATTGTGTTCAACGCTTGTTGAAGAAGTTCAGAGATAGTCTTTTCATACTTTCCTCTGACTAGAATAACCTGATCCTGCGAATAACATGGAACGTCCACACCTCAAATAGACGTGTTCAGCAGGTCATCCACCAGCATGATCCACAAAAGGAGTGAAAGCACTCCCCCCTGGGGACATCACCTGGCGGGCCTAAACCTAATCGGCTCAACATGCAATGACGTTACGACATTTCTGTTAGCTAACGTACAACCGATCTAGTCATATGTGATCATCTCTAAAGATCTTCACCAGGACGGGCATTATTATATCATGCCCTCTTTACAGAAGATCAAGAATATGCCATCCTCTCCAGGTGATTTGTATGGTGAGAAGGACCGTATCGCCCAACTCACTACATTTGGAGAAGCAATAGTGGCTGCATTTTCCAGTCCTCTCTAGTTGAGTGATTATAACGTCCCGGTTAAGGAAGTGTGAATGCATGCCTGTTCTCCAGAATCTTACTACCTATAATTTGCTACAACAGAAGATTGAGATATATTTTACCAGTAGTAGCGCAATCAATAACTATTTGTCAAAAGCTGTCGTTATCAAATGAAAAGACGAAATCAACTCCACAACACTGTCAGTACTTGTGTTATATCAAGATCCCGTAATACTATAGGTCTGTTTTTACAGCAATCACAAACTAGTCAGCGTCAATTTGATTGGCCAGTACTAGTCAGAAATAGTTTGACAACTGTAATGGGGAATACTGATTGGCTCTGACTGGTTGGTGATTCTCTGTAAAAACAGACCTTATAATTGTCAGCAGCATAATATCAGAGAGCAGCCAAACTAATGAGAAGCGACAGCCGGAGGCGGCGTATTTGATCTTTCTTTGATGTCGCCATTTTTTATGACCCTGAATGCTGTTGTTTGACGTTGACACAGCATATTATCCTGCTGACAGTTGTAGTTTGTAGTAATGGAGCTCGACGTGACAAGAATACAGACACGCGAGACTAACAAATATTATCGGCTGACACTGGTGTAGGTATAAGCAAAGCAACTGACTATAAAACAGCATATTTGGTGCATGCGCATACAGGATTGAAATTATAGGCGCTTTCCTTTTACCTGATTTATCTGATAAATCTCACTTGTGACGTCATGACTCAGTTCGATGTACGTTCCTTTTGTCTTCTGAATCCGATCTGAGTCTAAAGTGAGATATTTTTACCTCCACTTAAGCCCATCTGCACAAGATCGAAAGGTAGATCAGTTGTCTCAGATCATTTAGATGTCAAATAAATCAATAAATGAGGTTAGATTTTTTTTGTAAGTTTGAATTTTAGCGGGTTTTGTGGTGTATGGATAGTCGATAGTTTATGGTGAGCTACGAAAAACGTAAAAAAATAGGTTATGGAAAGGATCGACAGTATAGAACCATAGCATATTACAAAATTTCGAGGATTGACATTTAACTGCACAAACACGTTCCTTTAACTCATCTGAGCATCTGAGGTTTTCAACTGAGCTGAACCATCTGATTTTTAAGTGATCTGAGTTAGTGCAGATGTAAAAGGAAAGCACCTTATGCTGTCGCTTCTCGTCAGTTTTGTTATTGTCAGATAATACGGTGTTTCAACGTCAGAAGAGGGCATTCAAGTATTCAAGGTTCGAAAATGTCCATTTTGACATCAAATGAAGATCGTGCTATTCTCGAGAAATACTCCGACACTTGGTCGTATTTTTAACAATTTTCTGGATTGCCTACTACAGTTTGTACTTAATGCATCTACCACTAACAAACTAACAGTAGAAAAAAATAATATAATAAAACTGCAATGTATTTAGTATTCATAAATTAAAGAGAACAAGAAATAAGCTTTGATGTGGTGTGTGACTCGACCTCATCGTTGCTATTTAAAAATATTCAAGATCAATGAATGAATGAGTAATGAATCTTATAACATCGCATAATTTGGCCAAGTACGTATTCTAAAATTTGAAAGTGATACGGTATTCGTTTCAGAAAAATATACCTTGTTGCTGGATTCTCTTACTACCTAATAAAATTGTATGATACGATAATTAAAGGCGATGGATCAGAGATAACAATACGACAAATTTCGGAAGTTGCATAAACAGAACAATTTCTCAAACGACATATTCAATTTCAGATACTTCCAGCCAACAAAATCCACAGAAAGTCTCCTCTCCGTACCCAAGTACTCTTCAGAAGCTTTGTCTGACTCCAGTTTGTCCTGCGAGTGCTTAGAGACAGTCTCTCCAGGACCTGAGACGTCGGAAAATAGATTCTTCAACATCTCCAGACAGACTATAATAAGCCCCACCGATTCCAATACAGGATACTACTCAGGAGCGAGAAGAACCTCCAAAAGTGAATATAGGAAAGGAGTAGTATCAACAAGCTCAGAAGCCACTAGGCTGTAGATAAATACTATAAATAGTTTTGCGATGTGTAACTTCATTTTCAATCATTGAAATAAAAAAAATTATTGCTGATGTCTATTATTGATCATTAATAGTCAAGGTAGAGGTTCTCAAATTTAAATACCTCATTTGTCCGTTTTGTGATTCTTTCTGGTACGCCTAAATCACTACAGAGGATTAACGAAATAATTCAGTTTTGGCCAAATAAATTACTGCACCCAGTAACAAATGGTGTCAGACTTCCCATATATATTTCCATAGAAAATAAAACACTTCTTTATAGCATTGGGTAATGACACATTCAGCCAAACCATAACGAAAGTAAGAAATTCGCAATAAAACACTCAATTATCAAATATAAATGATGCCTTATATCATTTTGCATCATTTTTTATTTTAAATGGTATTCTTCTTCTTTGAGTGCCATGCAGATTCCTGCGTAGGCGTCCATCCTCTTCCTATCAAATTTCTCTATTCACAGGCTTCTCATTCCTGTCCACTGCCGAATGTTTCTGAGCCAGGATAGTTTTTTCTTCCTATTCCTCTTTTTCCTCCTTCGATTTTACCTTGAATCCCAGCCGTTGTAACTGATAACGTTCTCCCCGTATTACGTGTCCCAGGTAGGCTATTTTTCTTTTTTTAATTGTGTCGAAGAGCTGTCGGTCTGTTAGTTCAGCTCTTCGGAGAACTTCTTCATTTGTTACATGGCCTACCCAGGGTATTTTTAGCATCCGTCTTAAGATCCACATCTCGAGAGCTTCAATTTTGTTGATTGTGGTTGCTTTCAATGTCCACGCCTCCATTCCGTAGAGCAGAACTGACCAGACATTTTACCATTCTGTATCTGAGGCTGAAGTTTTAAGTTTTTGTCAGGGAGAAATTTTTTAAGTTTTAGAAAGGTTGTTCGTGCTTGTTCTATTCTGCACTTTATTTCTTGGTCTGGATCCCATGTTTCATTGACCATGTATCCTAGATATTTAAACTGTGAAACCCTTTTTTTTCCGTTTATTTGTATCTGGGTGTTTGTTATGTTGTTTCTACTGATCACCATAAACTTTGTTTTGCCAATATTAATTTTAAGGCCTAGATTTCCACTCGCCTCAGTGACTCGATTTAGTAGGATTTGGAGATCACCTGCATTTTCTGTTATTATGGCAGTGTCATCTGCATACCGGATGTTGTTTATGGGAATTCCGTTTACTCTTATGCCAATTGAGTTGTTGTTCGAAACTGCCTCCGTAAATATTCTTTCCACATATTAGTTGAATAAAATTGGGTATAAGATGCATCCCTGTCTAACACCTTATTTATTTCAAACTCTTGTGTTGTACCCGCGTTGTTTAGTCGGATCTCTGCTTTTTGGTTCCAGTACAGGTTACCTATAAGCCGGATGTCTTTTCCGTCTAACCCTATATCTTTAAGATATGATATGAGGAGGTCATGTTTGACGTTGTCAAATGCTTTCTCATAGTCGGTGAAGCATATGAAAACATCTTTTCTTTGGTCCTGGCAGTTCTGTACCAACGTTTGCAGGGTGAATATAGCTTCTCTCGTTCCGAACCCGTTTTTGAAACCGAATTGGCTGATTCCACTTACTTCCTCGCATTTTTTGTATAGTCTTGTGTGTAAGACCCGTAGGAACAACTTTAAGAAGTGGCTCATTAGGCTAATGAGGCGATAGTCTTTACAGGTATTTGCACTGGTTTTTTTTTCGGTATTGTGATGAAGGTAGAGCGTAGCCAATCTTCAGGGAAATGTCCGGTATTATATATGTTGTCAAAAAGTTTTGTTATCTTTTTAATGTTTTTTTCGCTGACTAAGCGGAATGTTTCTAAGTACATGGGTAAAGCGTATAATCCGCGCAAAAAACGGAATTAGATACTTTCTATCAACATACTAGCTGATCCCCGTTCCCTTCATAAAACGGATCATTTTCAGAAATCTCAAAAAGCGCCCCACCCACAGCTCGAAGCCTGGATCCGCGACTGGGAATGTGAAACTTCAATATACAGTGCGGACCGAAACACCCCCCAATTTTGAAGAGAGCAAGATAATAAAGGAGGTCGTTGCAAGCGTAATGGTACCACGTTTACCACTTTCTGGTATAAGATTGCATCTCTTACTTAGCCCACCCCCCGAAGGTGTTAAGACAAGATATTTCTAAGCATCTAATTAAAAAAAACACCTGTGCTTATAGAGGATCCGAAGTTTTGAGAAGAATATGAGTCTGAAGCTTGTGGAAATGGAGCGAACTCCTTAGGGACCGACCATTAATCACGTACGGCTGCGGCTTGAAAATGGAGGGGGGTGGGTGACAAAAATCACGGAATATCACAAGAGCAAAGGGGGTCCAGCAAGATATCACGTGTACCTATTTATTTCCTTGTCAAACACATTATAATTTTGATTCAAATGCTACAAACTAACCTTCGCATGATTACTATATTCGTTGACTATTACTTGTATGATCGCAATCAAAAACAACCTGTAACATTTCTGTTAAAATACATTTTTATCTTGGACCTTAATTTCAGAATAAGATAATATACTTAATATATATACTAAATGCACGTTATGGTGATGGTGGACGGATGGTTCATAATACAGAAGCTGTATTGAATCCGGTTGTAGCAACTTAAATTTCTTACGAGACTGGATAGGTACTACAAATTTAGTCCAGCAGGATGTACAAGTAAAATAGCTAAGAAGTTATAGGAGCTGCAAAAATGTTTTATATAACAGTTGTTATTTCAGAGGCTTACCTATACGTTAAAAACCAAACTTACTTTTTTTATGGGATTTCCTTTATATTTACTATCTTTGGTTTTTCACCTTTCCGGAGAAAAATCATTTTAACACAGACGCACAGTACCCCAGTTTATCGCACAAAATTAGTTTAAAATGTCTTCTTGTTCCAACCTTGAGTTTTTTCTGACATGAGTTAAATTCAACACCTTGTATATGATGTAAATTTGGAAACCTCTGTTGATGTTTTTTAGTTTTATAAATCATTTTCTGATGCTTAATTCACTGTCTGAATACTCGGTAAATGTGGAATGTAAATGCTGTGATCGAACAAAGCCATCTTTGAATTATACTTAAATTAGAGTAACTTCAACCATTTGCTTCACAGAAAAATCGGAAAATGACGGGTATCGGCTGGATTCGAACCAGCGTCTCAGGCATTCTAGGCCGACGCATTACCAACTATACTACGGCGACCCGCAATATAGCCGATACCCAGCGCCAACGGTATGATATCGAATCCGTCGACCCCCACCACTCCCCCATATTTCTCTGAGAACCTGGTGTATTTCAGTCATCCAGAGTCATCTAGTCGGCTGTTGGGTGAGTGTGTATCTCCCACCGCTATTTGCACGACAGCTCTCTTTCTTACTGAACCAACGACTCTCAAGTATGAAATAGAGTGCGGTAAGGTAAGAGGTAACGTAAGACGTAAGAAAATAAACCTGTGGAATCAGATGAGAGTGTTTATAGTCGTAACGTAAGAGGTAACGCAACAGTCTCATCTGATTCCACAGGTTTAAGTACGAAATAGAGTGCGGTAAGGTAAGAGGTAACGTAAGACGTAAGAAAATAAACCTGTGGAATCAGATGAGAGTGTTTATAGTCGTAACGTAAGAAGTAACGCAACACTCTCATCTGATTCCACAGGTTTATTACCTTACGTCTTACGTTACCTCTTACCTTACCGCACTCTATTTAGTCCCTTATTACCTTACGTCTTACGTTACCTCTTACCTTACCGCACTCTATTTAGTCCCTCAGTCGGCCAGGATTTCATGGAATGAAGGTGCTTACTTACTCCGCAAGAGGGAGATAAATTCAATCATTTGGTTCACAGAAAAATCGGAAAATGAAGGGTACCGGTAGAGTAGAGTAACTTGTTAACGTAAACCATAATAAAAACAATGAAAACTACTTAAGGTTACGTTCTAAATCACCAAAGCCCAACATAAATTTTTATACTTGAGACGAAGTATATATTATTCATTTATTTTATTTAGTTTCCATCAAGTTACGCCTAATCATAGGATATAACCATAAGTCTATCGTTCGACAACGAAAAAAAAATACCTGACATTGTAGCACTCCAGACTAGTAACAAAATAGGTCATAAGTTGCAAATAAAATTAAAAAATGTGTTGGTCCGGGAAGTAGCACCAAATTTCACCGGGCCAATATACTGAGGCTGGATTTTTTAGTTTAGGCTTTCTTGATGTTGATGAGAAAAAATGTCTATGTTAGCTGGTCCAGATCCGCCACATGGGCGTAGGGATGTGGCCACCCCATCGCCCAGAGGTGATGGTACACCTTGCACCGACGACGGTGCATCATGTACTATTATCTCTGCAATCAGCCACAGGGGGGAGAAGTGGAGTCACTTGCGCTTCGCCCGCGGGGCAATTATCCCCACATCGGAATATTTGCGTGAAACTAGAAACAGGTTTCCGGAAATAGGCGGCGCCAAATGGCCTCACGCCTCATATTCTGTCGCTGGGATGATGTCCCCGATTACTCATAAGTGACAAATTGAATTAATTTGAAGTAACAAATGCTCAAATGCACTTCCAAGTTCAAAAGATTCCGGAGGTAAAATACCTGGCCGTTCTGATCTCAGGGTGCTAGGCTGTTTAAAGAATTGTGCTGCCACTCCTCATCCGGCTAACAACAGAAGCCGTCCTTCGCAGCAACTTCGCACTGACCACAGGCCCGAAGGCCAGAGAAACTTGTTCAGAGCCGACTTTACAAATATACGAGGTCTTGCCTCCAACATAAACTCTGTCCATCAACACCTTGAAGCAGAAAAGCCACACATTCTGGCTCTTACGGAAACTCAAGTCGACTCTTCAATAATGGATAACTGCTTCAGATATCTCGGATATGATATTAACAACTGCAAAGAGCTCTTCAATAAGCTTTCAGCCACTGTTGCCGAGCCGCAGTCAGGTCACCCGAATTCAGAGATAGTCTTCCTGGGTGACTTCAATGTCCACAACTCATACTGGCTCAAACACTTTAACAAAACGGACGACGAAGAATGTGAAGCTCAAGTCTTCGCTATTAGCTACGACTTGGAGCAGATAGTTAAAGACCCAACAAGGATCCCCAGCCGCCACGGAGAATTTGCTAGTCTGGTGGACCTACATCTATCTCACAACTACTCCAACAATTTACACAGTAAAAGTAACAGCTCCACTAGCATCGTCTGACCATAACACCGTCTCAATACTATGCAGGATGCATTGTCCAGATCCCCACCATACAAAACCTCGTCGCGTCTGGCATTACGGATCAGCAAAGTGGGACAACCTAACAGAATACTATACCAGTCCTTTCCCTGGAACGACGTCTGCGTCAAGTCACGAGACCCATCAGCTTGCGCTCAAGAAATAACAGAGGTATTAATATCCGGCATGGAAGCCTATATTCCTCATGTCGTCAAGTGTCCCTCCAAAAACAAACCATGGTTTAATCAGCGTTGTAGAGATGCAGTTACCTCTAAAACCCAACATTACAAATAATGGAGGAAAATCCAAATGCCAAGAACCACCGCAATTTTATCGACGCCAGAAATCACTGTAAACGTGTGATTGACAGCGGCAAAGAGGAACACAATCAAAAAATTAAGAACAAGCACCTCTCATGTCCTAGTTCGTCTAGAACATTCTGGTCTGTAGCTAAGGTTGTTAGTCAGAACTTTTCCTATTCGTCGCTACCACCCTTGACCAGAGAGGACAAGTCTATAGCTTCTACTCCTACAGAAAAAGCAGACATCTTAGGGAGGCTTTTTGCAGCCAATTCTACTGAAGACTTCCAAGGAAGCACTCCGACCACCACCATAAACGTGAACTCGAGAATGGCAGAGGTCAAATTTCAAAATCGAGATGTAAAAAGCATCCTCCAAAAACTAAACACGGTCCTGACCAAATTCCAGTCATTGTCCTTAAGCGCTGTGCCGCTGAGCTTGCACCTATTGTTTGAAAACTCTTCAAACTATTGTATCAGCGAGGCCTGTTTCCCGCTTCATGGAAGATTGGCTGCGTACAAGAAAGGCAAGAAAACCGATCCCACCAACTATAGACCTGTGGCTCTTCTCAGCATCATGTCTAAGGTTACGGAGACTGTCAATAACACACAGCTCCTGAAATACTTGGACAACAATAACATAATAAATGATCGCCAGTATGGCTTCCGTAAGCACAGGTCTACGGGTGACCTCCTCGCCTACGTTACTCACTTGTGGAACAGAGCAATACAAAAGCATGGCGAATCCCGTGTTGTTGCACTTGAGATATCGAAAGCCTTCGACAGAGTGTGGCATGAGGGACTTGTGGTCAAGCTTGCTGCTTATGGACTACCACCTGGCCTGCGCCAGTGGCTGAACAACTTCTTGAATGACCGATCTCTGTTTGTTGTAGTCGAAGGGTGTTCTCAGAGATCTGTCCTATCCCCTACACTGTTTCTGCTGTACATCAACGAACTGCTGGAAATAACATCCAATCTACAGCTTCGCAGAACATTAATATCGTGCATGGAACCATAGAAATCATGCTTTCACTTTCTAAAATAACCACCAGGTGGCATAGTAGTCTCCAATAGGTGTTGTATTCAATCTTCATAATAATGGAACTTTTAAAAGAAACAAATAAAAATAAGTTACAGTGTAAAATTGACTGTTATTTTTATTATCATTAAACGTCATTTTGAGCTGATCACAAAGTGTTATAAGAACTCAACAACCAAACATAGTAAGAAAAAATCGATGTAAATAGATCTTAAAAATTAAGGCTACTTAACAGCAAAATAAAGCAAAGCATTAACAACGTTAACAGATAAAATACATAAACCTAACTCACACGCCTATACTGTACCTATTTTCAGTGTTGTTCTAGATGCTCAAACTGACAGGTTTATCCACGCGTGAATGGATGTATAAGTACATATAAAACGATAGACGCCATCGAACATCTAAGGCAGCACTGACAATAGGTATGGTATGCGCATGTTAATTAGGTTTATATATTTTTTGTTTGTTATCCTTATTGTTATACCATCTTATTTTGCTTTATTTGGCTGTTAATTGATCTTAACTTTTAAGATCTATTCACATTTATTTTTCTTACTATCTTTGCTTGTGGAGTTCATATAACACTTTGTGATCAGCTCAAATTGACAAATATAATAATCAATTTTATACTGTAATTTATTTTTGTTTGTTTCTTTATTTTGAAAATTGAAAATAGCACTTATTGGCGACTACTACGCCACCTGTAGGTTATTTCAAAAAGTTAAAATATGATTTCTAGTGTTTTTACTTGAGTATTATCTATAGAACGATTACTAAAACGATGTGATGGAGGCTATATTCCTATAGGGCAGCAATTGTTTCTGAATCTCACAGCACACTTTCATAATACTAGTTTTATTGATATTTCCGGTTTCAAAATAGCTAGGAAGTTAAATCTTGCACTGATTTTTCAAGAATCTTGTCATCTATATATCTATGTTAAAAGAGATCATACTATTTAAAATTTTCGTAATAATGCGTAATAATTGTTATGATGTTAAATACCGCCCTATAGCTACCAAGTCAAGATAAACTTGGATAATTTTTATATAACGAATTATTAGACAAGAATAGCTTTTCTAAACTAGACCTAACTTGTTTAATTCCGTTAACTTGTACCAAAGTTATTAGTCCGGGATCCCAGGCCCATTTTCACTAGTTACTACTAACAAGCTAATTTTGCGTGAGTAGCTTCATTTTGATGAGACGCCCAACTTTTTCCTCTACAAAAATTCTCGATTGTGGTAGCTAACAGGGGTAGCAGGGATGAAATATGTCAATTTGACGAGTGTCAAAAAATAATTACTAACAGTTAGTTTTTCAGCTAAATCTTAAGAATGTGATCAACCTTATTAGAAAAAATGTTTGTCCTACAAAATCTATGGTTTGATCACATTGTCCCCCTCCATCCAACATGTACCAATAACAAGGTCATACAAATTTATTACTAACAGCCTGATTTTTTCACTATTGCTTCGTTAATATCTATACAACTTGACAGCAACATTGTCCTACAAATCACGTGGTATGTTATCCTGGTCCTACGCTCAGAAGTTGTAGTACAAATCCCGGGTGTAAAAATAATTACTATCAAGTCTAATATTCGTGGATAGCTTCGTTGCGATGAGACGCCCAACTTTTTCCTCTACAAAAATTCTCGATTGTGGTAGCTAACAGGGGTAGCAGGGATGAAATATGTCAATTTGACGAGTGTCAAAAATTAATTACTAACAGTTAGTTTTTCAACTAAATCTTAAGAATGTGATCAACCTTATTAGAAAAAACATTTGTCCTACAAAATCTATGGTTTGATCACATTGTCCCCCTCCATTCAACATGTACCAATAACAAGGTCATACAAATTTATTACTAACGGCCTGATTTTTTCACTATTGCTTCGTTAATATTTATACAATTTGATAGCAACATTGTCCTACAAATCACGTGGTATGTTATCCTGGTCCTACGCTCAGAAGTTGTAGTA